>JAKSZT010000049.1:39882018-39954462 GCA_026826555.1 Tolypeutes matacus
CTCAAGGAACATGCATAATCTGTGGTTTCAATTAACTGAAATTTATTGCAGCTTTCTTTATAACCCAAAACATCAATTTCAGAAATTTTCCAAAATAATTTCATCTGTGAATACAGTTTTACCTCTTCTTTTCCAATCTAAATGCCTTTTATTAGAATTTCTTGCCTAGTTTCTCTGCCTACAATGTTGAATAAGAGTTTTGAGGACAATCACCTTTTTCTTTTTCCTGCTCTTAGGGGTAAAGCATCCATCAAGAATGATATTATATGTGAGTTTTTCATATATGACCTTTATTGAGTTGAGGAAATTGCCTTCTGTTCCTAGCTTGTTGACATTTTAAAAAATCATGTAAAGTTGCTGGATTTTGTCAAATACTTTTTCTGCATCTATTGAGATGATTGTTTACTTTTTGTCTTTATTAATATGATGTATTATATTTATTGATTTTAGGATATTAAATCCCACTTGGTGTATAATCTTTGTGTTTGCTGATAAGAGACAATAAGTCTCTCAGCCTTTGCTAAGGAGCTTTGTGTATGCATATTTGTGTATGCCTTCAGTGCTCCAGCAACTTAAAACTCTGCCTTGGCCTTAAATTGCTGCTTGCACAGAACCTCAAGAGCAGCCCAAACTGAGAGATTAGGGCCTTCTAAGGTCTTTTCTGGGCATGCTCATGCTCATGCACATGGACATGAGGTTCCCAGAAAGAGGTCAGATAGGTTTTCAAAGCCTCAGTGGACATGTCACTCATCAGATTTCCCTTTTAAATTTTCTTGTGAACCTCTTATTTGCTCCAAATTGGAATCAACACCTCAGGCAGCTGCAATGTTAAAAAATTGCTCTCATTTTTTTTTACAAAACACCTAGGAGATAGGGATGTTCACAATAAGTGAGCTTTGAGACAGGTCAGACACAAGCCCTGAGAATTTCCAGGGAACTAACAGCCTGGTCTAAGAGTAACAGTCCTCTAGGTTTTGGTTTTTATGACACACTCTAAACCTATTCTGCCCTTTCCAGTAGCTGCTAATCTGCTGTTTTTCACAGCTTCCCTGGTGCAGTTTGTTGGTTTTCAAAGCTACCACAAAGATATGAATAAAAGCTTTAATCCATGGTTCCCATATTTTTCTGTACATGAAATTGTTTTGATTATTTTATGATGGATTTTGGGGGGACATGGTTTTTAAAACAATTTTTCATGTATTCCAATTTATTAATCTTTCATTTTATTGCTTCTGGATTTAATGAGTAGCTGGTAGGGTCTTTCTATTTTTTGTCTGTTAATAATTTCTAGTGTTTTTTGTGTTGTGATCACAGATTATTGTTTATACAGTTTTAGCTTTTTGGAAACTACTATTATTTTCTTTGTGACCTAATATCACTTTTATAATGTTCTATGTGTACTTGAGAAGAAGATGTATCTCTAATATCAAGTTGACATCCATAAAATTGAGAGGAGTAATTTGCTACGTGATGAATGATGGGAACACAGGCTCAGGCACATCAAAGTTTTCAACAAATGACCACTTTATAACTTATACACCACAAAGGGTTCAAAAGAGCAGGAGAAGAGATGCTATCATGGCATCCCCAGCTAGTATCCCCTGGGGAGACTAGCTGCTGTGGTCAGGATTAGTGGATGGTGGCATCACATATCCTGCTTTGCATGAGTGATGAGGGACAAATCTATGCTACCTGAAGGTGGGCATTTCTATAACCCAGGGAGAGGGAGCCCTTCTGCTGAGCAAAGAGCATGCATCAGCCAAACTTTGTGCAGAATTCCAGCCCTGATAAGTAACTGGGGCTGCTTGTTCCCAGTTTTGGGTTTAAGGTACACGCCACCTATTCCATTAGACCTAAGGTCTCTCAGGGGCTGCTGAATGGAAACATCTTCACTAAACAGAAAAGGAGAAGGATGGCCAAAGGTGGGGGAATGCCCGCTAGGCATTTCTGTGACTTTCCCAGCAATTCATCATATTTATTATGTTGTTTCAGGATTCTATCCCCTTACATATTTGTGTGCATTTGATTTTGTTCTGATACTGCTATAATAAATTCTCTTATTATTAGAGTGTCTCTATGCTTCCTTTCTTCTAATGTAGTTTTTGCATCTCTAAGGTAGTGGAAGCATTATTTTGTACATAAATATTCATATTTACATTATGAATCATGGGATTTAGAATTTTCAAAATGCCCCTCTTTTACACATGTAATATTTTGGCTTAAATTCTACTTTGATATCTTGATCATTACCCTCATTTTCTTACCGTTCCCATTTACCTGGTAAAAATTATTAGTTCCTTTATTTTCAGCCTTTCTGAGTTGCTTTGCTGTAGGTATATCTCTTCTATGCAGTATTAAAGTTGGGTCTTGTTTTTCAAGTCTAATTGAAAATACTTCAACAGGTTTGTCATATCTAGTAAAATTTCTTGATATGATATGTATGGTTGGTCTCAGGTCTCTGAGAATATTTATTAATTATGTGTATTTTGCTTTATTTGCTAGGTTTCTTTCTTGACAAGATGTATATTCTTTGATTTTTTTATTAAGCTTTTTTGGATTTAGAAAGGTTTGTACTTTTCTTCTAGTGCAGTGCTTTCAATGGTACTTTCTGGGATGAGGGAAATGTTCTAAATTTGCACTTTCCTATATGGTAGCCACTAGCCACATGGGCTATTGGGCATTTTAATGTGGTCAGTGTGATTGAGGTGATGAATTTTTAATTACATTTTATTTTAATTTAAATTTAAATGTATATAGAAATATGTGACTAATGTCTAGTATATCAGACAGCTCAGTTCTAGTGGTTTCATTTGTACTTATAGTTTTTAAAATATCCTTGGTCTCCTTCTTTTCAGTAAACCCTTTGCCATTTATTTATCAGTTGTTATTTGTATTAACTCCCTCTTTCCTATTGCCTTTACAACAATCAATGAGCTTATTCTACTTTTCTCTTGCACTCTGTCTGTTCCTTCCCTTTTGTAGTTGCCGCAATATATAACAATATATAGTGCTTGCAGATGAATATTACACCCTTATTTATTTTAGTCATATGTATGTATTCAAATGAGTACATCAGTCCTTTTGTTGACATTTTCCCAGTTATCCTCTGGATGAATGAAGTTTATCCTCCAGTAGATTTTTCAAGGAGAGCCTATAGGTGAAGAATTTCCTAAGTTCTTTTATGTTGAAGTATTTTTTTGTTTGTTTGGTTGGTTGGTTTGCTTTGGTTTGGTGTGGTTTTGCTATTTGAAGGATATAAAATCCTTGGTTCATACTGTCTTTAATTGAGGTTTTTAAAAATTTTAATATCACTCTATTGTTATCTTGCTTTGTATGTTGGTTTTAAAATGACTAATGCAAGATTAATTATTTTGCCTTTATAAGTTATATATTCTTTTTGCCTGGAGACTTTGGGAATTTCTTTTCCTTATAGTTGAAATAGAGTAATTTTCCTACGGTGTATTTAAATGATCATTCTGGCCAAAATTTTCTGGTAAACAAGTGAGCCCTTTCAATGTGTAGGCTCAGTACTGTTCTTTTACCTCTGGAAAATTTCCTTGAATTTTTCTTTTAAATATCAGTTCTCTTTCATTGTTTTATTTTCTTCCACAACGACTCCAGAAAATACAAATATTATTCCTTCCTTGTCTGTCTTTCATTTCCACTATTTTCTCTCTGATTCTTTCTGTCCAATACTTACCTCATTTTATTTTCTTGGTATTTTCTTGCTTTTCTTCAATATCCCTTATTAAATTTGCATCCATTCTATCCCTGGGAACATTGTAATTTTTTCTTCATAATCTAAGATAATTTTGTTACTTTTATTTTGTCCCTGAGTTTCATCAACTATCTTTTCATTTCTGTCTCTCTCTCTTTTTTAAAAAATTAATTTCTGTTTGTATATTTTAAATTTCTGATTCAAGGTAGATTTTCATACTACAAAATGGTTTTTTATTGCCATTTGGTAGTTTTGTTTGGAGTGTTGTTTTCTAGTTTTTTTCTACTTCTTGGTTGACTTTTATTTTCCTTAGTTAATATGTTGAATTTTGCTTCCTGATTTTTTCTTTTTGCAATATAACTCTATGAATCTGTTAAAATACTTGTTTTTGTATTGTATTGGTGTCTTTTATGCTATTCATAACTTAATTTTGTCAAATTCTGTCAACATAGAAGCACCTAATAATTTAGTAGAAATTCTGTTTTTTTGGTGGTGGAGAAAATTTTGTCAGTTATCTGATTTTGCCATTCTTTTGTTATTCAGGACCCTAATTTTTTTCCTTTTAATTCTTTTTCCCATTCATCACTTAGTTGCCTAAGTATCCTTCTCCATTTTATTCTATACCAGAAGCTATATCGAAAACTGGTTGCTTAAAATTGTCCATATCTTTCAGTATCTTCTCTATATTCTGTACTCTAATTACCTTAATACCTTTTGGCGTTTTCAAACTTTGAATGAATTTAATGTTCGTGATAACAGTTTTAGATCAAACTTTGGCCCCATAACTAGTATTTTTTTTCTCTCTCTCTTCCTTGCAGATTTTCTTATTCTGTGTTGTTTGTTATAAAGCTTGGAGGTGGGATGGGGTTAGAACAAAAGTGTGAGAGATTACATGATGGAACTTGGTAACTTTTCTTTTACTTTATTTTGAATTTGAGCATTTGGTCTTTTCCTCTTTTCTTGAGGATGTGGTTTTATGTAGTTTCATTTTCCCCTTTTTGTTGTTTGATACTGATTTGGGGAACAATTTTGGGAAACAAGGACATAGGCAGTGTTCTCCATTTTCTTCAGCTAATTAGAAGTCTGTGGTCCATTCATTATCATTGGATTATCATTTACATGTTATATAACTATATACACTCTTTTCAACTTTTTTTCTGTTTTTCTGTTATATTTTTGTTTGTTTTCCTTTATTTTGATTTTTATAATGCCCATCATTCTAACATTTCCATGCTTGAAGAGCTCACTATAAAATTTTTAGTGCAGGACTGCTACTATGAATTTCTTATTTTGTTGTCTAAAATGTCTTTTTCCACTTTTATTTGCATATGCTACTTTTCATGTATACAGAATTTTATATTTTGTAGGTTTTTTTTTTCCCTAGCACTATCTAGACGTCATTCCACTGTTTTTTGAATTCCAGAATTATTGTTAAGAGGTAAGCAAGTGTTATTACTCATTTAACAGCATTAAATGAGTTATTACTCTTTTACATTCTGGACTGTTTTTAAAATGTTATCTTTCTTTTTGTTTTTTAGTAGTTTGACTATGATGTGCTTAGGTTGGTCTTCTTTGTCCTTTGGTATACTAGGGATTGAATTTGGGATTTCCTGAGCTTCTTAAAACTGCAAGTTGCTATCTTTCAACACATTTGTACGATTTTTGCCCATTATCTCTTTGAATATTTTGCCCTTAAAATTTTTCCATTCCTCCTGGGATGCCGATTACACCATGTATTAGATCATAAGACTAGTTCTCATTTGTTACTTCTGTTCTGTTTTGCCCTTTTTTTTCTTTCTATGCCTCAGTTTGGCTATTTTTTATTAACTCATCTTCAAATATACTAATGATGTTATATGCAATCTTCTATTAAACTCATCCTTTTGGTTCTTAATTTCACATCTTTTATTTCTCAGTTCTAGAATATCTATTACTTATATTATTATTATCAATATTACTATTATTTTTATTCTATTTTCTGGTGAAATTTTCAATCTTTTTATCTTTTTCCTTTCTTTTTCTCTATTTTTAACATAATACTCACAATTATTTTAAGATCCTCATCAATGTTTTGATCCTCTATTGTCTATTTTATTCTCTAGGTTATTTGTCACAAGTCCATAACTCTTCACATGCTTTTTAAAAAAAAACTTTATTGAGATATAATTGGAATACCATAAACTTTACCATTCTATTAGTTTTTAATCATTAAGTTGACCGTGTATAAAAAAACTGTAAAGGCTGGAGATGATATTATTCTTCACCAGGGAGGATTCCACCTTTCCTCAGTCAGGTTTGAGGCTGATCACCTCTATCCAGTCTAAAATTAAGCTTAGTTGGATCTGGGTAGTTGTTTAGAAGTTTTACAAAATTCAGCTCTCTTTGATTAACTACCATTGCACAAGAAATCTGTAGTCCTTCAGAGCCTGTAATTGAACATATAGGTCTTTGTGTATACTGAAAGACTATGAAGATTTATTTTATTCTGGGCAAAGATTTTTAGCTTTCCTTTTTAATGTCTGCCCAATAATTTTTCCAAATTTAAGAAATGCCTTGAAGGGAATTTTGGCCTTTGGTTTGAGGACTAAACCTTTGAACTTGCCATACCAACTCAGCACAAAAACCAAGATCTCTATTGGTTTCTCTGCCTTAAGATAGCTACCTTCTTCTAGGTGCTTAGTTTGGCCTTAAACCCTTCACCTGAGCCCTGAATCTGTGTCTCTACATAATAATTGGCTATATATTCTCAAGGTAATTTTACTACTCATTCTGATATGTTCGTCTTTGGACCATTTTGCTTCCTTTTTGATCCAACAGATTATTTTTTTTGAAGTGTTTTTTTTTTTTTTTTTTTAGAGAAGCTTTAGAATAAATAAATTTTGCATCAAAATTATAGGGGATTTCTATATATCCCACTGCAACTCCCTCCCACACTTTCCCACAATAACAACATCTTTCATTAGTGTAGTACATTTGCTACAATAGATGCATACATATTGAAGCATTGCTACAAACCATGGAATATAGTTACACTCTGCCTCGCACCATTTTATAGGTTTTGACAAAACGTATAATGGCCTGTATCAGTCATTGCATTGTCATGCAGAACAATTCCAATGTCCCGAAAATGCCCCAATGTTATACCTATTCTTCCCTTTCCCTCCCCTCAGAACTTCTGGTGGCCATTGCCTCAATGATACAAGTTTTTACATTTAATCCTAAACCAAGCTAAAGGAAAGAAATAGTAAAGATCAGAGCAGAAATAATTGAAATCGAGAACAAAAAAAAAAAAAAAAACAATACAGAGAATCAACAAAACCAAAAGTTGGTTCTTTGAAAAGACCAACAGAACCGACAAACCCTTAGCTAGACTGACAAAAAAAGAGAGAAGACACAAATAAATAAAATAAGAAATGAGAGGGGGGATATTACCACTAACCCCAAAGAAATAAGAGAGATGATAACAGGATACTACAACAACTGTCTGCCAAAAAAATGTAGAAAATTTAGGTGAGATGAACAAATTCCTGGAAACACATGAACCACCTACACTGACTTTAGAAGAAATAGAAGATCTCAACAAATCAATCACAGGTGAAGAGATTGAAGCAGTCATCAAAACTTCCCAAAGATGAAAAGCCCAGGACCAGAAAGTTTCACAGGTGAATTCTACCAATCATTCAAAGATGAACTAATGACCTTGAGGTCATGTACTGTTCATTCTTCAATGCCTGGCTTGCTACAGGGGCTTTTTTGGGACTTGGGAATCGTCCTGAGTGACATTGCAATGACAGATGTAGGCCATTTTATATCATCACATACCATGCAGAATTGTGTGGGAGAGAGTGTAGACTACAACATGAACTATGGTCGATGCTTAATGGCAAAGCCCAGGATGTTTTTATTAATTGCAATGAATGTGCCATACTAATGAAGGATGTATATGTGGGAGGTTGTAGGAGGTGTGGGAAGTGGGGCATTTGGGAATCCCTATATTTTTTGCATAACATTTATGTAATCTAAGTATCTTTAAAAAATAAATACATAAAAAACAAAGATGTACTAATACTGATCTTGCTCAAGTTCTTTCAAAAATTGAAGAGGGAAGAATGCTACCAAATTCATTCTATGATGCCATCATTACCCTAATACCAAAACCAGAAGATACTACAAAAAAAGAAAATTATTCCCCAATATCTTTAAAGAATATAGATGCAAAAAGTCCTCAACAAAATACTTGCAAACCGAATCCAAAAGCACAGTAAAAGAATTATACGCTATGATCAAGTGGTTTTATCCCAGGTATGCAAGGGTGGTTCAACACAAGAAAATCAATTACTGTAATAAACCACACTGATAAATTGAAGAAAAAAATCACATGATCCTCTCAATTGATGCAGAAAAGACATTTGAAAAAAATACAGCACCCTTTCTGGATAAAAACACACCAAAAGATAGGAATTGAAGAAATCTTTTTCAATATGGTAAAATGTATATATTAAAAACCTACAGCTAACATTATACTCAATGGTGAAAGATTGAAAGCTTTCCTACTGAGATCAGGAACAAGATAAGGATGCCCACTGGCACTATTATTATTAAATATTGTGCTAGAAGTTCTAGCTAGAGCAATTAGGCTAAAGAAAGAAATAAAAGGCATCCAAATATGAAAGTAAGAAGTAAATCTTTCACTATTCACTGATGATATGATCTTATATCTAGAAAATCCTGAAAAATCCACAAGAAAACTACCAGAATTAATAGATAAGTTCAGGAAAGTGGGGGATACAAGGTTAATATGCAAAAATCAATAGCGTTTGTATACGCTATTGATGTGCAATCTACGGAGGAAATCAGAAAAAAAAAATTCCATTTATAATAGTGACTAAAACAATTAAATATTTAGTAATCATATAACCAGGGACATAAAAGACCTGTATTCAGAAAACTACAAAACTTTTCTAAAAGAAACCAAAGAAAACTTAAATACATAGAAGGGCATTCCGTGTTCATGGATTGGAAGACTAAATATCATTAAGATGTCAATTCTATCCAAACTGATTTACAGATTCAATGCAATCCCAATAAAAATCCCAACAGCCTTTTTTTGTAGAAATAAAAAGCCAATAATCAAATTTATTTGGAAAGGTAAGGGGCCCTGAATAGCAAAAAATGTCTTAAAAAAGAAGAACAAAGTTGGAGGACTCTCACTTCCTGATTTTAAAGCATATTATTTAGTTACAGTGGTTAAAAAAAACAAAACAAAAAAGCATGGTACTGGCATAAATGCAGACAGATTGACCAATGGAATGAAATCAAGAACTCAAAATTTGACCCTCACATCTACAGTCAAGCAATTTTTGACAAGGCTGTTAAGCCCACCCAGCTAGGCCAGAACAGTCTCTTCATCAAATGGTACTGGGAGAAATGGGTAACGTTATCCAAAAGAAAGAAAGAAGACCTCTATCTCAAACCTTATACAAAAATTAACCTAAAATGGATCAAGGATTTAAATATAAAAACAACAATCATAAAACTCCTAGAAGAAAATGTAGGAAAACACCTTCAAGATCTTGTGGTAGGTGATAGTTTCTTAAACCTTACGCCCAAAGCACAAGCAACAAAAGAAGAAAAAAAGAATTTTTTTTGACCTCCTCAAAATTCAACACTTTTGCATTTCAAAGGATTTTGTCAAAAGGGCAAAAAGGCAGCTGACTCAATGGGAGAAAATATTTGGAAATCACTTATCTTATAAGTGTTTAATATCCATGATATATAAGGAGATCATACAACTCGACAAAGTATCTGATTAAAAAATGAGCAAAAGACTTGAAAAGACAACTGTCTAAAAAATAAAATACAAATGGTGAAAAAACACATGAAAAAATGTGATTAGGGTTATGCAAATCAAAACAACAAGATATTATTTCACACCTATTTGACTGGCCACTATTAAAAAGACGGAAAACTGTAAATGTTGGAGAGGATGTGGAGAAATAGGAATGCTTATTCAGTGTTGGTGGGAATGTAGAATGGTACAGCCACAGTGGAGGACTGTTTGGCATTTCCTAAGGAGGTTGAATATAGACTTGCCATGGGACCCGGCAATACCATTGCTAGGTATATACCCAGAAGAACTGAGAGCAGTGACACAAATAGATATCTGCACACCAATGTTCATAGCAGCATTATTCATAATAGCCAAAAGTTGGAAACAACCCAGGTGTCCATCAACTGATGAACGGATAAACAAATTGTGGAGTATACACACAATGGAATTTTATGCAGTGGTAAGAAGAAATGAAGTCGTGAAACATATGACAACATGGATGAACCTGGAGGACATTATGCTGAGTCAAGCAAGCCACCAATTAGAACTGATACTTTTAAAAAATAGAAAATGACAAGTGTTGGAGAGGTTGTGGACAAGTAGGAACACTCATTCATTTTTGGTGGGATGTGAAATGGTGCAACCACTATGGAAGACAGTTTCTCAGAAAGTTAAGTCTTATTTAACTGTCTTAGTTTGCCAAAGGCTGCCAATGCAAAAATACCAGAAATGAGTTGGCTTTTATATTGGGAAATTTATTAAGGGTAAAAGCTTACAGTTCTGAGGCTGTGAAATGTCCAAATCAAGGCATCAGCAGAGATGCATTCTCACCAAAGTCAGCTGATATCTTGCAATGTAGTGAGTCAAGATGGCAGCCAATCTCTGCTTAGGACTCGGCCTTTCCCTCTAGGCTCGCCATGTCCCAGAGCTCAGCTATGAGCGATCAGACACATGGCTTTTCTCTTTCTTGGCTCCCTTCTCAGCCTCGACTACCCTGCTTTCTCTCTCAGTTCTGCTATATGCGATCAGACATATGGCAGAGCTCCTCTCCTTAGCCTTGAGTTGCTTTATGGGCCCAGACCTTCACGGGCCTCTTTCTGTGCCTCTGTGCCCTTCTGATTCCAGACTCCAGGACCTCTCTCAGCCTTTCAGGGCTTCTCTGTCTTCCTGCAGTCCTCTCTCTCACATGGTAGGATCAAAATGGCGGCTTCCTTTCCTTCTGTGTCTCTCTGTATGTTCTTAGTTTATTTAAGACCCAGCAAAAGGGCAGAGACCCAACCTGTGTCATACCTCACTGATGTAGAATATCAAAAGCCATCTAATCTAGTGACCTAATCAATGTCCCTTAACTGAATCTAATCGAAATGCTCCACCTATACTATGTTTATGGGCACAGGAATGAGTTAGCTTAAGAATATAATTTTCTGGGGTCCACAAAAGACAAACCAGGGCACCCAGAAATCCCATCTATAGATATATACTCAAAATAGTTGAAAGCAGATACACAAACACATATTTACACACTGATGTTCACAGCAACATTATTGACAATTGCCAAAAGATGGAAGTAACCCAAATGCTTATCAACTGTTGAGTGCATGAACAAAATGTGGTTTATCCACACAATGGAATATTATTCAACATGGATAAACCTTGAAGACAAAATGCTGAGAGAAATAAGTCAGACACAAAAGGACAAATTTTGTATGATCTCGCTGATATGAAATAATTAGAATAAGGAAATTCATATAGTCAGAATCTAGAAAATAGTTTACAAGGGGGTGGAGTTGGAATAGGGAAAAGGGACTTAATACATAAGTAGTACAGAGTTTCAATTTGGGATGATGGGACAGTTTTGGTAATGGATGTGATCCAGTGTATGGAAATAAATCCTTCAATTTAACAATAGAAAGAAACTACCTCGAAGATGGCAGCAGAGTGAGGGGCTCCTGGAGTCTGCTCATGCTGCAGGGCAGTTGGTAATCACCCAGAGCTACCTAGAGCACCTGTTTTGGGGCCCCAGGAGACCAGAGGAGTATCCTGCAACATCCTTGAAAGTATGAAAGGAGGAGACTGCCCATCTGCAGAGAGGATTTGTGAGAAGAGCCCACCATGCTGCAGAGGTCTGTGCCCTCGGTCCAAGTCACCTAGGGAGCTGTTCTGTGGCTGGAGTTGGAAGCTCCATTTCCCAAGAAACGGGATAGGAAAATATGGTGTGGCACCGATTTCAGCTACTAATTGCTGAATTCGGCAGGCTAAAGTATAATCCTAGAAACAACTAAACTTTGGTCCTGTCCACGTGGGAAGGGGGTTGGTAGCCGCCATTTTGACTCCTTCCCTGGCCTAAGAGGAAGCGGAGTTAATTGAAAATCACCATGTGGTAAGGACCGGCTTCTTTCCACCCAGGTCAGATTGCAGGTCTGGCCTAAAACCCAGCCCTACCTCTGGCAGGGAGGAAGCTGGGGGGACCTGCACAACCTTTCTGGGAAACTGCAAGCCACACCGCAGAGGCCGGTGCCCATCCTACTCTAGCAGCACAAGCTGTCTCCGGACCTATTCTGTGGCTGCAGTTAGAAGCTCCATTTCCTATAAAAGGTGGAGGAAGAGACAGTTGTCCACCGACCTCAGCTACTGATTAGTGAACTTGGCTGGCTAAAGTATAATTCTAGGAACACCTAGGGTTTGAGCCTGTCCAAGTTGGAAAGTGTCCGGTAGCTGCCATTTTGACTCTGCACCTGGCATGAGGGGGAGCCTGGCTGACTGAAAAGCCAATGAGGTTAGGGACTGGCTTCTTTCCACCAAGATCAGACTGCAGCCCTAGCCTAGGCTCCAGCCCCACCTCCAGCAGAGAGGAAGTTGGCGGGACCTGTACCAGGCTCTCCTGGCAAATGCAAGTGCTCTCTGCCAGCACAGACTGAATAGTCAGACACTTGGGGCTGCATGCCAGCACTCCAATAAGATAGGAGAGGTGCTGGGTAATCTTGGCCTTTCCAGGCAATGGCAGGAGTTTTCAGCCCACATGAACTTCTTTGTTGAGTGCCTTCTAGTCCATCTCCACCTCTGTCCCCCCATAGGATAAGAGAGGGCTGGTGTTCCCTCAGCCTTTCAGGGCAACTGCAGGCATTTTCCACCTGCACAAACCCAGCTGTTGGGCACCTGTAGCTCCACCCTCATCCCCAATAGGACAAGAGATGGACTGTGTTTGCCCAGCCTCTTTGGATAACTGCACCTGCTTTTAGCCCACACAGCCTGGTCTGGTGGGTACTTGTGGATCCACCCTGACCCCCAAAAAGGAAAGGAGAGGGCTGGTGTTTCCACAGCCTTTCTTGGCAACAGCAGACTTTCAGCCTGCAGGGACTGGACTGTTGGATGCCTATGGATCCACCCCCTCCCCCAATATGATAGGAGGGGGCTGGTGTCTCCACAGCCTCTCCGGACAATGGCAGGTACTTTCAACCTACAGAGACTGATCTGTTGGGTGCCTGTGGATCCAACCTCATGTCTTAAGGATATTAAGAAGACATTGGATGAGCACAAAGAAGAATTTGAAAGCATACATAGAAAAATAGCTAACCTTATGGGAATGAAATGTGCAATAAATGAAATTAAAAATGCACTAGAGGCATATAACAGCAGATTTGAGGAAGCAGAAGAAAAGATTGGTGAGCTCAAAGACATAGCCTCCGAAAGCAAACATACAAAAGAACAGATGAAGAAATAAATAGAAAAAATTGAACAGGGTCTCAGGGAACTAAATGACAGTAAGAGACATGCAAGTATATGTGTCATGAGTGTCCCAGAAGGAGAAGAGAAGGGGAAAGGGGCAGAAGAAATATTTGAAGAAATAATGGTAGAAAATTTCCCAACCCTATTGAATGACATAAATATCCATGTCCAAGAAGCACAACATACTCCTATGAATAAATCTGAATAGACCAAAACTGAGACACATACTAATCAGAATGTCAAATGCCAAAGACAAAGAGAGAACTCTGAGAGCATCAAGAAAAAAGGAATGCATAACATATAGGGGATACCCAATAAGATTAAGTGCTGATTACTTATCAGAACCCATGGAGGCAAGAAAGCAGTGGTATGATATATTTAAGATACTGCAAGAGAAAAACTGCCAGCCAAGAAATTTATATCCGGCAAGATTATCTTTCAAAAATTAGGGTAAGTTTAGAATAGTCACTGATAAAAAGAAACTGTGAGAGTTTATAACAAAAAGACTAGCTTTGCAGGAGATACCAAAGGGAGTGTTACAGCCTGAAAAGAAAGACAGGAGAGAGAAGCTTGGAAGAGAGTCTAGAAATGATGACTGTATCAGTAACAGTAACTAAAATTGTCAAAAATAAAATGACAAATAAAATGCAAAGATCAAAATGGATGAAATAAGAACTGCCTTTACAGTAATAACACTGAATGTTAATGGATTAAAATCCCCAATCAAAAGAAACAGAATGGATAAGAAAATATAAGCCATCTATATCCAGTCTGCAAGAGACTCACCTTAGACCCAAGGATACCAATAGACTGAAAGTAAAGGCTGGAAAAAGATATTCCATGCATGCAGTAACAAAAACCAAAAAAAAAAAAAACCCCAAAAAACAAAAAACAACAACAACAAAAAAAGCTGGGGAAGCTATACTTATATTAGATGAAATAGACTTTAAAAGCAAAACTGTTATTAGAGACAAGGAAGGACATTACATATTAATAAAAGGAATGACTCACCAGAAAGAAATAACAATCATAAATGTATATGCACCTAACCAGGATGCCCCAAGATATATGAGGCAAACCCTGGCAAAACCGAAGGGAGAAATAAAATTCTCTACAATAATAGTTGGAGACTTCAATACACCACCCTCAGCATTGGGTAGAACATCTGGGCAGAGGATCAATAAAGAAACAGAGAGCTTGAATAATAAGATAAATGGACTAATAAATCTAATAGACATATAGAGAACATTGCACCCCAAAACAGCAGGATATACATTCTTTTCAAGTGCTCATCCTTCTCTAGGGCAGACCATATGTTGGGTCACAAAGCAGATCTCAATAAATTCAACAAAATTGAAATTATACAAAGCACTTTCTCTGATCATAATGGAATAAAGTAGGAAATCAACAAGCGGCAGAAAAAGGGAAAATTCACACATATATGGAGATTAAACAACACACTTTTAAATAATCAGTGGATCAAAGAAGAAATTTCAAGAGAAATCAATAAATATCTCGAGACAAATGACAATGAGAATACATTTCAGAACCTATGGGATGCAGTGAAGGCAGTGTTGGAGGAAAATTTATAGCCCTCAATGCTTACATTAAAAAAGAAAAAAAGCACTCAAATCAATGACCTAACTATACAGCTGGAGGAAATAGGAAAGAACAGCAAACTAATCCAAAGCAAGTAAAAGGAATGAAATAACCAAGATCAGAGCAGAAATTAATGAAATTGAGAACTAAAAAGCAATAGAGAGAATTAACAAAACCAAAAGTTGGTTTTTGGAGAAGATTAAAAAAATTCACAAATCCCTAGCTAGATTGATTAAGAAAAAAAGAGAGAAGATGCAAATAAATGGAATAAAAAATGAAAATGGGAACATTACTATGACCCCACAGAAATAAGAGAGATCATAAGAGGATACTATGAGCAACTTCATGCCAAAAAAACTAGACAATGTAGACAAAATGGAAAAATTCCTAGGAATGTATAAATAACCTACACTGACCCTAGAAGAAATAGAATACCTCAATAAACCAATCACAAGTAAAGAAATTGAACCACTCATCAAACAGCTCCCCAAAAGGAAAAGTCCAGGACCAGATGGTTTCACAGGTGAGTTCTACCAAGCATTCAAAGATTTAATACCAATCTTACTCAAGCTCTTCCAAAAAACTGAACAAGACGGAAAACTACCAAACTCATTCTACGAAGCTAATATCACCCTAGTACCGAAGCCAGATAAAGATATTGCAAAAAAAGAAAATTACAGACCCATTTCGCTAATGAATACAGTTGTAAAAATTCTCAATAAAATACTTGCTAATCGAATCCAACAACACATGAAAAGAATTATTCATCATGGCCAAGTTGGTTTTATACCAGGCATGCAAGGCTGGTTCAACATGAGAAAATCAATCAGCATAATACCACATCAATAAATCAAAGAAGAAAAATCACGTGATCTTATTGATTGATGCAGAAAAGGCATTTGACAAAATACACCATCTTTTCTTGATAAAAATACTACAAAAAATAGGAAATGAAGGAAACTTTCTCAACATGATAAAGGCTATATATGAAAAACCCACAGATAACATTGTACTCAATGGTGAAAGACTGAAAGCTTTCCCGTTAACATCAGGGACAAGACAAGGATGCCCTTTGTCACCACTGTTGTTCACTATGGTGCTAGAGATTCTAGCTAGAGCAACCAGGCAAGAAAAAGAAATAAAAGGCATCCAAATTGGAAAGGAAGAATTAAAACTTTCACTATTCACAGATGATATGGTTGGGACTTAGAGACTGTGGTTAACAACAATACTATAATGTTCTTGCATCAATGACAAAGATATACTGTGTTGATAATGGAGGTGTATGGAAAAAGTAAGCCAAATGTATGCTATGGACCATGGTTGGTGGTAATAGTCTGATGATTTTATCTCATAGTCTGTAACAAATGTTCCATCATGGTGTGGTGTGTTGGTGAAGGGGTGTTGTATGGGAATTCTACACGTGTATATGATTGTTTTGTCAGTTCACAACATCTGTAATAAAATATATTTTTTAAAAATAGGGTGGTTTGGCGGAAAAATACACCAAATGTAAGATAGGGACTATAGTTAATAGTAATATTTTGATGATGCTCTTGCATGGTTTGTAACAAATGTTTCACAACAATGCAAAGTGTTGATGGAGGGATGATATATGACACCCCTGTATGATGTTATGTATGTTTATTTTGTAACTTCACAATCTTTACTATACACTTATTGTTTATGCATTATGAATGATATACTTCACTAAAAATATATATTTTTTAAAAAAGAAACTACCTCATTAAAAATTGGGCAAAGGACTTGAATAGACATCTTTCCAAAGGAGATATACAAATGGTCAGGATGAAATATAAAAATATGCTGAACATCATTATTTACCAAGGAAATGCAAATCAAAACCACGATGAGACACCACTTCACCCCATTAGAATGGATGCTGTTGAAAAATTGAAAATGAGAAGTGTTGAAGAGTATGAGGAGAAATATGAACACTCATTCACTGGTGTTGGCAATGTACTATATTACTCAGCAATCCCAATTCTTGGTATATACCCAAAGGAATTGAAAACAGGGACTCAAACTGATATTTATACACCAATATTCATAGTGGCATTATTCACAATTGCCAAAAGATAGAAACAACCCAATTGTCCATCAATGATGAATGGATAAATAAAATATGTTATATACATACAATGGGATATTATTCATCCATAAAAAAAATGAAGTCCTGATACATGCAACAATATATGAGCCTTGAACACATCATGTTGAATAAAATAAGCCATACACAAAAGGACAAATATTTGATCTCACTGATTTGAAATAGTTAGAAGCAGCAAACTCATAAAGTCAGAATCTAAAATACAGGTTATCAAGGGATGGGCTGGGCATAGAGAATAGGAAGTTAAGGCTCAAAGTGTACAAAGTTCCTATTTGGAAATGATGAAAATGTTACAGCAATGGATGGTGGTGATAGTAGCACAATATTGCGAATGTAATTAACAGCACTGATATGTAACTGAATTTGGTCAAAAGGAGAAATTTTGGGTTGTATGTATAGTGCTAGTATTAAAAAAAAAAATCCATGGAATCATAAGGTAAACCATTGGCTATAGTTTACAGTACAATTATAAAAATGAACTTTCATCAGTTTTAGCACATGTATCACACTAATGCAAGTTTTTAATAATAGGGTTGTATATGGGAACCCTTTATCTTCTGCATGATTTTTCTGTAAACCCACAACTTTTCTAATAAAAAAATGGAAAAAAACTTATGATATATTTATATTTCCTTTCTAATCTTTCTATAAGACATATAGGCAGAAGTGGAACCTAATAAGTCTTAAGTTTCAGGGTCTTCACTTGCACAGTACTCAATAGTGCATTCCTGAATATATTACTTACAGGTGAGAGCTTCCATTTTGACTAGGAACTAAATCCTTCACTTAATATTTTACAAATCGGATGATTGGAATAATTTTCCACAAATAAGCTTCTGGCTCTGTACATTTCAAACCTTGCTTCTTTTCCACTAATACTCTTAGATCCTGGTAATTTTTGTGAATGAGTTTTTAGAAAATGAAATTGGGGCTGAGAAATGGGAAGAAGGAACAAGGAGGTCAATGTTGCTCAGGGAGATTCATAGTATGAATGAATGTTAAACTTTTGAAAGGATATGAAACAATTAGCCAAGAAGAAAGTGAAGAAACCATCCCTGTGATCTAGATAAGAAGACAGGTGCAAAATAAGGTGAAGTCTTAAAAGTATACACAACAGTTGGACTTAGGCTATGTGTAGCACTGAATATATCTTATAGAGGTTTGGATTTCTATCAGAATTACTTGGGAGCCAATTACGGGTTTTTGATAGAAGGAATAAAGTCAGATTTATAATTTAGAATGGATAATACCTTAGGCAGTAGTAGTTGATGAAAATATTTGTTGAATGGCTGAAAAGAAACAATAAGAATCTACACTCTTCCATCTGCTCATCAGTGTTTTATTTCACAAAGGTGCTCTAGGGTTATGGTAAAAACTTTGAAAGACTTGATATTTTACTCTATTTAAAAGCTAATAATCCAGCTTATTATTGTTTTGTGGATGGCAGAAGACATGAGACAAGTGGATCAGAGACAAAAGCTCCATTGCTAATGGCAAGTGTTCCATCCAGAGCTTCATGTTTCTATCCATTCACTATTTCCCTAATGCCATGGTGGGAAGGTTTGATGCAGATGGGCCTAGCTGAATGCCTGAAGACGAAATGAGCTGAGTTATAGGTGAGAACATTGAGCTTGGGGGAGATGTTACCTCATCCCTCAAGGCTACTTGCTGTAAATACAAGCATGAGAAATGCCTCCAGTAAAGAGCTTATAAAGCTAGTCATACCCAGTAAAAATATCCAGGGACCCTCAGGACCCATGGCAGATTGTCTCCCAAGAGGTAACTGCATCATTAGTGTGATGGTTAAGCTAATGTATCAACTCGGCCAGGTAATTGTATCCAGGTGTTTGGTCCAGCAAGCACTGAGCTAATTGTAATTGAACAGCATTTATGGACTTCGATCACCAGTGAGTTTACTGTGTGGATGGCTGATTACATCTGCATCAATCAAGGAGATTGCATCAGCAATGGGTGATGCTTTTATCCAATCAGTTGAATGCCTTAAAAGGGGAAGTGATTTCAACATTCAGAGAGAATTTCCCAGTTCTTCTTTGGACAGCCAGCTTCTCCCAGAAACTCATCAAGGACCTTTCATCGGACTTTCTTCGAAGCCCCTGGTTTGCAGCCTGCTTGTGGAACCTGGACTTGTGCATCCCCATGGTCACGTGAGAGACTCTAATAAAATCTCATATTATTGACAGATATCTCCTGTTGATTCTGTTTCCTGAGAGAACCCTGACAGATACAATGGGATACAGAAATCATGTGTTTCAGCATATTTATATGTGTGTGTATATATATGCATATGTGTATATATACAATATATAATTATAGATATAACAGATAAAAGAACATTTGAATATCATTTGCCCTTTTAAAGGGTACAACACAAGAATGTCCAAATGTGTTTCAACTAAGTGTGCTTACAGTTTTCCATTATTTAATAGATTATTAATCACTCAATGGAGCACCATTAGCTATTGTGATGATTTTGATCTTTACAAAGTTTATTTCCAGTCAATTACTATTTAATATAGACCTATAATATATCATTGGTGAAAGACAGGAAGTTTAAGGGACATAGATGTTAAAAATAAAAAGTTATTTAGGAGTACAAATTAACCAAATTCCTTTCAAGAAGGTGTTTATTACAACTACAAGTTGTATTCTGTTAATCAAAGGTTCTATATAGCACATCAGAATTCTTCTGGTGTTAAAAAAATTATTAAAAAGAAAAGTATAGTGATTTCACAATATTTGTCTTTTTGTGTCTGGTTTATTTCACTCAACATGGTGTCTTGAATGCAATAAACTTGAAACAATAATACAATTGTGTAAATATTAATGATTAACAGGTCATCTTGTCCAATATGTACTCTTAAAGCCTTAGTTAGGAGGAGGTAGATTTCCAATGGTTTCCATGTCATTGCTTTTTCTTGGCAACTTTAAGGAAAGGCATAGATAAGGTCACTGATTCCCAAAATGTATCATCCACAAGTCTTATTTAATACTTGTTTCCCCCTCACACCCTATGCAGTCTCTATTACTCTGTAATTAATTTCCTCATTTTATTAATCAAATAACCAATATCATTCAGATGTCTTGATCGGGTTGTGATAAATTACTACCATAGTGGGTCAATATAATTTCTGAAACAAAGTAAACTTAGCTAATGACATACTTCATTGCAATCTACTTTCCTGTTCCACCTCCCAAATCTGCCTATGTAGACCCAAGATGGTTTAGTTTTTACAGGTATTTACTAGTTCATGGAAACATAGCATAGATGTAGATAGATGTTTTTCATCAGATTATATAAATGAAATTTAAATGTTAGAGTTTTTATCAATAGAGATATATATGCAATAAATTAGACTACCCTGTGATTTAAACACTCTTAGGCACTAATAGTGTATCTTATGAGTGATTGATATTGATGTATAGGTCATAATATAAGAGGATATATTTATTAAATTCTTTCCATATGCCATTCATTCATCTAGCACTTAACATGAATTAACTTATTTGATCCTCTCAATACCCCTATAAGCAGGTAAAATTGTTATTATTATCAATCACTTTTATGGGTGAGGGCATTGAGACAGAGATTATTTACTTGTTTCAGACCAGTGGGATAGCTGAGATTTGAACCTGAACAGTTTTCCTTCAGTTTTATGAATCAATATACTGTTGTATAGCAAGATGTTTGATGAATTTTAAGATTCTTTGTATTAGTTCATTTAAATCAAAAAAGAGCATGGTATTTCCCTAAGTGGTTAGGATCTTTGAAACAATTGTCGGTCCCTTGAAGGAAAGAACCAAGTTCTACCAATGTCTCTCTCTTTATCACCTCTTGCAGTCCTTGCCATTTAATCAGTTTGGTTTAGAATAAAATGTACAAAAAAATATTAACAACATTTATTAAGTTACAGGGGAATGATCTGAGTCCCCTCTTACTAATTATTCAAAGGCCTTTGGGCACTTTTGAATTTATATTTTTCATTTTCATGGAATAGCACTTGACCTGACTCATAGGGTTAAGGGTGTCTAACGACTGATTTGTTAAATATATCTTAGATTCTAGAGCATAGTCCTGCAAATCACCAATTCAATGTTGAATATTTGAAAAAATTGCTTTCTGAATTTATGTGATATATTATACTTTTCAACAAACATAAGACAGACTAGAGAGATAGATTGTTAGACAGGAAGATAGATGATACCTAGATAGATGGATCTATCAGAAACAACAGAATATGTATGTAATGTCAGCAATTAATCTAATTGCTATTAAGCTTTATTCTGTTAATTAGCATCTCCCGTTTCTCATTCCCAAACGTCAGCTGCTAATGTTTTCTACTACCTCACTAAATAATAAGTCTTTATTCAAATGCAAGAACTCTAACATAATCATTGCTGTTATTTATTATTTAAAAGCTTTTTCTTTTTTTTTTTTTTTTTTTTTTTTTTTTTGCTCTGAACACTATTTTCACGATGCCTCTCCTGGATAATTACTGATAGCTCAGAGTCTGTTATCCTGTAAGTATTGCTTAGCTTCCAAATCTGTTCACTTTTCCTCACTCAGGCTCATTTTTCCTACAGGAGAACAATCACTCTTGTTAAGCCTTCGTTTGTGTACTCAGAAGATCATGTCAATTAACACTTTTACCCATGCTCCTTCTTTTTGAGACATTTTAGAAAAGATGAAACACCATTATTCATGTTTCTCTCTCCGAAAAATGCTTAATTATTCTGATTTGTTTAATTCACAGTATAATTCCTAAAATAGGACAAGATTTCCCTCCTTTTTTCTCAATCACATGATGAATTATCATGCAATGCACTCTTCTGAATGGAATCCTATCAATACTTTCTACAAGTCTAAATATATTTTTTGCATTGTTTTCTTTTTCCACACACTTACTCATTCACTTATATAATTTCAATACCTTAAAAAGCATGGTTTCCCAACATAGAAAGGAGCTTAAAATATGCATAGTTAAAAATGTTAGCAAGTTTATGCGTTTGCTTTTCTGTGAAGCAATGTGAAAAAGTCTTTATACAAGAAATAATTTGGATTAAAAATTATTAAATTGGAAGTTCTGATATTTCTTATGTTCATCAGTGAAAAAAAGTCCCTTCACAGCTATTTTGTAAAATGAAGAGGTTTATGTTTTAAGAGTAAGAAAATGAATACTTTTAACCTCAATTGTAACTCGTTCTTTGAGAAATTGTATTAAATAATAAATGATGATTTGTCTTCTTTTGCAGAGAGAAAAAATGCATGAGGATTTATTGCAGTCATTAAATAATGCATTAAAGTTACATTAAGGAATATAGTTTTCCTTCTTCCAAAGTCTGAAACACTGCAAACTTTAGAATCCAAAAACTTCCTTAAAGGCATGTTTAGACTAAGCATTCATATCATCAAAGAATCAGCAATATGATTTTTAAATATTATTTTATTTAAAACAGAACAAGCACAATAGCAGGACAATTATCACAGAACAATAAAAATGAACTTAAGGCAACAGCAACAACAGAAAGGATTATCAACCTGATAGTACTTTTTTAAAAATCAAATTCAACAACTGTGAACATGCATGCTTTAGAGTATAAGAAAAGAAATTAAATAACAAGTCAAATATCTTACAATTTACAGGTGCAAAGCATTTTTTATGCTGAGTATTTCCTTAAAGGTTCATGCTTAAACCCTTTGTGGTAAGTCATATTATCATGTTGTCTTGGTCTACGTTATGCTTTTAGTGATATGTCCTTACAAAGTCTTGTGGCCTCAAAATGAAATAAAAATTGATTGAGAAAAGTGACAACTTTCTCAAATATATTTAAAATAAGGAAGGGTAACTTTCTAAGTAACATATTAACAACCATGTTCAAATAAAATAACTTTCTGGAAGGGATGTACAGAACGTTCTTGTTCTGTTTTGACCTAGGTGGTGCTGACTCCATGCTGGCCGTGGGGGACCAGCAGCACCAAGCCCCGCTCCCGTTGAGCATCAGCACATTAGACTTCATGTCCTCAACCCAAGGAGTGCCAGACAACCCGAAAGAGCAATCTTGGTAAGTAATAGCACATTTTCGTATGACTCTCTATTGATTCATAGTGAATTGTTGGGTAATTTTAAACAAATTGAAAAAATAAAACAACATTAAAATGTTAACTTACCTTTAGATGCCAAAAAATATTGCAACACACGGGAAGTAAGTATCAAGCAGTAGTGCATTGTGCTCTAGGCTTAACTCCTTCAACCATTAGAACAATTCTAAAGATTTCAGGGAAGAGAAAAAGAAAACATAAACCAATGTCTTCCTAATGGTATGGTGATCATAGGATATAAATTGCAAAGTCCACGATGCAGCTCCATAGAGACCATGGTATAAAGGCCTAGTATACATCAGCTTCTCTTAGCATTTCTGGGTGTATTCTCAGCACCAAATGAGTTGGGCAGTGGGGGTGGAGGAGTAAGGGGAGAGGGGAGATTCAAGAACAGAAAACATATAATCCTGGCCTCTGAAATGACAAGAAGAACAAAAACAACAGATGCTGTTTCTTTTAGCAACAGGGTTCAGAAAGATGATTTTCATAATTATTGCAAACATGACACATTTATTTCTTCATTTCTTCTGGCATTTGAAGCACGTATCGTTCCATTAACTATAAACTGAAAAGTTATAAAAAAAAAAAAATAGTCACAAAACCTCCAGCAACATAGAGGTATATTTTTCTTCCCCTACCTTATGCCTACTCTTCAACCAAAGTAACCACTGTGAGAAGTTTATGCCCATTATTCTACTCTTTCTCTATGCATTCACACAGACACTCAGAAACAGAAAAGTATAGTTAGGGATAATGTATGCATACATCAATATAGAATTACTTTAATAAAATCACATATATAAAGTCTAGTGAGCTATACATTTCTGTTTATGTAGAACTATCTCTTGATTTAAGGAATTTCATATTATTCAAAATATGGTTATATAATAATTTGTTAATTATTACTCTATTGATAGATATTTAGTATTTTTTCTATTTTATGCTATGACAAGCAATGGCAAAATAAAATTCATATATTTCTATATACTTGTGAATATTTTTATGGAATAGGTTTAAGTATGCACATTTCTACATTACCGTAAACTTGTCAGTTTCAAAATGTATACCAGCCCAAAAAGCTGTACTAATTTATATTTTCAGCAAAGGTGCATGAAAGTAGCAAATTTACTAGACTATTTTCAGTCTATATTCTATTTCAATCCCATAATGTATTTAAGAAAATTGAAATCTTATGACCATATTTAATTGAATTACTGAAAACTAACGAGAATAATAATTTTTATGTTTACTGGGCATTAGCAATTTTTTACGAAGACTCCCTATGTATGACCTTTATCATTTTCTATTGTTCTATTCTGCCTCTATTGTCTTGTGAGTCATAGGATCTCTGTATATATATAAATATTAGACATTGTACTGCAACATGTATTTTTCAGTTTGTTTCTTATTTTTTAAATCTGTTTATAATGACTTTTCATGTAGAAAAGTTCTATAAACTTAGTTCATTAAATCTTGTTCTTATGATTCTGGGATGGTGATGTCCACTCCACCTCCAATTAAGAGGGGCTTATATTCCATGGGGAAGATGGATGGGACTAACCTGCTTGCAATGGCAGACTCTCTCTGTTCCTTGGGATGGTCATTGGATTGGGGAGGGAACTATGGACTAGAGTGGACTTACTGGTATTCTACTATAGACATATTGTGATTCTAGCAATGGAAGAAATTACAACATTGAAGTGGAGCCAGTGGGCACTGGAGGCTCTGGGGGCAGGGAAAGGGAAAAACAGTTGTAATACAGGGGCTTTTTCAGGACATGGGAATTGTCCTGAATGACACTGCAACGACAGATATAGGCCATTTTTATCATCACATAACATGCAGAACTGTGTGGGAGAGAGTGTAGACTACAATGTGAACTATGGTCCATGCTTAATGGCAGAGTCCCAGGATGCATTTGTCAGTGAATGTGCCACACTAATGAAGGATGTTTATGTGGGAGGGTGTGGGAGGTGTGAGAAGTGGGACATATGGGGATCCCTGTATTCTTTGTGTAGCATTTATGTGGTCTCCATGTCTTTTAAAATTTTTTTTAAAAGTATTATTAAAAATAAATAAATACATAAATAAATAAATAAAAATAAAAAAAATATTGTTCTTATAACCTTTAAAAAGTCTGACTCATTTAGAAAGGACATAATGTGGTAGACTTTTCTTGTTCTGTGGCCTATTACACATTTCCTGTTTATCTGATACAAACACCTATTTTCTTGCAGGAAATTGCCCTGATGCCACATTGTTCAGGTGGGACTGATTCCAGGGATTAGCACAAGAAGCAGATTTGCCCAATAAGTGAACTATGTTCTAGGACTCACAGAATTTGAGCACAGGACTTAGACTAGGTCACGTAAAGCCAAGGAAGGTCAATCTGGTGAATTTTGCTGTTATATTTGATAAAGAGAAATTATTCAGTCCCTTAGAGCCCTCATCTAGTTGGATATAAGCCTAGAACTTTTTATGGCCATCTTGTCAATGTTAAGCAGAGCTTGCCTGAAAATAAATCCACCCAAGAGGAAAGAAATACAGAAAGATATAGAAAAACAGATTCTTGATGACATTGTTTAGGTAGAAGTTTTGACAGTGCCTCAAGCCAGGGCTACCCTTAGGCTTTGTGGTTGTGTGAGTAACTGAGTTCTTAAATTCTTACATATTTATAATACTGGTTTGAATAGAGTTCTATTTTTCTTTGTATAAAATTATACCTCTGTAATATGCTCTCCACTCCAATATCATTTAAAAAAATGTTTCTATTCTTTCCTATATAGTTTCATATACTTAGTAGTTTTCTCACTATATTTATAATGCAAACTAGTTGTAAGCATTTAAATCACTACAACAAAAGAGTAAGTAAGGAATTAAAACAATGCCTCATATCCAGAAGAATCACTGTTAATATTTGTATAATGTCTTATTTTGTGTCTTTCTAGGTATAACAAACACACACAAACACATTTCATTAATGTTTTACAACAACATTATTACTTTTATTAGAAAATGGTCATTTTTATTTGTGATAGTTTGAGATTATTTAATGAATTCCAAAAAGAGAAAGATTATGTTTGTAGACTAATCATTTCCTCTGCATGTGATACCCTTTGATTGCATTAAATTCAGTTGAGGGGCCTTTGATTAGATTACCTGTTAAGATTGTTTTAAGGGCTTTTTGATTGTAGGACATCAGTAAGGCATGACTCAGGTTGAGTCCCTGCCCCTTGGGTAGGTCTGATATAAACAGATACTCTTAAAGACAGACAGACACATGGGAAGAGAAGGATCTGTCATTTTTGATCTAGCCATGTGAGAGATAGAAGAAGGCTTAAACAGCTGAAGCCATGGGGAGAGATGAGTCATTTTACCTGATACCTTACAGCTGAGATTGCAAAGAACAGCCAAGGCTGATACAGAAGCTCTGAGAGAAACAAGCCCTATGCCAGCCTGAAGCTGAAATCGGGAAGAAACGGAACAGCTGAGCCTGTGAGAGGAAGCCCAAAGGGGAAGGCTGAAACCTCAAAGATCATCTGCCATCTTGCTTCAGCACATGGTAGCTGACTTGGGTGAGAAAGTACATTTTACGGTATCTTGAGTGGACTTTCCATGGCCTTGAAACTGTAAGCTTTTACACCAAATAAATATCCTTTATAAAAGCTAACAGATTTCTGGTACTTTGCATTGGCACTCCTTTGGCAGGCTAATACATTATTTTTATGGTATTTTGGTGTTACTTTTACTTAAACAGCTTTCACTCTCTTTCCCCCCTCAACTTACCACATAACCAATATTAACAACTTAGTGTATCATATTTGATATACATAAACATACACATAATATGAATTTTTGCCACATTCATGTAACTAATATATTATATTATATAAACTTGTCTGCATCATGCTCTTCTCACATAATAGCTATTATGAAAATCTTTCCAACTAGAAATCAAAATCATTCTTTTATTTTGAAATATTATGAGTACATGTAATATATCTAGTAATTCTGTACCACAATTTATTTCCAGACATTTTGTCTATACAAGAGATCCTGCAATTATAGTATAAACTTATACTTTCCTTTCTTGTCAATGGATATATGTACTTTAAATTTTAGTAGTAGTTTCCAGGTTGCTTTTCCAAAAGAATGAAAAGCAATACATGTTTTCATCAGTATTAAAATGCAGGCCTTTTTCCCTGAATCTGCTACAAAAGTAGGTCTCATCTCTTTTAAAAATTGTTATTAACATAAATGTTATGGAGGGCATCTAGTTGTTACTTTTACATTTTCCTGATTATTATTGAAATTGATCACATTTATATGGTGTATTCAAATTTTTAAAAAATGTAATGTAAATATGTTGATATCCTTTACTCATTCTATTTTAATTGTATTGGTTTTCTACCTAAGAAGTTCAAGATCCTATTTAAAAAAATATTTTGAGAGATCAATTCCATACCTATCATATGCTTGCAAATATTCTTCCTCAACATAATATAGTTGACTAATTTATATGATTTCATTTCTCATATTTCTCCTATGTTTCATTTTTCAAGCACGTAACATTTAAAGAGCCTAGAGGTTTCTTCATCCCTTGTTTATATCTGGAGGTGATAGTTAGGGGCTTTATTCTGTATTTGTCAGCGTTCTCTAGGGAAATAGAACTTATAGGATTTATCTGTAAATATTATGTGATTTTATGCATGTGTCCAAAGTCCATGGGGCAGAGTGCTAGCCGTGAACTCCAGTGAAGGTACTTGACGAGTTTCCCAGGAGAAGTTAGCATCTGCAGTAGAGATGGGACACATGAGCCTAACCATCACAATCTACCACTTGTGAAGTTGGCAGCTATACAAATCATCTTAAACCATACTTAATCTCTAAATAAAAACAATAACAGACATATTTTTTTCACCTAACAATACTTAACTGCATACAACCAGAAATGCATAACTCCATCCAGAACAGGGTGCAATCCTTGGGTAATATTCACTCTTAAACTTGACATCCTTAAATATTTTGTTATGAAACTAATACAACTTATGTCATATGATAAGGGGAAATATTAGGGAAGAAAGCAAAGATATTTGTTTTATGTATATAAACAATCATATAACAAAACAAGGAAGAAATATTTATGACCATTACAGTCCTAATTTCTGTAACTGGTCATGTAGTCATAGTTCATATTTATCACTACCTTCTTCCACTACCCATTCTATGTTCCCTTTACCCTCAGTGATCACCTCAGATGGCTATGGTTCTTTGCCTGGTAGGGTTACCCAAATTTTCATTCTTGAAGTTTATGGGCTATGGGCAGTCCTGTCTGGATTGGGTTGTTGCAATTTTCCATTGACTTTAATCACAGGGCATGGTAGTACTAAGAGACACTCAAGGGGATCTCCTGTATTCCAGACAAACTCTTCTTTACCTCCATTATATAGTTGCAGTCCAATTTCCCCATGGTAGTCAAGATTAGTCACCCCAGCCAGTACAGTAATTCCCTTTTTGCCTGTTGATTCAGAGGCATAAGGAACCCAAAGTGGCCAGGTGACAGTCTTAACTTCCAGTTCAATGGAACCATTGTTGTCTCTCCTGGTGGAAGCACTCCTCCTTTTGGTGCTAAGACCTGTGGACCAGCAGAGCTTAAGGTTGCAAGAACAGGAAGCAAACATTTTCTTAGTGGATCACTAGGGGTAGTGAGTGGTTCCATTCCCATCTCCACCCCTTGATTCCTGGATCTGTGAATCCTGGCTTTGGAAGAAATAGCATCATAGAATGGACACTGATTTAGAGTATATACAGCCTGCAAGTTATTGCCACCTAGTTGGCACCATAATTGAGTCTTCAAAAGGCCATTACAATGTTCTATCAACAAGCTGCTTTGGGATAAGGGGGAACATGGTAAGACCAGTGAATTCCATGAGCATGTGCCCATTATGGGACATAATTTGTTGTGAATTGGGTTCCTTGATCATAAACAATGCTGTGTGGAATACTATGATGGTGAATAAGGCATTCTATAAGTCCATGGATGGTAGTTTTTGCATTGCATGCAGGGAAAGCAAACCCATATATGCAGTATGTGTCTATTACAGATAGAACAAATTGTTGCCCCTTCCATGTGGAAGTGGTCCAATGTAAATAACCTGCTACCAAGTAGCAGGCTGAACACCTTGAGGAATAGTGCCATCTTGGGGGCTGAGTGTGGGTCTCTGCTGCTGGCAGATTGGGCACTCAGCAGTGGCTGTAGCCAGGTGGCCTTGGTGAGGGGAACTCCATCCCTACCACTATGGCCACTTTGTTCATGATCCCATTGGACAATGCAGGAGTGGCTGGAGAAAGAGGCTGACTGGTATTCACAGAACAGGTCATCTTATCCCCTTGATTATTAAAATATTCCTCTGCTGAAGTCATCCTCTGCTGAGCATTCACATGGGAAACAAATAGCTTCATATTTTTTACTCATTCAGAAATGTCTATCCACATACCTCTAACCTAGACCTCTTGTCACCACTTTTCCAATCACATTCATTCTAAGTCCCTGACCATCCAGCCAAACCATTGTTGAGAACCCAGGAATCAGTGTACAAACACACCTCCATACATTTCTCCTTCCAAGTAAAATGAGCAATCCAGTGCATTGTTCAAAGTACCACCCACTGGGAGGATTTCCCCTCACTGCTGTCCTTCAGGTATTTCCCAGAAAGGGGCTGTACTGCTGCAGCTGTCCATTTTCAGGTGATACCTGCATATCTTGTAGAATCATGTGTAAACCAGGCCTGAGTTCTCTCTTCTGTGGTGAACCGATTGTATGGAATTCCCCAAGAGGCCATAGCTGTGGGCTGGGAAAGAGAATGTAATGTAATAGGAGTAGGTGCATAGGCATTTGGGCCACTTCCTCATGTAAATTGCTTGTGCCTTCAGGACCTGCTTGAGCCCTATCTCATATATACCACTTCTATTTTATGAAGGTGTGCTGTTGTGCATGCCTAAGTTTATGTCTTGGTGGGTTAGACAACACCTAGCTCATGATAGGCAACTAAGTTTTCATGGAAACTTGGTCGCCCATGGTTAAGCATTTGGTCTCTACTAAGTTCCAGCAGCAGGCCAAAACTGCTTCTCAAAAGAATAGTTATCTGAAGAGGATGGCATGTCTTTGCTCCAAAATACTAAAGGTTTGTGTTGTGATTCTCCTGTAGGAGCCTGCCAAAGTCTTCATATTTCATCTCTATTTGCCACTGACACTTCCAGCACTATTGTGTCTGCTGGATCATATGGCCCAAGTCAAAGTGTAGCTTGCACAGCAGCCTGAACATGTAGAAGAGCCTCCTCTTGTTCCAGTTCCCACTCCAAACTAGCAATTTTTCTGGTCACTTAGCAAATGGACTGGACTAGCACCCACAAATAGAAATATGTTGTCTTCAAAATCTTTTGGTTGTAGAAGGAGCCCAATCCAACAGCTCATCCCTCACTTTAGAAGAGCTATCTCCACATGCCCACACATATTCCCCTGATTTCTATCAATATAAATTGGAAAACTCATGCAATTCTTCTAAAGTATAGCATACTTCCTCATGGGTCATACTTTGTATTTCCCCTTTGGGGGCTTGTTGTGACTTTATTCTAGTCATAGGTCTGGAAGAAAAGAGGTGTGGTGGGGGTGGGTACGGAGAAGGATTTGAACTGTCTTGCAAGCCAATTACCTCAGGACATTCAGTTGCAGCTTCACTTGGTGAGACAGGATTAATCCCTTCAGGCTGAGGTTGGAATGGCAAACTCCTTAGAGAAGAATAGAGGTTGGGTGGCTGTTTCCTGAGGACAGACTGGAGGTTGGGAAGGTTTTTCTTCAGGGCAATCTGGAGGTGGGGAAGCTCTTTTCTCAGGGCAGACCGTTATAGGTTTATCTGGCAAAGACTTAGCAGAATTAGGGTTTCAATGTCCCCTCTGCCATAATTATCCACCCATATGTCTCTATCCGAATTTTCAGAATCCCATTCCTTTCCACTCAATGTAAGGTTTTATCTTGGCTACTCTCACAATGGGTCTGGTTTTCAGAGATCACAAGTCTGCTGATGAAACAAAATTTTTTTCAAGGTCACACATAGAAACTTTCACGTCATGTGACACTCAAGATGCAATTTTGAAGGCTTCTGTTCACCCCTTTCTTTTATAACTGTATCCAGTGTATTTAGGAACAACCAGTCAACATCACTGTACATGTTAACTCTACAAAACTGTTATTATGTCAAAAATACTCTCACCCAGAGCCTTACCTTAGAAGCATGGAAGTAGCCCTATCCTGTGGTGATATTTTGCATATCTCTATTGCCAACTCATGCCATGGACTATCAGTGGCCTATTGATTATTGGATATATAGTCATTAGTGCCTTTGAATCTAAGCAGAGTAGAAAGCCAATTCCAAAACCCCAGAACCAATTCAGAAATCCCATTTTTAAGATTCTGTTTCTCAAGAATCACTCCCAATACCAAGCTGTATTAGTGAGGATTCTCTAGGGAAATGGAACTGACAGGAGATATCTGTAAATATTATGTGATTTTATAAAATTTTCTCATGTAACCACAGATAATCATGAGTCCAAGTTTTGTAGGGCAGGCTGCGAGCCAGGAATTCTGATGAAGGTCCTTGATCATTCCCAGGGAGAGGCTGTCTGTGTGAAGTAGAGATGGGAATTTTCTCTTTGACTGCTGAAATCACTTCTCTTTTTAAGACCTTCAACTAATCAAATGAGATATCTCTCATTGCTGAAGGCAATCTCCTCTGTAACATGGCAATGCACACAATGGCCTCTCCTGGCCTCTCACTTGTCTTACAGTTTCCATTTACCTTCACCTTCTTGCTTCCCGTGTTTTTTTTCATTCAGTCAGAAATTTCATTCTACTTAATAAGGACCCCAGCAATAGGTTTAGGACCTATCCTGATTGGATTGGGCCACACTTCATCAAAAGGTCCCACTTAAGATGGGTTCACACCCACAGGAATGGACTAAGTTTAAGAACATGTTTTTCTGGGGCACACACAACTCCACACCATCACACATACTGAACACCTGCATGCAAACATGCAAGAGGTGAAAAGTACAGGCTTAGATAAGGGCTGAGAGATGTCCACTGTGTCTGTAACTTCCCCATCACTTACTACAGCCCACTTTCAACTGATATTATACCATATCATGCATATTATAAGAACTTTAAAAGGAGTATTTTCATTTCCACCTCCCAGAATTTGTGTTATTACTGTCATATATTTTATTTTGACATGTTATAAACCTTATGGTACAGCATTATTAGTTTTGCCTAAAATGGTCGGTTATCGTTTTGAGATATTTACTAATAGAAAACTTGTTTAATATTTACCCATTTAGGTAACATTTTGTTGCCTTCATTATATTGTGTATATACAGATTTTAAAGAGGGTTAATTTTACTTCTAACTGAAGGTTTTCCTTTAATAATTTTATTTCATGTGTCTTTAGGTGAAGAAATCTTTTAGTCATTACAAGGGTGAAAATGTTTTTATTTCCTTTCTTTTTTGGAAAGATGATATTGCTGGGTAAAGAATTATACATTAATAATTCTGTTTCACTTTGCTTTCTTTATTCCTTTTAGTATTTTAAAGATATTATTCTGACAGCTTATTTCCTATAAAATGTCTACTGTTTTTCTTATTTTTCTTCCTATATAGGTACTGTTTGCTTTTGCTCTGGATATTTTAAGATTTTTTTCTTTGTCATTGATTTTGTGTAACTTAATTATGACATGCTCTGATGTAATTTTTATCATGCTTATTGTACTTCAGCTTCATCTAACTTCTTGTAGTTGTGGGTTTAAGTTTAATCAAATTTGAACAATTCTCAACCATTTTTTTCTAATATTTTTCTGTCTCTCTTTCCCCCTCTTTTTTAATTTCTGGGATTCCAATTACACTTATAATGGCTGCTCAGATTTGTCCTACAGTTCACTGATGCACTACTTTTTTTTTCTTTTACTTGTTTTACTTTGGGTACTTTTAATGTTTATAACTTCAAATCCATTAATCTTTTCCTCTGCAATGTATAATTTGTCATTAATCCCATCCTATGTATTCCCTATTGGATATTATGGTATTCATATTCTAGAAGTTAAATTTGCATTTTAAAAATATTCCCCATGTTTTATTTTAAATGATCTGTTTTCCTCTAGCTTCTTATATATATGGAATAGAGTTATAATAACTCTTTTATTGTTATTGTATACTAATTCTACTATCTGTGTTTTTCTGGGACATTTTAATTGATTGATTTTTATCCTCATGTTAGATCATATTCTCTGTTTTTTTTCTGCATACCTGATAATTTTTAAATGTATAAAAACATTACAATTTTGAGCATGCTCTGTATATTTTTTATTCCTATAAATATTGTTGAGTGCTGTTATTGGACACAGTTGTTACATGAGAACAGTGTCATCCTTCCCTGTCTTCCTTTAAGTTTTGTTAGGCAGGACTAGGCATTTCATCTAGGTCTAATTTTTCCACACTACTGGGGCAAATCCTTTCTGCATATTCTATCCATGTCCTGTGAATTATGAGGTCTACTACATTGACTGAGGAAATAGAAATGATATCTGGCTTTGTGCAATTGTTTCTTTCTGTTCCTTTTAGGTTTTTTCCCTAGGACTCAGGTAATCTCCCTAGAACTCAGGCAGTACCTTCATGGCCTGTTAGGCCTGTGAAAGTTAATCTCTATTGATACTAAGTAAAGGTGTATTTTTTAATGAAGTATTCAGCATTTGAGCTACATTTATGTCTTATACAAACCAATAGGGAAGGGACATTTTTTTGTGTGATCTTGACTTTACATTTCTCTCTCTCTTAGACAAAACAGGGAAGTATTTATTCAAACCAATGTCAGAAAAGTTTGTGGATATTCTGCAGATGTCACTAAACCACTGACAATCTTATTGGTCAAGATATTTTCAATAAAGCTCCCCACTACCAGCCAATTGATGTCAGTATGTGAGGTGAGGGCTTTTTGTCCTCCATATTTTTGTCAAAACACAAGATCTGTTCACATCTTTTTTCCCCACCTCCTGATTAGAAACTTTTAGTTTAATTAAGATTACTTTGAAATTAACCCCTTAATGTTGAACTCAGTAAAAGACTCTGTTCTAGATTTAAATGACTGAACTATGTATTTGACAGATACCATGTGCTGTTCATTCTACTAGTTTGCAGGGCTTTAAAGGTGAAATGAGCATGGAATTTACCCACAAGTGTTTCAAAGTCTCAAAATTAAAACCATATGAAAATGCAAATCTAATCTGGAAGGCAATGACAGCAGAGACCCTGGAAAGTAGGTTGTTGAAAATCATAATAAATGCAATTCCTGAAATAGATAATAAGCCTTATTTAAGTTTCTGACTCTTGTGCCTATTTTAGTAACAAAGGTAGTAGTATATGATGACTAAGAACAGATCTGGAGTCAGAGAATTAAAATCCTGTTCTCCCAGTCACTAGCTATATTGACTTTAGCAAGCTTCTTAACCTTTCTTAGCCACATTTGTAATTGCAAGGATTTAAGTGGAATATACATGTAAAGTATCAAAATATTTGGCTTACTAAATTCTACTTCATTTACAGTAAATGATAGAAGAGTTATTAAAGTGGAGAGGATTAAAAATGCTGACGAAAAGATGATTGAAGATGAAAAAGTTAAGAAAAAAGAGAATTAAAGATGCTAAATGAAAGTACCAATGGAAACAGTAAAAGAGAGCTAGAACAAATATGAATAATGTAATCTTGAGAAGGCTCAAAGTTTTTATTCTGAAGATGCAGAGAAGGATAAAGAGAAAGAACAATGGTAATTTGCAATTTGATTCAGTAAAGTCTCAGGAAGAGGGCATTTAGGGCTAGCTACATGGACAGCCTGTTAAACCATGCACTGTCTCATACTTAGAAGATTACTGCACTTGCTCTGCTGTTCAGCATTTTGAAATTCTTAAATTTTAAACATTAGAACCCACATTTTTTTTGCACTGAGTGCTGTGAAATTTGTAGGTGAAACTGAATGTGTCTGTGTTCTCCAAAAAGTAAAATGGGAGGGTAATTTTTAAAGAGAGACCTTTAAGGCCATTTTAAAGCATAGGGTTAATGGTTTGTAACAGACAGAGGGAACAGGTTATTATTGTGCCTAAAATATATTGTAAATGGTCATTTAATAGCAAGAAACTGTTTGAAATTTCAGTTAATGAATTTGTGGGCATCTTATGCTACAATTCACAAAATCCAAATACTGGGAGAAAGAATTACGCATGAGTGCTTTTTTGGGGACTGTGATTCTAGGAGTAGGGGCAAAGAAGGGAAGTTGGGGAATGAAGAAAAGAAACAGAGAGGTTCTATTCAGCTGTCAAGGATAAGAACAAGGAAGTATTTATCTATGTGCTTCCATCCTCCATTGGCCAAATGTTCATTTTATGGGGCATTAACTTCCTGGAACTTGTTCTCATGCAGAGTTAACATAAGCCTTGGGGTAGAATCAAGATGCCAAAGTCTGGGGCATGAGGTGGGGAGCTCATGTTGTATCTGTGAAGCCAATAAGAACTTTTTATCATAGCAATAAGTGGAATGAAAAAGATTTGAGGCTGAGAGATCTAAAAGAGAATTTAAGAAGTATTTGAGGAAGTGCAATGTCTGTTTAATAGAAATGTATTCCAAGGACAAGAATAGAATAAAGGAATTATATTTTAAAGATGGCCTTGAAAGATCAAATGGTTCTAGGGAGTTCATAAATAAAATGGGGGGGGGGTATGTGAAAATGAATGTGGGAAGTGGGAATATAACAGGTAGAAACACATTGGCTGAATCACATAAAGAGACTGGAGGAACATCAATACTGAGCTTAAAATAGGCCACTGATGTCTGAAAGTAAGGGAAGCAACAGTGAGGAAAGTCATGGAAAGTAAGTGGATAAGGGATCTGACTGGTCTCTTGATACTGAGATTGAAGATGCAGAGAATTTGATTAGAGAAGATGGGAGCTTCCACATGCTTGAGAAAAAAGTACAGAGGAGGCTTACTTCCTTTTCCACTGTGTTAGAATAGGAGAAAATAAGATACAGCCAGGGAAAGAGCCCTCATGGATTTGGATTATGGATTTTGTATTAAAATTAGCCTTGAAATAGTGTATAAATAATCAAAATTAAATACCTAGGGTGCATTGTTGGATGAATCATAAGGCTAATTAAAACAATAAATAAAATATGCAATGCACTATTCAAGCTGTTGTGAAAACATGAAAGATCTACTGTTAGTTACTATCCAGGAGAAAGATCTATGATTCTTTTTAGATATGTTTCCATAAAATACCTGCCAAAATTCCAGGAACTCATTAACAGGAAGGAGTTTTCAGTTATGGCTACTCTGATTTGGGACTGACATTCACCCTGAGTGAAAAGGTAATAAAGGCAGCAGATGATGGACTGTAAGAAGAAGCCCTAGCAGCAGAAGTCTTTTCCTCATCATGAAACCTCTTTGAAGAGATTTTGTACACCCAGTCTTGCTCTCTATCTTTTAGTCTAGCTTTCTCATTTCTATTTTAATTATCTAACTAATGTTCCCGATCTTAAAAATGAAATTGCATTTCTTTTATAAACACATATTATGGTGCGGAGCTAACTGGTGAATATGTGAGAAATTTGCCCCCTCCAACCTGTGAGGAAACCAATCAAAGTGACTCTCATCCAAGTACCCCTGAACAAGCCTCCAGATCCTCCATTATATATGTCCTTCTAGTTCTGCCAGTGGCTGCTTTCTACTACCAGCCCCTGGGATTACTGATTCCTGACTGGACACATCTATTTTTCTGTTGGTGATCTTTTCTGGTCCCCTCACTCTGACTTGGGGTAGGGATAATACTTTAATTGTTCAGAGCGTAGATAAGGACAGATTGTCACTTTTGGAAAGCTTTACTGATATTTTTTATTTGGGGAAGTACAGGAGAGCAATATAAAACTGCGACTAGAAATAGTATTTCAAGCCCAGTAATCACCAGACACTAAAATGCAGAAGCCGTATTTCCCTGCCCTACTCGAATAATCTGTTTCCTTTTACAAATCATAGTGGGAACATGGTTTTCCTTCAATGGAAACCCACCGCTTTCCACAGAACATCCCTCCTGTCACTAGGTTCCATAGAAAACATTTCCACTAGTGTTAGAATACTTTTCCTGAAAGCCTGGATTTTAAGTCTTAAATTGTACTATATATTAAATACCGGTAATCTAGTACAGGAAGCATTTCACTGAGATCAGATTTTATTTTCTAGTCTTTCAATACTTCCATTATTATAAAGCTAAAAAATCCCCAGATCTTCATATGTCTCTTTGCACTGGTCTGAGGGATATGCAAATGTTTGGGTAAGTCTCTGTCTCTCGCTCTCTCTCATACTTCTATAAAACAAATACTTTTAGGAAATAACAAATATTTAGGCAAAATATCCTTAAATGCAGTGGCATATTTTGCAAAGTCATTCTAATTTTAAATTATCAGACAGAATTAGTAACAGATAATTCTGGAACATACGTACCTCGGTTATTTTCTTGCATTCAGGTTATACCAGGAACAATAGCAGGTTCTAAACTTTACACGTAAAACCCAAAGGTACAATAAAGAGGTGCTTCCTATAAATGGAGCACATTTCTACCAAAATTAAATTCCAATAGTTACCCTAAAAATGGGAACCTTTCACAGCTCCCAAAATGGAAATTTTCATCATGTTTAAGTAGAATTTTAACATTCAGTTTTCGTCAGCACAGTATTGTTATACACATATTAGTTTCTGCTCCCAGTTTTGTTTTGATTATGTTTGTTGCTGTGTTCAAAAGCAACATTAGATAATTCCTTATATAATTCCCTTGATATCTAATCAATTTTCACCTAATATGGCATATAATCTTTAAATTAAAATTTATCAGAATTTAAGAATAACATCTGGAAATTTGAGCGGAAACAATTATAGAGTAACAACCTAAAAGGAAAATATTTTATTAGGGACTTAGCAGATATCTTAGACATTATCTATCTAATCTTTCTGATATCTTAATAATTTCTGAATTTATGTGTATAGTTAACTACACAACTAATTTAATGAAGCTCTATTCAGCAAGTATGTGTTAACCACTTACTAAGTGTAATGGGCTACATATACATAGGTGACAGAGTTATAGTGTTTTTGCTTAAGGAAATCACAGCTTAAAAGGAGATATATGAATGTAGACAAGAAATTATATACAATTATATACTTACATGCTAGGGTAAATATATCAGGATAAGTATACTAGGAGAAAGTACAATTCAAGATAGAACAGCATGTACAAAGGCATATAAATTAACAGGATAGACAAATATATCTGTAAATGTTCACATATTTCCTCCTCCCCTGTGGCAGTTTAGTACTTCACTCTCACCCTCTAAAAAGAAAATAAACCAAATATTGTGCTGGATTACCAGGAGAAAAAAAGAACAGAATAAAATAACATTTAAATTCTCAAGGAAGATATCTGTCATGAGAGAAGTAAAATACCTGGAGTAGGCCCCATGATTCTGCATGTCATGCAGACCAGAAAAGGTGTGAAGAAACCAAAATGTTAAGATGACAGTGGTGTGAATAAGGACAAAAATGGTGCCATTTTGAAATAGTAGCATTGGAAGCTTTTAGGCATTTGAGAATTCTAGAAAATATGTAATGAATGAAAGCTACTTTTAAGTGTGGCTGTGTATAACAATTGGATTTTCTTAAATGTTTGAGAGATACAATTAATGTTTGAAGCTCCAGTTTGATCCATAAGTTTTAGAATGTGATACCACCACGGAATTTAACTGTGTGAATGTGAACCTTCTAGGTGTTTCAGAAGTATGAGTGAGCTTAGTATGACCTGGAAACTGGATGTTCTTAACTATAACTGGCATATACATCAGAAGGGTGCATAAGTATGATTAGGAGTAATGGTGAGAAATGAAACCAGCAGGAAAGGATAAGAAATGCTTGAATATAACTAATAGTAATAGGAAAAAGGAGCAAAAATTTTAAAAAACTTCCTCTAAGCCTCTCTACTGAGTGAATTGCAGTGTTTCTCTAAAGGCTGTGAGCAGTACAGCATGGTGAGACATTTCTTAAGATGTGTAAAGATGAGTAAGGCTGGAGAGGAAAGAAAGTTCCCCAGTGATTCAAAACCTGTAAACAGAGTATAAAATAGAAAGAAATCACCATGCTTTGCAAATTGGCACCAGGGCTATAAAGGAAAAAGATGTCACTAGATTCTCATTACTGCTAAGACAAGGATTGCTAAGTGAAAAAGTCATAACTTGTAACCTCAAATTAGTGACATCCAGTAGTAAAATAAATCTAACTAAACCTGCAGCAAAGTTTAAACCCAAATTACTTCAGATGAATGTTATTTAGACCCTGCCTATAGCTGTGACCTGACAAGGCCAGTGCACCTTTCCCTGAAGATATTTACTTCAGTTATTATTGTTCTTTTATACACAATGTCTAGAAGTAAGTAAAAAATTACAAGTCATGAGAAGAAGCAAGAAAATGTAACCCATAATCAAGAGAAAAAGCAGTCCATAAAATTAGATACACATCTAGCTCAGGAGAATGTTTAAAATACATATTATAAATACATTAAAGGATATAGTTGAAAAGTAGAAAACATGAATTAATGAGTGGGGACATTTCAGTAGAGAAATTAATCTCAAAAATGGAAGTGCTGGATATGAAAAATATAACAGAAATACAGAATTTATTTGATGATCTTGGCAGCCAATTTAACACAATGGAAAAAAGGATCCATGAATTAAAAAAGAAAGGATAGTAAAAATCAAAATTGAAACGTTAAGAAAATGTAATACAGATTCTGAGATTTTCAGATAATATTAAATGAAAATACAAGATGTAATTAGAATAGCAGAAAGAGGAAAAATATAATTGCTTAAAATTTTGAAAAATTGATTAAAGATATCAATCCACAGATTAAGAATCCCAGAAAATCCCAAGCAGAATAAACACAGAGAACATGACACTTTGGCATAATTTTACATTGGTGAATAAGAAAGATAAAAAGAAACTTTAAAAAACAGTTGAAGGGGGTAATGTGGCTCAAATGGTTGGGCATCCCTCTCCCATATGGAGGGACCTAGGCTCGATCCCTGGGACCTCCCGGTAAAAATAAATAAATAAATAAATAAATAAATAAATAAATAAACAAATAAATAAAACAGTTGAGGGAAGTGTTTGTGGTTTAAGCAGTTGGGCACCCACCTACCACATGGAAGGTCCTGGGTTTGGTTCCCAGGCCTCCTAAAGAAGACAAACAAGACAGCAAGCTGACATGACAGGCTGGTGCGGTGAGCTAATGCAACAAGATGACACAAAGAGATGATGCAACGAAGAGACACAACAGGGAAACACAATGAGAGTCACAACAAAGTTGGGAGCAGAGGTGGCTCAAGTTATGTGGTGCCTCCCTCCCACATGGGAGGTCTGGGTTTAGTTCCTGATGCTTCCTAAAGAAGACAAACACACAACAAATGGATACAGAGAGCTAACAGTGAGCTCAAACAATGAGGTGAGGTGGGGTGGGGAGGGAATAAATAAATAAAATAAATCTTCAAAAAAAGCAAAATTAAAAAAATACAGTTGATTAGAGAGAGGAATACTAAGTAAGAAGGCAAGATTTATAAGAGGGATGGATGACTTCTCATCTATAACAATGGAGGACAAAAGAGAAGAAAATATTTTAGATTGTGGAAAGGAAAAAACAAACTTTCAAGCTATAATTCTATATCCTTTAAAAAAAATCTCTTCAAAAATGAAGGCAAAACTGTCCATTTTCACAAACACAGAAGATGTGAGATTCTTTCCTCAAATACATGGCAGTGGTATAAAGCATGAATGATGTGTGGGATTAAACTGTTATATTAATCATAATATTCTTTGACATTGAATTGTGATAAATGCAAGATATATATTGAACTCTCTGGAGCAATCATTATTAAAATATTACAGTAGAATGTAGCTTTTTCTTGATGGGTATACAGTGTTTTAAATAAAAAACAATTAAAATAAATAAAAATACAACTGCTAGAAGTAATAGTAAATTTAGGTTGCAGGAAAAAGTTAATATAAAAGATGTTAATTGTATTTCTATATGCTAATAACAAATAATTAGAAAATGAACTTAAAATGTCATTTGCAATAGTATCAGAAAACATCAAATAACCATGAATAAATCTAACAAAAAGTGGAGATGAAATAAAGAATCAAATTTTTTAAGATACAATGTTGTTAAAAGATCCATTTCCCCCAAGTTGATCTATAAATCCAATGCCATCCCAATCAAATTCTCAGCAGCTTTTTAAAGAAATTGTCAAGCTACTTCTAAACTTTACATGAAAATGCACAGAATCTCAAATAACTAAAACAATACTTAAAAAGAGCAATAATAGTTTAAAGACAAACTATTTAATGTCAAATTTTCTACAAAGCTGAAGTAGTTGAGACAGCAATGAATTGACTTTAAAAAAAGATCAATGGAAAAGAATAGTGAGTCTAGAAATAGATCCTTTCATATATTGAGAGTTATTTTTCAATAAAGGAACAAAGTCAATTAAATGGTGTGAGGATGAGTCTTTTTTTAAAATAGCACTAGGAAAATAAACCTGGGTAAAAAATTAAACTTGTGGCTCACCTCATTGCATACACTGAAAAAAAAATTAATTTGTAATGGATCATACACCTAAACAAAATCTAAAATAATACAGCTCGGAGAAAAGTTAAATACATATTTTGGGGCATTAGGGTTGGCACTTGTTTTTTTAGGGCACAAAAATCTCTAATCATAAAGGAAAAACTGTTTCATTGAATTTCTTCAAAATAAAACTTCTCTTTATAAAAAAACATTCTTAAGATAATGTATAGACCAGACACACGTTGGGGAAAAAACACATTCTCAACATATATTTATGACAAAGGAGTCGAATCAGGAAAATAGCAACAGATCATATGATTAACTACTTAAAGACAACTCAACAAAAGAACGACACATCGCAAAAGAAGATGCATAAATAACCAATAAGTCACAAATAAGTGTTCAACACCATTAGTCATCAGGGAAAGGACAATAAAACCTATCATGGAAACATCTAATCTATAACACAAGAATCCCATTCCTGATATTTTCTCATGGGAAATGAAAACATGCGTTCACAAAAGTAAACATATGTTTACAATAATGTTCACAAAAGTCTTATTCGTAATAGCAGTACATGGGAAATAAAACAAATGTTTATCAAGAAGTAAATGGATAAACTGCTATATTTATGTAATAGAAAAACGTTCAGCAATAAAAAGGAATGAACTACTGATAAACACAACAATATGGGTGAATCTCAAAACACTATCTGGAGTGATTTAACATTCTGGAATTGGGTTTTTATTAGATTGGGTTGACATTTTACCACTTCTATCATTCAGGGTTTAAAGTGAAAATGTAATATTAAAGGATTTTGAGGTCAAGGATGCAGTATATGAATATAATTTAAAATTTGTATTATGCAGCCATTAGGTTTCACTACACTCAATGTTCATGTGGTACAAATTGACGGTATGATTTATTATAACCAATTAAAAAGTAATATTTTGTAATATTTATTATCTATTTCTGCTATAAAGTTTGTACTTTAAAATTAATACATATAAGGAAGAATTTAATAAAATAAAGAAACATTCTCACCATAAGCAGTGTGTTTAACTCCTCCTTAATATTAATTTTATATTATCCCTGTGACTCTAGATAAAAGGTAAAAACAAAACAATTTAAAAAATTACACTGTATTGCTAGTATATTGGCTTAGATTAGTGCCTCCCAAAACATGCTCCATGAAACTTCTCTGTGAATGTTAATACTTTCTAATAATAATAAAAATAATCCATGCTCAAATATCTTTGTGAGGCAAGGGTTTTAAAAAAAGTTAAAACAGGTTCCTTTACTGCAAGGGTTTACGGTTTTTTTGATATGTAAATGTACAATGAAAATCTCTAAAGAATGTGTAGAATTTCCAAAATTTATTTGACTTTGGAAACAGTTCTTGTTAGCATATCCCATGGTGGGAGAATATTTAAAGGAAAACACTTGAGGGAACAATTGGCTAGTGATGATAGATAGCTAACTGATAGAAAAAAGTCCAAAAGACAAGTAAAAATTAAGCTAAATTTCATTAATTAAGAAACTCTAATAAACTTACTGAAATAGCAATGCATGATAGATTTTTAAATGTTGTCTCAAATTATATTTAGGACTTTTTCCAGTTATCCATTATGGGAAAATTTATGGCTGAGTGAATATTTTATATTGGTAAATATTATGCCTAAAATACATTACAACTTGCCTTATCTTGTTATATAGGTTAAGAACAAAAATAAAACAGAAATGTTTCTGGTACTGATGTTGGTTGTGGAGAAGGAAAAAATTATCCCTTCTCTTACATTTACTAATTATTAGAGGGAAGCGGCTGTGGCTCAATCAGTAGGGCTCCCGTTTACCATATGGGAGGCCCCGGGTTTGGTTCCCGGGGCCTCCTGGTAAAGGCAAGCCTGCCCGCATGGCGTGGTTAGCTGACCCAGTGAGCACAAGCAGCAAGGGGGGGATAAATGAATAAATAAATAAAATCTTTAAAAAAAAAAATTATTAGAGATAGCTTTTTAAAAATTGTAATAATGTCTTGCTTTAAAAATAAATTCTATTATAGTACATTGAAAAGTTATTTTAATATTATACTATTTTTTGAATATGTTATTGTTACAGGAAGCATTAGCTTATGTTATATAGTATGTAATTAAAGCCAAATTGTTGAACATGATTTGATTAAAATGTGATTGAACAGGTGTGTTCGTCTTGTGAATAGCAAATCATATTTAGCCAAAAGGTCAATCAACTGCACAGAAGTATTCAGCTAGATGATTAGGAAGAAATATTACTGAAAATTACCTCTGCAAGAATTCATATATTCACACTTTGGGATGTTAAAATTATTACAAGTGTTTTGGTATCTCAGATAGTAAATATTTTAACCCTTTTAGGAATTTCAGAGATTTTTAAATCCGCTACACACTCTATAAGTGTTTCAAAACATGTATCTTAAATTATCTCCATTCATGTACATGATTTGGAGAACTTCAAGAAGGCCAGAGTAAGAAGTGATCAGGCAATGAAGTCTCTTTCATAGGTGATAAAAATGTTCTAAAATTAGATTGTGGTGACCATGTTCTGATTTTGTAAATAAACAAAAAACCATTGAACACTCTTAAGACATGTAGATTAAATTATAGCTCATAAAACAGTTTTTTTTAAAGCCAATCAGGTAACCTTTGACTGTAAATAAATGTGCTTTTTGGATGCTTGAAAGACCACTAGAACAAATCTGAAAAGTGAAGAAAATGGGGAGAATCAGTTTGGGCAATAAAATATTATTCCTTGTATTGGTATTTAGAAAATGTACCCTGTTAAAATTTCTTTTCATTTTGGTCATTACTCTTACTGTGTTTCTACTTTTGTCATTAATTATAGTGGTGGTATCTGTGCCAGAGTTGCTGAGAAACAAGCAATATGTCCTTTGTTATTTCTTGGTGTATATAATAGCACCAATAGTAGATAATTGAAAACTAATACATGCATATCAATTAGGGCAAAGGTCTGTGGATATAGGAGATGTTTCTTTTCTTGTAAGATTTTACTTGTCCTATTGTTTAGATGATTTGATAGTAGAAATGCTGTTTCTATTGGCTCCACAGTTTTTCCGTATCTTTTCTACCCAAGTTTATTTGACTGATATTCAGTCAAGAAATGTCTGAGAAATTTCTTCTAGTGTTCTTTGACTTGCTTTCTGTTGAGAAAGAATTAATCACTAACCTAGAAAAATTTGCTATTTAGCTCAACATGCAATATATTCATTGGATGCATAGGACTTGGGAAATTTCAGACTCCACATTATGCATAAATCTCAATGCATTTTTTTTACTTTATTTTGTACAATTAATAATTGAAAATATAAACAATTAAAAACTAAAAGGTAAACACAGGTGAATAAATATATACATTTCTCTATTAAATGTAATGGATACATATAATTTTTTTTTTTTGAATCAAACAATATGTTACACAATATATTTGGTTCATAGTAACGCATTCATACAGTATTTGTCCTTTTGTATCTGGCTTGCTTCGCTCAACATAATGTCCTCCAGGTTCATCCATGCTGTCATATGCTTAACGACTTCATTTCTTCTTACAGCTGCATAATATTCCATCATGTGAATAGACCACAGTTTGTTTACCACTCATCTATTGATGAACACCTGGGTTGTTTTCAACTTTTGGCAATGATGAATAATGTTGCTATGACCATCAGTATACAGATGTCTGTTCGCGTCACTGCTTTCAGTTCTTCTGGGTATATACACAGTAGTGGTATTGCGAGATCACATGGCAAGTCTATATTCTATTTCTTTAGGAACTGTCAAGCTGTCCTCCACAGTGGCTGTACCATTCTGCATTCCCACCAACAGTGAAAAAGTGTTCCTATCTCTCCACATCTTCTCCAACACTTGTAGTTTTCTCTTTTCAATAGTGGCCATTCTGATAGGTGTGAAATGATATCTCATTGTAGTTTTGATTTGCATTTCCCTAATCATGAGTGATGTTGAGCATTTCTTCACATGTTTTTTTTTTGCCATTTGTATTTCTTCTTTGGAGAAATGTCTACTTAAGTTTTTTGCCCATTTTTTAATTGGGTCATTAGTCTTTTTATTGTTGAGTTGTAACATCTTTTTATATATCCTGGATATTAAACACTTATCAGATATGTGATTTCCAAATATTTTTTTCCCATTGAGTTGGCTGCCTTTTCACCCTTCTGACAAAGTCCTGTGAGGTGCAAAAGTGTTTAATTTTGAGGAGGTCCCATTTATCTATTTTTTCTTTTGTTGCATGTGTTTTGGCTGTAAGGTCCAAGAAACCACTACCTACTACAAGGTCTTGAAGATGTTTTCCTGCATTTTCTTCTAGTAGTTTTATGGTCCTGGCTTTTATATTGAGATCTTTGATCCATTTTGAGTTGATTCTTGTATAAGGGGTGAGATAGGGGTCCTCTTTCACTCTTTTGCTTATAGATATCCGGTTCTCCCAACACCATTTGTTGAAGAGACTTTTTTCCCTTTAGCATGGGCTTGGTAGGTTTGTCAAAAACCAGTTGACTTATAGGTGAGAGTATATTTCTGGGTTCTCAATTCTATTCCACTGATTGATGTGTCTGTCTTTATGTCAGTACCATGCTGTTTTGACCACTGTAGATTTGTAATATGTTTCAAGGTCAGGCAGTGAAATTCCTCCCACATTGCTCTTCTTTTTTAGAATGCTTTTGACTCTTCAGGTGCACTTACCCTTCCAGATGAATTTGGTAATTGCCTTCTCTAATTCTGCAAAGTAATCTGTTGGGATTTTGATTGGTATTGCACTGAATCTATAAATCAGTTTGGATAAGAGTGACATCTTCATGATATTTATTCTTTCAATCTGTGAACATGGAATGTCTTTCCATTTGTTTAGGTCTTTTTAAATTTCTTTGACCATTGTTTTGTAGTTTTCTGCATATAGGTCCTGTACTTCTTTGGTTAAATTAACTTCTAGGTATTTAAGTCTTTTTGTTGCTATTGAAAATGGAATTTCCCCCCTGATTTCCAACTCAGGTTGTTCAGTACTAGTGTACAAAACATTACTGGTTTTTGCGTATTGATCTTGTATCCTGCCACTTTGCTGAACTTATTTATCAGTTCAAGTGGATACTTCAGGATTTTCTAAGTACAGGATCATGTCATCCACAAACAGTGAGAGTTTTACTTCCTCTTTTCCTATTTGGATGCCTTTAATTTTTTTTTCTTGTTGAATTGCCCTAGCTAGAACTACTAGTACAATGTTGAATAACAATGGTGACAGTGGACATCTTGTCTTGTTTTTTATCTTAGAGGGAAAGTTTTCCGCCTTTGTCCATTGAGTATGATGTTGACTGTGGGTTTTTCATATATGCCTTTTATCATATTGAGGAATTTTCCTTTTATTCCTATCTTTTGAAGTGTTTTTTATCAAAAAAGGCTGGATTTTGTCAAATGTGTTTTCTGCATCTATTGAGATGATCATGTGTTTTTTTTTCTTTCAATTTGTTAATGCTGCTTATTTCATTGATTGATTTTCTTATGTTGAACCAGCCTTGCATACCAGGAATAAATCCCACTTGGTCGTGATGTATAAGTCTTTTGATATGTTGTTGGATTCAATTTGCTAGTATTTTGTTGAGAATTTTTGCATCTATGTTCATTATAGAGATTGGTCTGTAATTTTCTTTTCTTGTAGAAACTTTATCTGGCTTTGGTATTAGGGTGATGTTGCCTTCATAAAATGTGTTGCGTAATTTTCCCTCCTCTTCAATTTTTTGGAAGAGTTTAAACAGGACTGGTGTTAATTCTTTTTGAAATTGTTGATGTAATTCACCTGTGAAGCCATCTGGTCCTGGACTTTTCTTTGCTGGGAGATTTTTGATGATGGATTCAATCTCCTTAATTGTGATTGGTTTGTTAAGTTCTTATATTTCTTGTAGCATCAGTGTAGGTTGCTTGTGCATTTCTAGAAATTTGTCCATTTCATCTAGGTTGTCTAGTTTGTTGGCATTTAGTTTCTCATAATATCCTCTTATGATTCTTTTTATTTCTGTGAGGTCATTTGTAAATTCCCCCCTTTCATTTCTGATTGTATTTATTTGCATCTTCTCTCTTTTTTTCTTTGTAGTCTAGCTAGGGGTTTGTCAATTTTGTTGATCTCAAAGAACAAGGTTTTGGTTTTGTTGATCTTCTCTATTGTTTTTCTCTTCTCATTTTCATTCACTTCTGCTCTAATCTTTATTATTTCTTTCCTTCTTCTTGCTTTGGGATTGGTTTGCTGTTCTTTTTCTAGTTTCTCTAGTTGTTCAGTTAAATCTTTGAGTTTAGCTCTTTCTTGTTTTTTAATATAGACATTTAGGGCTATAAATTTCCCTCTCGAGACTGCCTTCTCTGTATCCCATAAGTTTTGATACATTGTGTTCTCATTTTCATTTGTCTCAATATATTTACTGATTTCACTTGCAATTTCTTCTTTGACCCACCAATTATTTAGGAGTATGTTGTTCAGTCTCTACACATTTGCAAATTTACTTTTTTCCTTTTTATTATTGATTTCTAGTTTCATTCCATTATGAACTGAGAAGGTGCTTTTTATAATTTCAATCTTTTGATATTTATTGAGAGCTGAATTGTGACTTAACATGTGGTCTATCCTGGAGAGAGATCCATGGGCACTTGAGAAGAATGTATAACCTGCTGAGTTTGGATGCAGTATCTGTATATGTCTGTTAGGTCTAATTTGTTTATCATATTGTTCAAGTTCTCTGTTTCCTTGTTGCTCTTCTGTCTAGTTGTTCTATTTAATGATGTGAGTGGGGTGTAGAAGTCTCCAATGATTATTGTAGGAATGTCTATATCTCCCTTTAGTTTTGCCAGAGTTTGTCTCATATATTTTGGGGCACCCTGGTTAGGTGCATAGATATTTATGACTGTTATATCTTCCTAGTGGATCGTCCCTTTTATTAATATATAATGGCCTTCTGTGTCTCATATAACTTTTTTGCATTTAAAGTCTGTTTTGTCTGATATTAGTATAGCTACCCCTGCTCTTTTCTGGTTACTATTCGCGTGGAATATCTTTTTCCAACTTTTCACTTTCAGCCAGTTTGTATCCTTGGGTCTGAGGTGAGTTTCTTGTAAGCAGCATATGGATGGCTCATGTTTTTTTTATCCATTCTATCAGTCTGTATCTTTGATTGGGGAGTTTAATCCATTCACATTCAATGATATTCCTGTAAATGCACTATTTACTTCCTCCATTTTATTCTTTGGTTTTCATATATCATCTTGTTTTTGTCTCTCTTTTTAATCTTTTGGTTATCCTTTCTGCTATTCTTTCTTCTATACTATCCTCCAAGCCTCTCTCTCTTGTCTTTCTTTCATGTTCTAAGGTTTCCTTTCATATTTCCTGCAAAGTTGGATTCTTTTTTGCAAACTCTCTTAATTTCTGTTTGTTTGTGAATATTTTGTACTCACCTTCATATTTGAAGGACAGTTTTGCTGGATAAAGTATTCTCGACTGGCAGTTTTCTCTTTCAGTTTCCTAATTGTATCATACCACTGTCTTCTCGCCTCCATGGTTTCTGAAGAGAAGTCTGCACTCTTACTGGATGTCCCTTGTATGTGATCATTTGCTTCTTTCTTGCTGCTCTGAGAATTTTCTCTTTATCTTTGATATTTGACATTCTGAGTAGTATGTGTCTTGGTGTAGGTCTATTTGGATTTATTCTGATTGGGGTACGGTGTGATTTTTGGACATAGTTTCATTTCTTTTGTGAGCGTTGGGAAATTTTCAGCTATAATTTCCTCAAATACTCTTTCTGTCCCTTTTCCCTTCTCTTCCCCTTCTGGAACTCCCATGACACGTATTTTATTGTGTTTTGTGTTGTCATATACTCTCTGAGCCCCTGCTCAATTTTTCCATTATTTTCTCTCTTCAATTTTAGCTGCTCTGTCTTCAGTATCACTTATTCTTTCTTCAGTCATTTCGAGTCTGCTCTTGTATGCCTCAAATGTGTTTTTGACCTCACCTATTGTGTCTTTCAATCCCATGAACTCTGTTACCTTTCTGTTTAGGATTTCAAATTCTTCTTTGCATTCACTCAATGTCTTCTTGATGTCATTTATCTCTTTAACTATATTGTCTTTCATCTCATTAATTGGATTTTGGAAATTTATGTTCATCTCTCTGATTAGTTCTCTCAAATTCTGCATCTTTTCTGGGACTTGGATGTATTCTTTTTCTTGGGCCATGTCTTCTATTTTCTTAAAATGGCTTGTAATTTTTTGCTGGTGTTTAGGCATCTGGTTAGGATGTAGTTTACTCAGATGCTCAATCTCTTTCTCTTTTATAGGGATTTAGTGGCAGGAGGCTGTGAGTTACCACAGCTCTTTGATTTTTGGCTCAACCTGGGTTGTTAAGATTGTCCTGCTGGTTGCTCAAAACTGGGCACTGTACCCAGTAATTGGGTCATTCCTAGGGCCTTGGATAGGGAGACTATAGAGACCAGGAAAAGCCTCTCCTACTTATTTTTAATTTTCTTATGTGTACTTCCTTGGTAGACTTGGTAGTCTGCCAGGAAATGGTGCTCTTTGGCAGCTCTCAATTCAATGCCTGGTCATAGTGTATTTGTTGTGACAGAGACCAGATCAATGTGATAGAGCTTCCTGTCTGGGGGCTTGTAATTCAAACTTTCTGAGGCAGTTCTCCAGTCTTCTCTGATAGCCCCCTCCCTTTTCCCAGCTAGGAAATATTTCCACTCCCCTCTGAGTCCTCGACAATCAATCCCTGTTAGTAGAGGAGGAGATTGGGAGGTTTGTATATCTTTAGACCCTTGCAGGCTCCAAGGCAGACAATGGCACAGCCCCACCCGACCTGGAAGAGCTCTCAGACATGGCAGACCAAATCTGTGAGTCAAAAGTCAAGTCATCCCCAGGCTTTCTCTCCCCTCTCCTCTGGAGTCCTCAACAATTAGTCCAGGCTAGAAGAGAGCGAGATTGTGAGGGTCAGATTTCTTCAGTCCTCTGTAGGCTCCCAGGGCAAACCACCGTGTGGAAGGGTCTGTGGGGCTCTGCAGCCCAAATTTGCGGGTCAGAACCTGAGTCAGCCTTAGGCTGTGTCCCTCTCTTTCTTCTTTCCTGGGGGGGGTAGATCCCAGAGCCCCCTTTGTCTGTAGTCGCAGGCCCAGAGGCCCGAGAATTCTAAACAGTTTGGGGGAGGCTGCTGGCAGCAACAGCTGTTGCTGGTTCCAACTCATGGTTCTGTCATCATGATTTCCCTCCTTTGTCCCTCTTTCCTCTGGGTGGTATGCAGACTTCACTTGCTGTCCTAAACCCTAGAAGATCTTTTTCGGGGCTGTTTCAGCCTGTCCTCTAGCTATTTTTCTGGAGAAGAGACTCCCATGTCTTACTAGTACACCATCTTCCCGGAAGTCTCCTCAATGCATTTTTTAAACTTTTTATCTGCAAGAAATTGTTAGTGTTATAATTCATGAACTAGGAGATTCTGGGCCTTCTGCAGATTTCACTTTCTAGGATGGTCATGATATGCATCCATTTTATATCCCAATGACCAAGTGGCATTTTTAATGGAATGGGATAAATATGAAGGTGTAAAGGGGCAAAGTGACCTAACTTAAATCATGATTCTTGTATTTTTCATTTTCTTAGCCTGGCTTGCTGTTGTATCTTTGGCAAATAGAATTGGGCATGGTATTCATGGAAAGGCTTTTTTTTTTTTTTTAACTGCTATTTATACATGCAAAATAATGTATGACATGGAAAAAGATCTAAATAAAAAACAGACATTATTTAAAATGCACTTAATTGTCTATTGAGAAACTACCTGTAAGACACTATTCTGTGCATTGTGGAGTTAGAAACTGTTAAATGCTAAGATTACATCGACCTAAAAAGTACACCTGGACCTGGGATGTCACACCATAGCATTGACCACAGCTTTCCTTTCCTTTCATATATTGCCTAGTTTTCAATCTTTCTTCAAACTAAAAGCCTATTTTTGGCAAAAATTCTTGGCAAGGTCTCTGTAGGAGAGATATATGCATCATACAAGAATTTTCCAGCTAATGGTTTTGCTAGGGTACAACATTTCCTAATGTATAAAGTCTAGACTCTTTACACTGATATTTAATATTTCTTATAGTTTTTTTTCCCGATTTTTACTCACCTCATTTCTTACATCTTCCTTGCCTCAGTGTTCTCCCATTTGACTTACACTTTTGCACTTACATCCCTGATTCTTTGTGTTCCTTTTATCTGGAATGACTTTTTTGTCAATTCTGCATGTCCAAATATTACACATGCTTGAAGACCCAATTCTTATGGAAACTCTGTGATACTTTCTCTGAGCTTCTCAATCAAATATTGTCCCTTCCACCTCTGAATTCTCACAATACTTCATTTACTTCTTTTATTAATATTAATGTATCTTTAATTTGAATTGTATTTATTTACATGTTCATCTTATTTCCTCTAGTATATATGAGCTCATTGAGGGAAAGTAAACACCCTTTTTTCTTGGTAACTTTTAAAGTACCTAGAAAAACTTTATAAATATAATAATCAATAAACACACATTGAATTAATTAAAACAGTTCTTTAAAAATAAAGCATATAGGGAGCAGATGTAGCTCAAGTGGTTGAGTGCCTGCTTCCCATGTACAAGGTCCCAGGTTCAATCCCCAGTAGCTCCTAAAAAAAAAAGTGTATGGACCATTTCTACTATTATCTGCTTAGACGTATAAAATAATAAACAAAAGAAAAAGTGCCATGTAAATTCACAATACTTACCCTGTACTTTTGATTATGAAAAAGATTCTCTTTTGCTACTTGTATCAATAATGACTTTAGCATTTTAATACGGTTTGGTTTTAAATTTTGGCATATTAAATATTTAAATAATTAATTTCCTGGTTTTGTCTATTTGTTATTGGGACAGTTTATAGATCTTCTTCAGAAAGGACTTCAAATTAAAATAATATTACACTGACACTAAAAATAGAACTAAAATGCTAATTAATTTATCATGGCTAATATAACTTTTCTTATCTTGGCATTGTTGCACTTTGTGTGAATCTAGCATTTTATATTAATTCAATAATTTTGATTTGCATGTATCAAATTGATTAATAATGTACTTAAAAGTCAGAAAAAATCTTATCAGCAAAATAGCAAATAATCTTTCTGATTTACTAGTATTACAAAATATATTTTTATTACAGATTTCTATATATTTCAGATATCTCAAGCAAAAGATAATTGCTATGTCTGTTTTATAAAGTATGTTCTTTTAAAATGATAAATGTCTGATGAAAATTGGATTTTTTTAAAACATCAGGGCACTACAGTTTAAATCAAGCATATCTGCCAAAGTAGTAAAACTGTAAAGACAGGTATCCAAATTCTTATTTCTTTAGAGATTACGCTTTGCATATTTTATGAGGAAGCAAGCGTACAGAGTGTTCTGCCCAAAAAACAATATCCTAGAAGTTAATGACTCTGATAATTTTATGAAAATATTTTGTATAAAAGCCTGTATATCCATTGGTATAAATATATATTTTGCTATATATTTGCATATAGAGATAATAATGTTCAGTAATTTGCCTATCACATAATTTATTATATACATAATACATTCTATTTCCTCAATCCTCAAACTTGAAAATGAATCAAATTATAGTCTCCACTAATATTTTCACAACCAAATAAATTTTAAACTTCTGGTTTTAAACTAATTAGGAATATCAATCATGTCATTATTAACTTTAGATTTAAGATAAGGGTATTAGGTTCTTCATCCATGTTATGAAAGGCACCAAAAAAGAAATTCAGTTTCTAGTTGGATGTATTGAGATAAAACACAATGGTGGATTGTTTAAAATTATAAATATTTATCATAATTGCAACAATTTAAAGCTTTATGTTGATACCAGAAAAGATCATGTTCTTACAGCTAATCCATTATTATGGGTGCAGGACCTTTTGATTTGACTGGATTCAGTTGGGGAGCTTTTGACTGAATTACTTCAGGGAGGCATGACCTAGGGTGGATCTTTGTCCTCTTGCTGGAGTCCTCTTGTCTATGGAAGAAACATAGAAAGACAAAGAAAAATGCAGCAGGGACAGAGAAAATCCAAGAGGCTGAGAGAGAGGTCCTGGGGGTCAGAAGATAGAAATCAGCAGAGCACAGAAGCACAGATAGAGGTACCGAAGAGGCTGCCTGGTGAAGAGGGGAGAGATGAGCCATATGCCTGATCATCCACAGCTGAGCTCAGAGAGAATGTAAGTCTGGAAGAGAAGGAAAGACCTATAACTGGAAGAACCACCATTGTGTCTTGCCTCATGGCAGACTCAAGGATCAGCAGCAGCCGACCTTCAGTGAGACACCATCACTGATGATGCTTTGATTTGGACATTTCACAGCCTCAGAACTGTAAGCTTTTAATCTCATAAATTCCCATTATGAAAGCCAACCCATTTCTGGTATATTGCTCCCAACGGCTTTTAGAAAATTAAAACAATAATGAAAACAAAATCATCTTGGCATTTATTATTAAAATTTCATATGGTCAATCTATTTGAGGTATCACAGATACACATCCCATAAACCTTGGACCTTTTATTCTGCTTGAATAATGCTTAATTGCTTCTAATATTTTTAGGTTATATCTCTTCTAATGATGTTTTATATAAAATTTCAAGTTGGATTTTTATACCTGCATCTGACAAGAAATTACACTTCAATATACCACTCAAATGGGTTGAATATATTTTTATTTTTCATGTTTTTAAATTATGTGTGTAATCCAAAAACTATTTTGGAAGAAAGTGCCTGATACAAAAACAAATTAATTTCTATAAATCTAGACCTAGGAAAAACAAATTAGGATGGGAAGATGGTAGAGTAGGCAGCTCCAAGACTCAGTCCTTCCACCAGAACAACTATTAAACAGGCAGAAGCTATTTGAAACAACTATTTTGAAACTCCAGAGACCAGAAGAACACTGTACAGCATCCAGGGAAGAGCAGGAGGAAGAGGCTGACAAATTATGGTAAAGAACAATAAATTGCTTCTTCCATGTGATGGCGACCAGCATCCATCACCCAATCTTGTGGCAGTCCACCATGGTATCCAGGCATTTGCTAGCTTGTTGGCAACAGAAAGAGATGTAAACATCCTCTTTCTCAAGAACTGTGGTGGGCATAGTTGATCACTGTTCACTGCTTTTGATTAGTGAATTTGGATTGCTGGGCACATGGCTCTGAAGACAGCTATTGTCTCAACCGTCCCTGGACAAAACTGACAGCAGCTATAATTTCACCCCACCCAGACAAAGGTAGTGGCAGCCATTTTTTCAAACTGCCACCATCATGGATAGGAGTAGTGGTGGAGGAGACTTAAAGACACTGTGCTTCCTCAGGACTTTGGGGAACAGTTAGCTGAATAGCTGCAATTGTTGGGCAGGCCAGGAAAACTCAGCTTTGGGGAGCCATAAGAAAAGATCTTGTTGCCCTCCTGAATGCCTCCCCAGGGTACTTTGGAGCTGGTCTGTGCACCTTTTGTGGGTCCCTGGCCCTGTATTGACTGAGAAAGACTGAACCTGGGAAAGTCCTCTCCCTTCTCCCAGAATTTGCCCTATTTTAGGCAAAATCAGCTTGAGGCAATGAAAGGAGTATAAAAATCTGTAGAGTAAAACAGTCTGGGACAAAGGCCTGCTGGCTTCAAACTCCTGGGAGAAGGAGGTCTGTCTTCTAGGAAACAGAGAGAACAAACATACTCCTGTAAAGGGAACTCCAAAAAACCAACTAACAAACAAAAATCTAGGATATGACAGAGGCCCAGAAAGACAGGGAAAACCCTGCACATTGCATTCAACTTGGACAGAACTTTCTGATAGGAGGGCTGAGGCTCAAGGAAATCTGTCTTATCACCAGCTGCTACAATACTAAGAAACATACATCTCAGGTAGTAAATCCCAGATTAAGATTCTAAAATTTAAAATATACAGTATGCAACAAGAATTTAGGACAAAGAAATAGGAAATGATGGCCCATCCAAAGGAAGAGGTTAAAATCCAGAAAACAGCAAAGAAGCTGATAAGAATATGGGCAAACAGAACAAAGCCTTTAAAAAAATAATATTAAAAATGTTCAAAGAAATGAAGGCAGATAGAGAGAAAGAAAGGATATTAGGAAAACAATGAATGAGCAATATAAGGGTCTAAGGAAAGAGATAGAAATTTTAAAAAGGAACCAAACTGAATGACTGGAGTTGAAGGTCATAATAACTGAAATGAAAAATGCCCAGGAGGATTTCTATAGCAGACTGGAAGTAGCAGAAAAAAGAATCAGTTAAGTTGAAAATAAGACACTTGAGTTAGGCTGTGAAGCAGAAAGAAAAAAGAAATATTAAAAGTGAAAATAAACTAATAAACTAAGAACAACTTCAAGCACAACAATATACACATTATGGGAGTTCCAGAAAGAGAAGAAAGAAACAAAAGGCAGCAGAAGGAATATTCAATGAAATGACAAAGAACTTTCCAAACATAGTGAAAAACTTGAATATACAAATCCAAGAAGCCCAGAGAAAACCAAACAGGATATACATGAAGGAAAAAAAGATACACCCTATCATATATTGATCACATTATCAAAGGCAAAGATAAGGAGAAAAGTTCTGAATGCCGCAAGAGAAAAGCAACATATTACATACAATTGAGTTCAATTAGAGGGCTGATTTCTCATCAGAAACCACGTAGGCAAGAAGACAGTGGGTTGATATTCTTAAAGAGCTGTAAGAAAAACAAACAAACTGCCAGCCAAGAATTTTATACCCACGGAGACTTTCTTTCAAAAATGAAGGACAGATTAAGGCATTCTCAGATAAACAAAAGCTGACGGAGTTCCTCACTGCTAGACCTGCCCTACAAGCAATGCTAAAGGAAGTTCTTCAGACTGAAAGGAAAGGACACTAGACAGTGGTTCAAAGTGGCATAAGGAAAAAGACCTTTGCTAAAGTTAATCATGTGGGTAATTATAAATACCAGTATTGTTTTAGTGTATTGTTTCACATGTAACTCAACTTCATACATCCTACATGTGCTAAAAATGCAAATGCATAAAATGTAATGGAAATCTATACTTTTAGACATAAAATGTACAGAGTTTTAAGGGGTAACAAGTGCAAAAAAATAGGGAGATAGAGAGTTACATGAAAAGTATATGTGCATGCTTATGAAGTTAAGTTGGTATAAACCTTATATATAAGATGATAATTTTTACCCCATTGTAACCATAAAGAAAATACATGAAAACTATATCCAGATAGAAATCCAGATATGGAACAACACAAAAAAACAAATAAATATAAAAGTAGGCATTGAAGGAAGTGAGGATATAAAAAGTATAAGATTTACAAAGACTAAATAGCAAAATGGCAGAAGAAATCCTTGTATTAGCAGCAGTGACTTTAAATGTAAATGGATTAAACTCTCTAGTCAAAAATCAGAGATTAGATATAAAAGCATGATCCAACTATTTCTGCTTGCAAGAGACTCACCTTAAATTCAAAGATACAAGTAGGTTGAGGGTCAAAGGATGGACAAAAATATATACCATGCAAATAGTGACCAAAAGTGAGCAGGGGTGGCTGAACTAATATCAGAAAAATAGAATTTAAATAAAAAACTGTTAGAAGGGACAAAGCTGATCATTATAAATGGATAAAGGTGACAATTCAACAGGAAAATGTAACAATTATTAATATATATGCATCTAACAGCAGATCCCCAAAATATATGAAGCAAATACTGGACAGATTTGAAGGGAGAAATTGATGGCTTTATATTAATAGTAGAAGACACCTTTCTCAATAATGGATAGCATATCTAGTCACAAGATCCATAAGGAAATGCAAGACTTGAATGATTCTATAAGCCAACCGGATCTAATGGGTATATATAGGACCCTTCCCCCAACAAAAATAGAATACACTATCTTCTCAAGTGCACATGGATCATTCTCCAAGATAGCCCATATTTTGGGTCACAAAAAAGTCTCAATAAATTAAAAAATATTGACATCAAACAATGTATATTCTCTGTCCACAGCAGAATGAAGCTAGAAATCAATGATAGAGGAAGAAATGGAAAATTCACAAATATGTGCAAAATTAAACAAGATAACCTTAAACACCTTATTGATTATAGAGGAAATCAGAAGTGAAAATAGGAAATATCTTGAGGCAAGTTCAAATAAAAATATAACATACCAAAACTTATGGGGTGCAGCGAAGGCAGTGCTGAGATGGAAATTTATAACTCTAAATGCTTACATTTAAAAAGAAGAAAGACTAGGGACTTAGTCTCAAAACTGGTGGAACTAGAAGAAGGAGAGCAAATTAACCCAAAGTGAGCTAATGGAAAGAAATAGCTAAGAATAGAGTAGAGATAAATGAAATAGAAAATTTAAAAATATATATATATTGAGAGTCAACAAAATCAGAAGTTGCTTCTTTGAAAAGGTAAAAAAAAACCAAAAACCAAAAAAAAAAAAAAAACACATTGACAAACCTTTAGCTAGACTGACAAAGAAAAAAAGAGAAGATACAAAGAAATAAAATCAGAAATGAAAAGTGGGGCCTTTCTACTGACCCCACTGAAATAAAAAGGACTATAACGGTATACTATGAGCAACCATATGCCAATTAATTAGATAACCTATATGAAATGGACAAGTTCTTAGAAAAATGCAAATTACCTACGTTGATTCAAGAAGAAATAGAAGATCTCAACAAGTCAATTACTAGTAAAGAGATTATCTGTCATCAAAAACCTCTCAAAAAAGTAAATCCCAGGGCCAGATGGTTTCACAGTGGAATTCTACCAAACAGTCCATGAATGTATTCTACCAATACATTCCATCAATTCTTCTTAAACTCTTCCAAAAAATTGAAGATTGGGGAACACTCCTTTATTTATTCTAAAGGCCAATATTATCCTTGTATCAAAGCCTCATAAAAATGCCACAAGCAAAGAAAACTGAATACCAATGTCCCTTATAAATATTGATGCAAAAATCCTCAGCAAAATACTAGCAAACCAAATTAAACGGTACATTAAAAGAATTATCTCTCAGGGTCAAGTGAGATTCATTCCTGGTATGCAGCGTTGATTCAACATAAGAATATCAATTAATGTAATACACCAAATTAACAGGATGAAGGAAAATATCCACACAATCATCTCAATTGTTGCAGAAAGACATTTGACAAAATCTAGCACACTTCATAATAAAAACACATAGCATAGTATGAATAAAAGGAAACTTCCTTGACATGATATGGGGCATATATGAAAAGCTCACAGCTAGCATCCTACTTAATATTCAAAGACTGAAAGCTTTCCCTCTAAGATCAGGAAGAAGAAAAAGATGCCCATCGTCAACACTGTTATTCTACATTGTACTGGAAGTTCTTGACAGGGCAATTAGTCAATAAAGAGGCATCCAAGTTGGAAAGAAGAAATACAACTTTCCCTATTTACAGGTGCTATGACCCTATATGCAGAAAATCCTGAAAAAATCCAAAACAAAGTTCCTAGAACTAATCAATGAATTCGGCAAATTGGTGGGATACAAGGTCAACACCCCAAAATCAGTAGTTTTTCTATACACAAGCAAAGAACAATAGGAAGAAACAATCAAGAAAAAAATTCCATTCACAAGAGCAATTAAAAATGAAGTATCTAGGAATAAATCTAAATAAGTATTTCAAGTACTTGTACACATAAAATTATAAAACAATGCCAGAAGAAATCAAAGACCTGAGTAAATGGAGGGACATTCTGTCTTTATGGATTGGAAAACTACAGATTGTTAAGATGACAATTCTACCAAAAGCAATTTACAGATTCAATGCAATCTCAATCAAAATTCCAACAACCTTCTTTGCAGAAATGGGAAAGCCAATCATCAAATTTATATGGATGATTAAGGGGCACCAAATAGTTAAAGCCAACTTGAAAAATAAAAAGGACTCAAACTTTCCAATCTTAAAAACTCATTACCCTTTTCCATCCTTTCCAGGCATTCAAGATGTCAAAGTGAGGACGTGGTGGGTTATCTGTGCAAAATTCCTGATTTCCCTGGGTCTTCTGCTAGGAGATGTGATCAACTGTGCTGACAACACAAGGAATCAAGGGATGGCTGAATAGACTTCCTGCTGCTGGTGTGGGTGACATGGTGATGGCCACAGTCAAGAAGGGGAAACCAGAATTCAGAAAGAAGGGCCATTCAGCAGTGATCATTCGACAATGAAAGTCATACCAGAGAAAAGATAGCATGTTCCTTTATTTTTGAAGATAATGCAGGGGTCATAGTAAACAATAAAAGGTGAAAGGTTCTGCTATCACAGGACCAGTTGCTAAGGAGTGTGCAGGCTTGTGGCCCAGGATTTCATCCAATGCTGGTAGTATTGCATGATTCTCTAGTTTATTGTGTAAACCTCCCCCCCAAATTAAAAATTATTTGCCTCCCACCACCACCAAAAATAGCCTTATTACAAAGCCATAATAATCAAAACAGCATTGTACTGGCACAAGAACAGACATATAAACAAGTGGAATTGAATTGAGAGCTCAGAAATCAACCCTCACATTTATGGCAAATTGATTTTGACAAAGAGGCAACGACTACTCAGTAGGGAAAGAATAGACTCTTTAACAAAGTTGTTGGGAATATTGGATCTCCAATTGTGGGGGAAAAAAAAGGAGGACCCCCTACCTCACACCATATACAAAAATGAACTTAAAATGCATTAAAGGTCTAAATATAAGAGATAACTATCAAACTTCTAGAAGAAAATGTATGGAAACATCTTCAGGACAATGTGTTAAGCAACAGATTCTTAGCCAATACAACATAAGCACAAGCAACAAGAGAAAATTAGATAAATGGGATCTCATAAAAATTATTATTTTTTTTTATACAAAAGACTTTATCATGAAAGTAAAATGACAAACCACACATTGGGAGAAGACATTTGGAAACCTTATATCTGATAAAGGTTTTGTAACCTGAATATATAAAGAAATCCTTCATTTTAAAAGCAAAAAGACATCATTAAAAAATGGGCAAATGACTTGAATAGACATATCTCCAAAGAAGATATACAAATATCCAGAAATCACATGAAATCACTAGTTTTGGTGACACCAAAAACTAGTTTAGGCATAAGGAGAATCCACAAAGACACACAACATCATTAGCCATCAGAAAAAATGCAAACCAAAACCACAATGAATACCATTTCACACCCATTAAATAGCTACTATTATAAAAACAGAAAATAACAAGTGTGGAGAGGATGCAGAGAAATCAGAACACTCATTGGTTGCTGGTGGCAGTGTAAAATGGTGCAGATGCTGTGGAAGACATTTTGGCAGTTCCTCATAAAGCTAAATATAGAACTACCATGTGACCAACAATCCTACTACTAGGTATATACCCAAAAGAATTGAAAGCAGGTAATCGAACAGGTATTTTCCACTGATGTTTTTAGTTGCATTATTTATAAGTGCCAAGACATGTAAGCAACCCTGGTGAATGGATCCATCAACCAATGAATGGATAAATAAAATATAGTATATACAATTCAGTGGAATATTTTTCAGCCATAAAAGGGCATGGCAGCCTGATACATGTGATAACATATATGAACTTTGAAGACATAAAAGGACAAATATTGTATGATTTCACTGATTTGAAGTAATTAGAATAAGCATCCTCATAGAGCCAAAGTCTATAATATAGGTTACTAGTGGACAGGGTAGGGATAGGTAATGGGTAGTGGAGGTTAAAAAAGCACATAATTCCTATTTGGAATGATGGAAATGTTTTCGAATAAATGGTGTTAATGGTAACATAACACAATTAACAGCAATCATATATATATATGATTAAAAGGGGAAATGTCAGATTGTATATATGGTATCAGAATAAAAATTTTAATAATTAATCCATCGAACTATGCTACACAAACAGTGAACCCTAAGTTAAACTATTGTTCCAAACCAACTCCTGAAGGGCATGGGTCAGAGCTGGTGTGAGACCAAAGAAATGCACCTGGCGCTGAGTCAGACATAAGCTTTATTGGGACTTACAAACAGGAGAGATTCTCCAGTGGCAGCAGTCTGGAGAATTAAGGTAGCACTCCACAAAGAGGCAGGCAAATGAGGGGCAATATAAGGGTTCCAGAACAAAGACATTCCATGGGGTAATGAGAACAGAGTTTCTGCTAGGGTCACATGGAAGCACAAAAATGGGGTCTGGTGATTTAATAGGAAGGAAGTGTACCACCTTGAGAAGACTGATACCATCTGTAAGTTCTTTTCCTTCTGGAAAGGTCTGTTAACATTTAATTTATGTCTGGGTCATGCAGGTAGCTCTGTGCTGCAGACCTTCTTTCAGTTAAGGAAGGGTAACCTGGGCCCTGGGCTCCCACAACCCATGCAGTAGCCTACGTTGACCATAGAACATTCGTTGCATCCAAATTCCACAGCAACAGTATAAAAGATAACAGAATAATAGGAGTCCTCCACCAAAAGTTAGTAGACCTATAAAAACATGTCTCAAGAGCAAAGAAAGGGAATTAAACAGTTAGCTAAGGAGTCAATAGCTAATTTATAGCAAGAGCTTTATGTGCTCTTGCATATGATTTAAAGCTTGTGAAATATTATGGAAATGATCAGGAATATATACACAACATTGAACATTAATGAGGGATCAGGTCCCAACTTATTCTGCAGTAAGAATATCTAAAGCCATGCAATTTTCTAAAACTATCTTACATAGTTGAGTAGTCCTTCATTTAGTAAGGAAACTGCTACTTTGGAATCATTAAGAGCTTGAGCAGTGTGATTGGCTAAAGTAGTTATGTGTTTTTTTGGTGACAATTGCAGCACTACCTGGCAGAAAAACAGCTAATGAATAGAACCACCATGGAGTGTGCTTTACTTTATATCTAGCTATGAGCATTTCTCAATTACTGGGAGAATGGGGTAATGAGTCATATGTAGTGATGGGGACACATGGCTGTCCCCATGTGCATTGGCTGGTCCATCTTTTAAGGGATGAGTAGGCCCTAGTTAATGAGTGATAGGCCTGCCATTGGAAAAGACTATCATTTTCTAGTTTGATAGTAAAATTCCACAACTTAGGCAGTGTATTAGTCAGCCAAAAGGCTGCTGATGCAAAATACCAGAAATTCGTTGGTTTTTATAAAGGGTATTTATTTGGGGTAGAAGCTTACAGTTACCAGGCCATAAAATGTAAGTTACTTCCCTCACCAAAGTCTATTGCCACTTGTTGGAGGAAGATGGCTGCTGATGTCTGCCAAGAGTTCAGGCTTCTTGGGTTCCTCTCTTCCTGGGCTCTGTTTCTCTCTGGGCTCAGCTGCTGTGTTCTCTCCACAAGGCCAGCTGTAGGCTATCAGGTAAGTGGCTCTGTTTCTCTTCCCGGGGTTTCTGCCATGTCTAAGTAGATGTCTCTATTCCTCTGTGTTCTTCTCCTGTGTGTTCAATTTTTGGGATCCAGCTCAAAACTCCAACCACATTTCTCTGCAGTGCAGTTTCTCTGTGCCCACCAAGTGGTTGGGGATTCCATGTCCTACTGAAATGGCCTAATCAAAGCCTTAATCATAATGCAGTCAAATAAAAGTGAAAAACCTCTGAATCCAATATAATCTAATATGCCCAGAGGGACAGAAGAGTTCACAAACATAATCCAATATCTATTTTTGGAATTTATAAACAATATCAAACTGCCACAGGGGGTAACCACCCTACATCATGGATTCCCTTTTGTTGTTCCATACAACAAAAGCTAATATAAACTAAGGTGATAGACTAAGCTGTTAATCATCCTAAACTGGCATATACAGCATATTCTAATAAAGGCCTGGGATTATTTACCTGTTCCCTTACAAGGGAAAAATAAAATTACAAGTCTCATTGAAAGATGGCAGCTAGATTTCAGTCTTAAATGAGAAGGTCTCATTCCAAACATGTCAATGGGTCGTATTCTGCCATGTGAGTAAGATGTTCCATTCTGTCCAATTTGCAGAAGTTATGGTCCAGGGAAGGCCAGTAGCACCCAAGGATAGACAAATACTTGGTCTGATTGTGGGTGTCCCACTGTAGAAAGGTATTGGCTAGGGCCCAACAGGCAAAAGGAAAAATGTTTGTGGGGAACAATAAGGGATAGATTGTACTAGTCTAATAGTATACAAGCAACATTTCCATCAGTAGATAACAAAGTATGAGGTAGGGGAGTCCTGTGAGGAGGCTTCCAATACCAGACATTTTCCCTTTTTAAATTCTCTGAGTTTTTTTGGTGACACCAAAAACTAGTTTAGGCATAAGGAGAATCCACAAAGACACACAAAGGGACTCAGTGGGAATAGGGGACCCCAAATTATTAATAAAGATGTTTACTGGCTTATAAAAAATGTTTTGGGTGACTCTTATTCCCCATAGGTTTAAGATTCCCAACCAGCAAAGCTGGATTGGCCAGTACCATGGCCAAAGGGCCTCATTTTCCCCAGTTTGTATACTTTGAGGCATAGACAACAGTAGATTGTTATTACTTCCACTTTTGGACTATAGGGCAGCTGGCTCTTTATCTTTTTTTTTTTTTTTAAAGATTTTATTTATTTATTCATTTATCCCCCCCTTGCTGCTTGTGCTCGCTGGGTCAGCTAACCACGCCATCCGGGCGGGCTTGCCTTCACCAGGAGGCCCTGGGAACCGAACCCGGGGCCTCCCATATGGTAAACGGGAGCCCTACTGATTGAGCCACAGCCGCTTCCCTGGCCCTTTATCTTGAATTCTCAATGCCCGCATTAGTCTTGGTGTTAGTATTTTAACTGAAGCAGGGGCTGTAGCCCACTACACTGAATTTAAAGTGGTCAAGGCTGAATACCGTCTCTTAGTACACTGTTATAAAGATCGCTTATTACCTTTTATTTGTTCCTTTAAAAGACCATTCATCTTTTCTATACAGCCTGTGCAGGTGGAGCTGTAGGGTAAATGTAAAGTCCAAGCAATATCTTGGTGCATCGCCTAAGACTGCGTGAGGTGACTGGTAAAGGGAGTTCTTCCATCACTGTCAATTTGGGTTGGCACCCCGCAGAAGGGACTTACTTTTTCCAAGCAGCAAATAGTGGTCCATTGGTTGGCCTTTCCTACTGTCCCATGGCAGTGTCTGCAGCAGAGAAACCATACCTTGCTCCATCCGAGAATGGGAAGGGACCAATGTAGTCTACTTGCCAGTGTGTTACTGGTGTCTATGCTTGGCCAATATATCCCATTTGGTGAGTTAATTGCTGCAGTCATTGGAACGAGCATGATGGACATACATGGGTGATGTTCACGAGCTGCTGGCGAGTGATAGACAGCTGAAATGGCTGGGCCAAGCACCACAGGATCTGGTAACCACAATGTCCACTTTTTTTGTGGAGCCATTCCACCACTTCTCAGGTCTCTGTAGTATGGCTCAGGACCTTCATGAGGGCATCTGCCTCAATATCCCCCTCTCCAAGAGGGGTGTTAGAGGAGTGGGCAGAGACGTAAAAGACAGTTTCCTGTTGCCACTGGCAGGCATCCCAGATGTCCTCCACAGATCCCTCCCCAACAGAGGGTGGCCCACAACAGTCCGTTGTTCTTGTTTCCAAGTTGCCATCCAACTGGTAAGACCTTTGTATACTGCCCAGTTATCAGTACAGTCAATTGTCCCTGGGGTCATGTACTATGACCATCCACACAACTCAGTTCAGTTCAGCCCACTGATTACTTTGCATGGTGCCCATTTCCCACCAAATAGTGTCAGTGCTGGGCTGCACAACCACAACCATCCATGTGGGAGGCTGTCCACTAGCCAAACCATCCATGTACCATGCATTTTCTAGAACTGTTCCTTGGCTTATTCAGTGGGCACTTTAAACGGCCACCTTGGGGGCTGTAACTTGGGCTGAAGAGTCTTCCACATAAGGCACTGGACCTAAGATCTCATGCATTTCAGTACTTAAAGGGCTAGAATTGATGACATTGCACTGTAGCAGGTAAGATTTCCACTTTGTTTAGGTACTTAATTGTGTACTGCCAGAGCAGGGTTTGTTTCCAGTATCTGTGTTCCTCCCCTGGATAGAGATGGCAGTCTTCAGGATGACTGGACACTTTTGGGTTAAACTTTCCACTTGTAACATGTTGTATGCTGCACATAGTTGCTTCTCTAAGGGGCTGTATAGTAATTCAGCCTCTTTCCATAACTGTGACCAAACTGAAGTGGTACTCACTCAGAATGTTACCTTTGCTACCACCCAAAGCTAATATCATTGCTGGCCATATCCAATTCACAGGGTAAGTCAAGGTCCATCCCCCTCAGTGTTATAGCCTGTGCTATAGCCCTCTTAGCTTCTTCAAAAACAGCCAGCTGGGGGTCTTCCCATTCCCATCTACAACCTTTCCTGATGATCTTATACAATGGTTTTAATATTTGAGCTAAATGAAGGATGAGCTTTCTATAGTACCCTAACAACCCCAAAAGGCCATTAGTTGTTTTGGAGTTTGTGGTGTGGGAAAACATTGTATTTTACCAATTACAGAAGAGGTTATAGCTTTTGTCTTACCCGACCAAACAACACCCAAGAATTTGACAGAGCAGCCAGGGACTTGCAGCTTCTCCCAAATGATTGCCCATCCCTGGCTTTCAAGATGCGATACTATTGTTTCAGATGCTTCTTTTAGTTCTGAAAGAGAATTACTAAATTAACTTAATGTCATCAATATAATGAAATAGGGTTACAACTATAAGTTTCTTCCAAGGGGCCAGATCTTTTGCCACCAGGCCATGGCAGATAGTTGGGCTATGCATATAGCCTTGGGGAAGCATCATAAAAGTCCATTATTGACCTTCCCAGTGAAGATGAATGCAAGCTGGCTTAATTTGTCTAAGGAGATACTAAAGGAAAGCATTAGCAAGGTCTAAAACAAAGTGATAATGATATAACTGGGTACTAATTTTTTTGCAATAACCAGCAATGTTTGAGACTGTTGCATACAGTGGTGATGTTACTTTATTTAATTCATGAAAATCTACTGTCATGTGCTATCTTCCATTGGGCTTTTGTACTGGCCATACAGGATTTTTGAAAGGACTGTGCTTAGTTACTATTATCCCTACCTTTTCTAATTCCTTAATTGTAGCAGTAATTTCCTGGTGCCACGCCCCCACAAGTGTTTGTACTGTTGGGTTGCCACAATTCTTTGGGGTGAGGGTACCTTCACAGGGAACATTTAGCTTGTCCCTTTAGCACCACTTTTCTGCATCAGTGGTGGAATTTTCCTATGGTAACCTGTAATATGGCATTCTGGAGAATGTTAATTCCTAAAATAAATTTGAGTATGAGAGACATATACACTATATACTTTTGGGGAGGTAATCGTCCAATTTGTAAAACTAAATTTTGTTGTTTAGGATAAATTGTTTGTCTCCCATAGCCACCTAGAGCCAGCAATGGTCCGTGGAATCATGCTGCTTTGCCATGAATTAAAGTACATTCAGCCCCCGTTTCTACTAAGGCTAACACCCTTTGCTGATTAGTAGGGGAACAATAAATAGTTAACTCTACATGTGGACTCTGATCCCCAAGGTCCCACAAAATTGGCAGCATTAATCATATGTTTCATCCCTAATCCCTGCAAAACATGGTGTAACTACTCCATGAATTGCCAATGAGAAGTGGCATGGGGTATGTCGCCTTCATTAGGTCAGGCCATCTGACATCCATCAACCAACCATACCAGTAACAATGCTGTTTTTTTTTTTTGTTTTTTTTTTTTTTTTTTACCGGGAGGTCCCAGGGATCGAACCCAGGTCCCTCCATATGGCAGACGGACGCCCAACCATTTGAGCCACATCCGCCCCCAACAATACTGTTTTTGTTTCACTAGAGGTGGTATATAAACACTGACAGAGAGATAGGTGAGTGGTAATGGATGCCAATTTACTCATTTCCACCCTCAATAGTACAACTCCTTCTGCTCCAGTGTCAAGTAATTGTAGAAGCAAGTTAGGCAGGGACTCTCTATATCTTTGCCAGTAACTTTGCCCCAAATTGCCTAATTCAGCAATGACATAGTCCCTCATGGTTACATGTAACTTCTGCTTGGGGACTTGGGAAGGCTGGACTCCAGGAGATTGATCTGGTAATGTCTTCCACTTCTATTGTATTATAGGGCACACTGGCGTGGGTTCCCCATCTTCTTCCACTTCCCATTCTTCCTCCTTCTCCTCATCCAAGGAGAAGTCCATAGGACCTCATGTCTTAGGGTCCCATCCAGGGGTGGTCAATACCCTCCAGACCTGGACTTGAGGCAGCCTGTGGCCACTAACCTGAGCATATCTACAAGCCAGGGTTTCTAACTGATCATCAACTTGGCTCAGGCAATTGGTTAAAGAGACTTTCATCTCAGCCTATGCCAGGTACATATCCCATTCTAGCTTTAACTCTTCTTATAAGCTGCACACAGAGGCCTTTGCCACTTGTTCTGCCTCGGTAGCCACTCACAAGTCTCCTAACAGAGATCATGCTTTAGCTGCCACTCTCTGTGGTCTCCCCTTTTTCTTATTTAAGTGCAGCTGCTCTTCTACCTGCTGTAGTACAGCTAGTTTACCTGCTGGAGTTTTTAGGGCATCTCCATATTTTCTTGGCAGTCCCCACTCATCCAAGAAGGCAACCACCCTCTCCATATGGATGTTACAGGCCAACCCAGGATTGCCTTCACCAATTCTCTTTTTCCTGAGCTCATGCCCGCTACTACCAGTGGTCCTTTGGTCTCCTGCCTGGCTCGCCAGTTGTTCCAATCCAACTCCTGAAGGTCATGGGTCAGAGTGACCACGAGAGCAAAGAATGCACCTGGCACTGAGTCAGAGATAAGCTTTATTGGGACTTATGAACAGGAGAGTATCCAGTGGTGGTGGTCTGGAGAATTAAGCAGTGCTTGGCAGAGACACAGAAAAATGAGGGACAATATAAGGGTTTCAGAGGGACATTCCATGGGGTAATGAGAAGAGAGTTTCTGCTAGGGTCACATGGAAACACTCAAATGGGGTTTGGTGATGTTATCATAGGAAGTACTCTTTTTATCAGACTTCTGTCATGCAGCATAATCTTCTTGAGAAAATTGATATCATCTGTACATTCTTTTCCCTCCAAGGAGGGCTGTTAACTTTTAACTTTTGTCCAGGTCATGTGGGCAGCTATGTGCTGTAGGCTTTGTTTCCATTAAGAATGGGTTGTTCAGGCTCTGGGCTCTCACAACTATGGACTTTAATAGTGCAATTATAAAAATGTGCTATCATCAATTGTAAGAAATGTTCCATACTTATGCAAGGTCCTGATGGTTGGGTATATGTGGTAATCTTGTACTTAATGCATGCTTGCTCTAAAAACACAACTTCTCTAATAAATAAAAAAAGTCTTTAAAAAATCCAGACCTACAGGAAACTTTGAGAGGTTGGAAGACACAGTTCTTATTTATCTATAACCTAGCTGGCATGCTCAGTTTTCTGAGAAAGAATTCACAGAGGATATTTGTGTCATATACACACTTCAGTCATGGACCAAATTTATGTCACCTTTCATATGATGGCAAGCTGGGCATGAAAACTCTAGGAATCCTTGTTCTCCTCTCTCCATTAAGCATATAGTAAAAAAATGTTAAAGAAAGGTAAAAATGTCATAATTTTTCCCTTCTGGATCCCATCCTAGTCCTTCTTGTTTATGTCTATTTAGTAAGAAACACAACTCCTAGGAAGTGTCATCTCTATCTCCAAAGGAAAGTTCAGGAAAAACAGCTCCTTGATACATAGTCTTATAGTACTATCCACCTTTCCTAGGTTAAAATTGATTATAATCCTGATGCCAAAAGTTTTCGCCTAATGTTTGATACTTTCATGTGGTCAGAGTGGAAAGAGTAGGAAAAGGAAAGGTAGAATATGTGACACTAACATTTCCTTATTTTGGATTATTATTCCATTTCTTTCCAAGTTGTCATTTCTAAGGTTTCTTTTCATATTGTTACTTTATCATATGACCTTGATAACTTTCTGGATCCAATCCTGACCAGATTATCTTCTTATAAAGCAGCAAACATAGTTCTCTTATTGAATATTTATTTAGATTTCTTGCTTTATTGCTGTCATAAATAATGCTGCTGAGAATGTCTTTTCTGACCACTCCTAGTGTAAATTCCTCTTTGTGGCTTTTAAGGGGTAATGATCTATTTGTTCTGTTGTTACTTATTTGTAAACCACACCTGCTTTGAAGTATTGAAGTGGGTCGACTCTTCTCTCGTTTTTTTTTTTTTTTTTTTGGTTCTGACTATTTATTTATTTATTTATTTATTTTTATTATTATGGGTAAAAATCAAAACTCTCACAATAAATACAAACATTTGCAAAATGATATATAAATATATATGCATATATGTGTATTTGCCCACAAAAATGTTGTATATATATATATATATACACACATATATTTCAAGAGGTGCTTAGATTACCCAAAATATTACACGGAACCCACTGGGATTCCCATGTTGCCCACCTCCCACACCTCCCATCAAATCCCACACAAACATCTCCCACAGTGTGGCCCACCACCCTCAATGAACTTACACATCCTGGAGCCTTGCCACCAACCATAGACCACAGTTCACACTGTAGACCACACTCTCTCCCACTCAGTTCTGAGTGGTGTGTGCTGATTTAAAATGGCCTACATCCATTGCCACAACAGTACTCAGGACCAACTCCAACTCCCAAAGAAGCCACTGTATTTCAACTGCTTGTCCCCTCCCTACCCCAAAAGTGTCAAGTGGCCACTGGCTCCACCTCATTGTTATAATTTCTTGCATTGCTAGAATCACCATATGTGAACAAGAGAATACCATCAAGTCCACTCTAGTCCATAGTTCTTCCCCCAATCCTGAGGGGACTGGGATGGTGATGTCCACTCCAACTCCAAGTGAGAGAGGGCTTATATCCCATGGATATGGTGGGTGGGATGATCCTGCCTGCAGATGCGGGCCCTCTCCATTCCCTGGGATGGCCATTTCCCATTGTTGTCTCCTCACCAGGTGACTTGGATGAGTCCATTGAGCTGTAGGGTAGGAGTTGCAGCTCCACCTAGATTTCATGCACACCTGGCACATAGGTAGGCGGGAGGCTCCAGTCTCTGGAAGTATACCTAAAAAACTCCAGCATCGCATATAAGTTTGAATAGAAGGGACTGGTGAACCATGTGCAGAGAGGACTTATTTGAGTCTAATTCTGTCACTCTCAGGAGCACAGATTCCAAAATAGAACCCACTGATAAGACATCAGTCTCTGGGGCTATCCCCCCTTATATAGGACCAGGGTGTCTCCGGAGCTCTCGGGAACCCCACTGACTGGGGTGATAGGCACTTAGATGTTCTATGAGCTCCTACTGAGGTGTGCGTAAGAGTTACCTCTGGGATGACCTCCCGACTCTCTTTGAAGTCTCTTAGCCACTTGAACTCATTTGTCTTTAACATTTCTTCCTTTTATTCAAGGTCTTTTTCCAGTTGTGTTGCCAGTTGGCACTTGGGAAAAGTTTTCAATTAGCAATAATCGTGCCTCGGATAAACCTCATTGGCTACGATACTGCCACTGTGCAAAGCTGCCAGTTGGCACTTGGTATTAATCCCTCGTTGCCAGGGAGGCTCATCCCCGGGAGTCATGTCCCACGTTGGGAGGAAGGTAATTCAATCATATGCTGAGTTTAGCTTAGAGAGAGGCCACATTTGAGCAACAAGGAGGCTCTCAGGTGGCAACCCTTAGGCACCCCACAACTGCAGGCTAAGTCTCATTTACAAGAGCAAAGACTCACAAGGGTAGTCATCAATAAAAACAAACAAACAAACAAACAAACAAATAAAACATCAGTGGGTCGTCCTATTTTGACAGGCACTGTCCCTACACTCAGAGGACTATTGTTGCTCCCTTGGAGACTGCGACAGAGCTCTCCAGGCTAGGAATTCAGATTCCCTCATTTATTGTGTGATTATCCACCCGTAGTGACCATGCCCCATCCCCTGATCCTTTGAATGATTTTGTATATCTTTCATGTATATTCGGATGAACCAATCCCCACGAACCCCCCCCCAATAATCCCCTGCAGTACCCATTGTAACCATTCTGTGATCCAAATTCTCCATGAACATTTAGTCCATAAAATAATCAAGTACACTTACTAGGAAAAAGAAACAAGTGTGATAAGCTTACGTGCAAGAGACAAATATAAGGAAACTCAGGGGAAAAAAAAGAGAGAGAAGGAAAAAAAACAAATAATCAAACAAAGAACAAAACAAAATAAAATATAATTAGTGGATTGGACATTCAAAAAATGGGCAAAAAAGCAAAGGAAATGCCTTTAAAAAAAAAAA
>JAKSZT010000049.1:39959462-39986336 GCA_026826555.1 Tolypeutes matacus
AACGCCATCTTCTGCCTCTCTCTTCTCTCATTTTAACCTCTTCTTTTCTGATTTGCCTAGGTACACAGTGATCCTTGTCCCATTAATACATTTCCAATGAATCTCTTTACATTTCACCAATTGCTAAGACAAAAACCTTTTAGTTGATTTCCTTTCACAAAATACCCATCTCAAAGTCAAGAAAATACATAAAACATTCATATTTTTATTTGTTAAAAGAAATCCAAAATACCTAAGACCAATACATCAACTCTACTTTTGTTCTCATGGAAAAAATGATATATGGACAGCAGATGACATTTCAAAGTTTAAAGCTCTTCAAATCTAAAAACTTTAAAAAATGTTACTCAACATTAAATAGAATAGTAGCGATATAAGAAGCAATTAATGAAATCAATTAAAATAATTAGTAAAAATGTGTAAAGACATATTGTCCTCTTGCACTATAATTTTTGATATAACATTTTCAAGTTATCTTTTATTAGTTTTTAAATGCAAATTAAGAGCTCAAACCTTGTGAAATCTCCATTTTTATAGGTCAAAACAGTGCAAACATTATTAGCTCTTTAAAATCATTAAAGCTAGAATATATTTATGTTTTGTAAGGCAATAGAATTTGTATTTGCTCAATATCCTTAATTATTAGGAGTTATTTGATTAAAATCACAAAAATATCTATAGGAGAAGAAAAAGTCCTCTATTACAAGGAGAAAAAGTCTTCATGTTGGACTCCTGATTTCTTCTCTGTATTGCATCTACAGCTGGCTGAAAGACCTTAATCAAGTCATTTAATTACACCGAGAGAAACTAGATTATTTTGTTGTTGTTTTTTAACAAAAAGATATATTTTATTATAAACAAAGTGCAATTATGGCAAAAGCATTACCAGTCCTATTATGTAGTGATCACTAGTTTACTATTATTTAATATAGCATGTCCTAAAATAGAGGCCACAAGGCATAAATTGTTGGTTTAAGTGGGATGAATTTAAGCAGCATTTATAATATCACAAATACACACTTAGGAATGTAATGCTTGCCCTGGATTTGTTTTTATTGACATATAATAAATTGATATATTTAAAGTGCACAATATGACAAGTTCTAACCTGCATATACACCTGGAAACCATCACTGCAATCAAGATAATGAACATATTCACCACGCCCAACTCATTCACTTTGAAATGTCACCCATCTCCTTTTATTCTCCCCATCTGTAAGAAACCACAGATCTGTTTTCTGTCACTATACATTAGTTTGTATATTCAGAAATTTTATATAAATGTAGTCATACACTATGTACTCTTTTTATCAGACTTCTGTCATTCAGTATAATTATTTTGAGATTTATTGACATGGTCATGTCTATCAATAATTCATTAATTTTTATTCCTGAGTAGTATTCCATTGACTATGCCACAATATGCTTATCCATTCTCCTGCTAATGGTCATTTGGGTTGTTTTCCAATTTCTTTGTTTTTATTAATAAAGCTGCTATGGCTATGAATATTTATGTGCAACACATATTATGTCATTGGATGATGGATGTTTCTTCCATAAATACTTTGTAGAATATCTGGATTATGGTAGCTGTGCATTTAACTGTTTAAAAAAAACTATAAACTGTTTTTCCAAGTTGATGTCCCATTTTACATTCCCAGTGGAGAGTTCCTGTGGAGAGTGCCATATCATTTCCAATATTTGGTTTGGTCAGTCTTTTTAAATTTTAGCCATTCTAATAGATGTGTAGTAGTATATTGTTTTGGTTTTCATTTGCATTTACCTAAGAACTAGTGATGTTGAACATGTTTTTCAAGTTTTATTTGCTATCAATGTCTTTAGTGATGAATCTGTTCAATTCTTAATTCAGTATTTGATTTGGGAATGAGTACTTTATATATTTATATAGGCCCTCAATCAGATATGTGATTGCAATTGTATTTGCCAAATCTTTGGCTTCCCTCCTCATTCTTTTAAGTGTCTTATGGAGAGAATTTATTTCTTAATTTTGATGAAATTTAATTTGTTACATGTCCTTTTATGGAACAGATGGTGTTATATCTAAGAAATCTTTATCTAACCTATGGTTCCAAAGATTTTCTGAGTGTTTTCTTCAAGTTTTATAATTTTATAATTTACATTTACACATATTATTCATTTTTGGTTAAATTTTCTATATAATGGATTAAAGACAGTTTTTAAGAATTGATATTCAATTGTCCCAGCACCCTTTATTGAAAAGATATGCTTTCTCTATTGTTTAGCCTCCATAATCATAAAGCTGGCTGATCTTTTTTCTTTCCTGTATCTCAGTGATCACTGTCTTTTTTTTTTTTTTGACTGATGTGCAGTCTGATGTCTTTAAAACTATTGTTCTATTAATTTGGTTCATTGGTTCATGTTTTGGTTGTTTTCAGACAGTGAGGCAAATCCAGTCTCTGTTAACTTATCCTTACTGGAAGTGATTGCCCAATTAATCTTTTTTTTTTTTTTTCAAGGTACCAGGGCCGGGGATTGAACCGGTGTTTGGGAAGATGGCACTTAACCACTGAGCCATATTGGCTCCCCTAATTCATCTTTTTTTTTTTTCAGGGGAGAGGGCAAACGCAGTCCCCCACTACCACAAATTATGCAGTCGAGTTTCCCACATTTGGGGAAATCGCAGGGGTCGGCACATCCGGAGTGCAACGGATAAGCCTCGCCCTGGGAAAACCACCTTCGTGATCATGGTATCTCCCCTGCCAGGTAAGTATCCTAATTTATCTTTTAAGCAACTTTTTTTTTGCTCCAAAATATATTTATTTCTACAATGTCACAGAATATTTAAATATAATTTACAAGAGCATAATATGTCTCAAAATATATCATAATTAATTGTGGCATTTTCCAAAATAATGACTTTGTAAGAAGGAAATCTTTCTCATGTTTTCTTTATTATTATACTCCAACCATAACAAATTATGTGATAACTAAATAGATTCAACTTCCACTTGAAGAAATATCATAAGCTTATACATGGATTTTATTTTCTTTCATTGACTAGTTTGACAATAGGCAAGGGCTTCAGCAAAATACTAGCAAGCAGAATTCAACAGCACATTAAAAGAATTATACACCATGTTCAAGTGGGATTTATCCCAGACATGTAAGAATGGTTCAACATATGGAAATTAATTAATGTAGTGCATTACATTAATAAAACAAAGGGGAAAAACACATCATCATCTCAACTGACACATGAAAGGCTTTTGACAAAAATCTAATGCTGCTTCTTGATAAAAACACTTAGAAAACCAGGAATAGAAGGAAAGTTCCTCAACATGATAGAGGGCATAAATAAAAACCCACAGATAACATCATGCTCAATGATGAAAGACTGAAAGCTTTCTGCCTAAGATCAAGAATAAGACAAAGAGGCCCACTGTCAACATTGTTATTACACATTGTACTGTAAGTTCTGGGAAGAGCAATTAGACAAGAAAAGAAACAAAAGGCACCCAGATTAGAAAGGAAGATGTGAAAAGTTTTCTCTATGTACATATGACATGAAGCTATATATAGAAATTTTTAAAAACTACAACAAAATTAGTAGAGCCAAAACACTAATTCAACAAAATGGAGTGGTACAAAATCTACACAGAAAATTCAGTAGTGTTTTTACACACTAGTAATAGGTAATCTGAGGAAGAAATCAAGAAAAAAATTCCATTTACAATAGAAACTATAAGAATCAAATATCAAGGAATAAATTTAACCAAGGATGTAAAGAACTTATACATAGAAAATAAAAAATATTGCTAAAAGAAATCAAAGAAGACTTAAATAAATGGAAGTATATTCCATATTCATGGTTTCAAAGATGATATATTGTCAAGATTTCAATTCTACCCAAAGTGATTTACAGATTTAAAGTAATCCTAATCAAAATTCCAACAGCTTTCTTTGCAAAATGGAAGAGCCAATCATCAAATTTATATGGAAGGGTCAGGGGCCCCAAATAGCCAAAAACATTTTGAAAAGGTGAAGAAAGGTGGAGGAATCACACTTCCTGATTTTTAAAGTTATTACAAAAATACAATAATACAACAGAGTGGTGATGGCACAAGGGGAGACACACATACATATATATATATATATATATATATATATATATATATATATATGGTATCATATTGAGAATTCAGCAATAATTGAACTGATTTTTACAAGGGTGCCAAATCCACTCAACAGGGACAGAATAGTCTCTTCAACAAATGGTGCTGGAAATACTGGATATCCACATGCAAAAGAAAGAATGTGGATCCCCCACCTCACATCCTTTACAAAAATTAACTTAAAGGAGATCAAAGACTGAGATATTGGAACCAAAACTAAAAAAAAAAAAAAAATCCTAGAAGGAAAAATAGGAAAGCATCTCAGGACATTGTGTTAGATAAAGGACTTTTAGACTGTATACCAAAAGCATGTGCAACAAAAGTTAAAAAAAAAGAATAGATGAATGGGACTCCATTTAAAAATCACAAACTTTTATGATTCAAAGGAATTTATCATGAAAATAAAAAGAAAACCAACACAATAGGATAAAATATTTGGAAACCACATATCCAGCAAGGGTGTAATATCCAGAATATAAAAAGAAATCCTACAACTCAAGAACAGAAAGGCATACAACCCAATTAAAAAATAGGCAAAAGATTTGAAGATATATTTCCATAAAGAAGATATACCAATTGCCAATAGGCACAAGAAAAGATGCTCAATGTAATTAACCATTATCAAAATGCCACCATGAGATACCATTTCAAACCCATGAGAGTGGCTACCAATAGAACAAACAAACAAAACAACAGAAGTAACACGTGTTGGAGAGGATGTGGAAAATAGGAACCTTGTTCATTGTTGGTGGGAAAGTAAAGTGGTGCAGAAGTTCATCAGAAATTTAAATATAGAATTACCAGATGACCTGACAATCCCACTTCTAAGAATACACACAAAAGATTAAAAGCAGGGACTCAAAAAGACATTTATACACCAATGTTCATAGTGGCATTATTTATAATTGCCAAAAGGTGGAAGCAGCCTAAGAATCCATCAACAGATGCATCCATCAAACAAAATATATACACACTGGAATATTATTCAGCTGTGAAAAATAATAAAGTTCTGATACATGTGACAACATGGATGAACCTTGAAAAAATCATGTTGAGTGAAATAATCCAGACATAAATGAAAAATATTGTTTGATCACACTGATATAAAATAATTACAATAAGCAAATTCATAGAGTCAGAATCTATAAAATTGGTGACTAGGGGCCAGGATGGAGGTAGGCAATGAGGAATTAAGGTTTAATGGGTACTCAATTTCTGTTTAGTGTGATGGAAGTGTATTAGTAATGGATGGTGTCATGATGGTAGCACAATATTGTGAATGTAATTAACATGACTGAATTATGTACTTGAATGTGTTAAAAAGGGGAAATTTTAGGTTGTATATATGTTACTGGAATAAAAATTTTAACAAAGGAACTGTACAACAAAAACTTTGAACCCTAATGTAAACAATAGACTATAGTTAATGGTATAATTACAATAATACTGTTTCATGAATTGTAACAAACTTACCCCACTAATGCAAATTGTTAATTATAGGGAATACAGCATGTGCATGCGGGTTGGGGGGGAGACGGGTTATATGAGGACTCTATAATTTCTGAATGATTTTTCTGTAAACTTACAGCTTCTCTAATAAAAAAAAACCAGACAAGGGAATATTGTCCTTTGGCAAAAGTGAAAGCACAACAAAAATGATGTAGCCTTAATAAGATTGCATTTATCTACTTTTGTTATCTTTCTTTATGAAAAATCATTAATAATTAACTTGTTTATTTTTTGTGTTATTTCAGAAAAATAGGATGTCTACAACTGATAGGAAACTAAAGTATTTTTAAAGCTAAAACAGATAGTCAACCAAAGAAATGTAAAAGATAACAGAATTTTTAAATTATCTGTATTACAACCCTACTCTTGAAGGGCACAAGTTGGTGATGCTGCAAGACCAAAGAACACACCAGGCATTTAGTCAGGCATAAGTTTTATTGGGACTTAATGAACAGGAGATACTCTTTGATGGTGGCTAGTCGAAGAATGAATGAAGTTAGCACTCTGCAAAGAGGTGAGAAAATGAGGGGTGATACATGAGGAGTTTCAGAACAAGGACATTCCTTAGGCTATGAGAACAGAGTTCCTGCTAGAGTCACATGGGGTCTGGTGATGTTTTCACTATGCTCATAGGAAAGACATTTACCAAGGACGTTTGCCGCTTTGGAAAGGTTATAGTTTATGACACCATCTATGCATTCTCTCCCTTCTAGGCAGGTGTAGCAGTTTGATATTATTGATGAATTACAAAAAGTAATATTGGATTATGTTTGCAAACTGGTCTTTTCCTCTGGGTATATTAGAGTGTATTGGATTCAGAGGTTTTACTTTACTTGATTAAATAATGATTAAGGCTTTGATTGGGCTATGTCAGTAGGATGTTGAATCCCCACCCCCCTTGGTGGGCAGAGACTCACAGAGAAACCATAGCATAGAGAAAAGAGTTTGGAGTTTTTGAGTTGGAGTCCTGGGAAGTAAGCACACAGAGGAGCTTGGTTGTGAAGAAAGAGAAAAGGCCCTGGGAAGGAAAACAAGCCGTTTGCCTAGTATCTACAGCTGGCCTTGTGGAGATAGATATCAGAGGAGCCGAACCCGGAGAGAAACAAGCCCCAGGAAGAGAGGAACTCAGGAAGCCTGAACCCTCACAGATATCGGGAGCCATTTTGCTCCAACATGTGGCAAAGCCTTGATGAGAAAGTAACTTATGCTTTATGGCCTGGTAACTGTAAGCTTCTACCCCAAATAAATACCCTTTATAAAAGCCAACAGATTTCTGGTATTTTGCATCAGCACCCCTTTGGCTAATTAATCCAGAATTTGGTACCAGAGAGTGGGGTCATGCCTTTGTGATTACCAAAATGCTAGAATGGTTTTTATAAATGGGTAAGGGGTATTTTTTGGAGGAATTGTGAGATGCATGGTAGAAAAGACCTACAGTGCCTTGAAGAGACTGTGATAGTAATATGGACTCTAAAGAGACTTTCTGTGATGCCTTAGAAGTAAACTATTATTGGAAATTAGAGGAAAGGTGATCCATGTTTTAAAGTTGCAAAGAACTTAGTAAGATTAACTCCTGATGTTTTATGGAAGGCAGAATTTGAAAATGGCAAGCCTGGGCATTAAGCTGAAGAACTTTCCAAAGTAAACTTGGAGAATGTGGCTTGTCTTCTCCTTGCAACTTATAGTAAATGTTAGATGAGAGAGATAAGCTGAGAACTGAACTGTTGGGCACAGAGAAAACAAAAACTGATTCTGAAAATCCCAAACCTCTGGAAATCAAGCTCCCAGATGATAGTGCCCCATTTGAGGACTTAGCTAAACTTGGAACTTGTAAATCAGGGTTGAAGATGCAGCTATCTAGGAAAGACTTGTAGAAAGTCTTACTGTCTGATGGCTTGGACCTCTGCTTCTTGCATACTGAACCAACAAGCATTTTGAGAGAGCTGTATGAACAAAATCACTGTCCTCTGGGACTAAATGGGACATGGTAAGGAGAGGTTGAAGGAGAAACAGCTTTAAGAGGAAAACCATGGAAACTGAAATCTGGAATTAAGATATTACCTTGAGCTAAGAGAGGAATCCCACCCATGTGGACAGAGAGGGTAAGTTTGCCCCAGCAGTTGAAGAAGGTGGTTGTTCCCACCCAATTGGATACAGTTTTTCCACCCCAGTTACAGAGAGGGTGGAGCACATTCCTCAAAGTTTAGGGCATTTAAGGTCAGCAACCAATTGGTCTGAGAGGGGTGGACCTGTCCCCCATGGATTAGGGAAGGCCAGGTGGTCAACTTGTTGCTTTGAGAGGGTTGAACCTCTATGCCAAAGTTTAAGGAGAATGTTGTCTTCACTTCACTGTACTAGGGGGGTTAAGACTAACCCAAAGATTGGGTAAAGTGTGGCAATCACCTCAACACTCTTGGAGGGTGAAGTCTGGAGCTTGGTCAACACCCAGATGCTTGAAGAGGATGGAAACAAGAAAATGGCCTTTGGGTAAGCCTGTGGAAAGTGTTGGTCTCCCGTGGCCGCAGGGAGAAGAAACCATGGTCTTAAGAATGACTCTCAGACTTTGAAATCAAATGGAGGGTGCCCTGCAGGTTTACTGAATTGTTCTGGGCCCATAACTCTTGTTTCCCTCCTAGTTTCTCCTTATTGTAATGAAAATGTTTAACCTTTGTTTGTCCATTTGTGTGTTGGAAGCAGATAAATGATTTTGTAAGTTTCAGAGGTCTACAGCCAGAAGGGACTTTGCCTCAAGACAAACCGTATTTCTTTAAACTGATTGTGATATTCTTTTGTACTCAGCATTGTTACTGATTTAAGGTTTTTAAAAATAATGTAATATCTTTGGAATTCAGAGGGTGGAGTGTAGAAGTTTGATATTATTGATGAATTCAAAAAAGTAATATTGGATTATGTTTGTAAACTGTCTTTTCCTCTGGGCATATTAGAGTGTATTAGATTCAGAGGTTTTACTTTTATTGATTAAATAATGATTAAAGCTTTGACTGGGCCATGTCAGTAGGACATTGCATCCCTGCCTCCTTGGTGGGTGGGGACTCACTGAGAAACTGCACCACAGAGAAGGGAGTTTGCAGTTTTTGAGCTGGAGTTGTAGTAAGTAAGCACACAGAGGAGCTTGGCGGTGAGGAAAGAGAAAAGGGCCCGGGAAGAGAAGTCATTCGCCTGATAGCCTACAGCTGGCCTTGTGGAGATAGCAGAGGAGCTGAGCCTGGAGAGAAGCAAACCCTGGTAAGAGAGGAACTCAGGAAGCCTGAACTCTCACAGATATCGGCAGCTATTTTGCTCCAACACGTGGCAATAGACGTTGGTGAGGGAAGTAACTTATGCTTTATGGCCTGATAACTGTAAGCTTCTACCCAAAATAAATACCGTTTATAAGAGCCAACAGATTTCTGGTATTTTGCACTGGCACCCCTTTGGCTAACTAATTCAGGAGGGTTGTTAACTTATGTCTAGGTCATGCAGGCAACTATGTGCTGAGGACTTGGGGCAGGGGCCTGGGTCCGAACAATCTATCACTTTTAATTTGACATTTTATTTGGCTTTGTCATTATATGAATAAAGTAAGAATTCAAATGTACTTGGTCCTGCTATGAAGTGAAGAAATTATCTCTATTTAGAATATAGGGATAGGAAAGTTGTACTGTCTTTTGAGTAATGACTTCATAAAGAATGATTATGACGCAGGTAATATCAGGCTTCAGTCTTCTTCCCAAACTCTTGCCAATACTACTTCTTATGACCTCCTATTTTTTACTTTCCTCTTAGTATCAGGTACCTTGACTGCCATCAGATCCTCATTCACTTAAACTATAGGATGAAAGCATTGTCTCTGAATAATTACTTAAAGTAACAAAGGCATAGTTTGCAGAAAGGGAAATTTTAAACCAAAATAATAATTTTGAAACAGTAAAATTATAGAAAATAGATAATTATTTCAATTGCAAATCTCCAGGATATATTTAAGTGAATTATTATATGTAATTCAGAATTATAATGCATAATTATTTATTTATTGTAACAAGAGACAACATAGAGTAAGACAGAGATGTAGGTAAGTATATAGAGGCTTTAGTGGAAGCATATGGAAATAATCTTCAGGGAGTGTCTATTCTCTCAGTAAAGAAGATGGGTGAAGAAACATTGGAAAGGATAGTGCCCATCATGTTAGATTGAATTATTTACTCCACAAAGACACATTCTTGATCTTAATCTGCATTCCTGTGTGTGTGAACCCATTTATAAATTGGCTTTTTGAAGATGTTATTTTTAGTCAAGTTATAGCCCAATTGATTCAGCATTGGTCTTAATCTCTATTGCTAAAGTCCTTATAAACAGAAGAAATTCAGATACAGTCAGTCAGGGAGGAGTTGGAAGCCAGAAGTCAGCAGAAACTAAAAGTTCAGACACAAGGAGAGAGAGCTCTCCATATGACGGGATGCAGAACTGAAAGCCAAGAAACTCCAAGGATTGTGGCAAGGCAGCACCAGAATGCTACAGACTTTGGGAAGAAAGCATGGTATTGGTGATGCTTAATTTTAGATGCCTGGCACCCAAAATCACAAGAAAATAAATTCTTTTATTTATGCCAACCCATTATGTGGTATTTGTAATTGCAGCTCTGGCAAACTAGGCTGTTTTGGGTACCAGGAGTGGGATGCTGCCATTACATATCTAATATATGGAAGTGGCTTTGGAGTTGGGTATGGATAGAGGTTGGAAGAATTTTGAGGTGACTGGTAGAGAAAGACTAGAATCTAGCAAGACTAGACTCTTGCTAGAGATATGGGTATTAAAGGTGTTTCTGCTGATGGCTCAGAAATAAGTGAGAACTATAGAAATAATTTTTATCATCTTAGAGAATTTACAATTTTTCATGAGAAGACAAGGATATGGATGTTAAAGATGCTTCCAATGAAGCCTTAAATCGCGACTATGTAATTGAAATCTGGAAGAAAGGTGATCCTTGTTATAAAGTAACAAAGAACTTGGTGAAATTTTGTTCTGAAATGTAATAGAAGACAGAACTTGGAAGTGATGAACTTGCATATTTAGCCAAGGAGATTTCCAAGCTAAGCATGAAAGGTGTGGTCTGTTTTCTCCTTACTGCTTATAGTAAAATGTGAGAGGAAAGAGTTAAACTGAGGGCTGAACTCTTAAGCAAGAAAGAGTTAGCAACTGATAATTAGGAAATTTCTCAGCCTATTTGGATGGAGTGCTCTGAGCCTAGGGCCAGAAGTGTCTGTCATGGCCTTCCCTGACCTTCTTGGAAGTGAGTCCCTAGAGAACAGGGACCCATGCAAGTGTTTAGCTGAACTACCCCTTCGCCAAGGAGATTAGGCATGTGCCTCATGGATCTAGTCAACCATCTCAGAGGAAGTCAGGAATGGATATGAATTAGTTTAGGGAGGATCTTTGAAAAGTCTTTGTCTAATGGCTTGACAACTCCACTGAACTGCACACAAAACTGTCAAGCCTTTTGAAAAATTTGTACGAGCAAAAGCAATACCAACCTGAACTGAATGGGACAGAGATGGAAAGAATTAAGGAAAAATGACTTCAAGGATAAAACCATGGGAAGCAGAGATCTGCACCAAAGAGATCTCCTTGGACCAAAAGAAAGGGGCTTCCTCCTGTGCCTTAGGATAGGGCAAGGTGTCTGTCCTGGCACTTGGAGGGGGCAGACCTTCCACTCCAATGTTTGAGGGGAGTTTGGCTGTTACTCCAATGCTCAGACAGAATGGAACCTAGGCCCTGATGTTCAGGAAGAGCATGGCCACTGATCAAGTGCTCAGGAAGTGTGGGGCTGCTGTTCCAGAATGGTGGGAGGATAAAGCATCAAGCCACAGATGACTCTCAGACCTTGAAATCTAATGGAGTTTGCCCTGCTGGGTTTCCGACTTGTTTGGCACCTGCTTCCCTTCCAATTTCTTCCTTCTGGAATGGGGATAGCTAACCTATGTTTGTACCACCACTGTATTTTGGAAGCACATAATTTATTTTCCAGATTTCACAAGTCCACAGACAGACATTAATTTTGCCTCAGGATAGACTTATTTTCATGAGACTTTGAACTCAGTTGTTACTGAACTTCCGTTGTTACTGAAATGACTTAAGGCTATTGGGATGTTGACATAGGGTGAATTTTTTTGCCTGTGGGAAGAACATGTCTTTTTTGTGTCCAGAGGGTGGACTATGGTATATTGAATTATATACCCCAACAAAGACTGGTTCTTAATCATAATCCACATTCCTGTGATTGTGAACCTATTTGTAAATAGGAATTTTGAAGATTTCATTGTCAGTCAAAGTGTGGCCAAACTGAATCAGGGTAGGTTTTTATCCCTGTTATTAGAGTCCTTTATAAGCAGAAGAAATTCAAATGCAGGCAGTCAGGGGGGAGTCCTTGTCAGAAGTCAGCAGAAACCAGAAGAGCAGACACAAGGAGAGAGAGATTACTGTATAACAGGAGGCCGAGATGCAAGCAAGGGACCCCAAGGATTGCTACAAGCCAGTACCAGAATACTACAGACTGAGAGAAGGCATGGCCTTGCTGAGGCCTTAATTTCTAGCCTCCAAAACTGTGAGACAATAAATTCCTATTGTTTAAATCAACTTATTGTGTGGTATTTGTAATTGAAACTCTGGCAAACTGAGACATCACACCAAAAAAATTACATTATATAAAATGGATTATTTAATGATTACTCATCACATTTTATGTTTTATTAAATTATTTACAATAATTACAATAAAATATTCTATACATTTTAGTTATTATGAACCGAAGCCTATAAAATAAATTTAAATGTGTATTTTTCTATAGAAAAAATAAAGAGTAAAACTTAACCCATATTTTGTGTCCTGAGACTACAAATCCCTCACTTACTTACTAAGGATTATCTAGGGGACAATTTTTTTTTTCCAGAGCTCACTCACCACATATACTTTTCTTGGCTTTGTGTCATTCATTTCCATCTGCTGCTTGTAAAATGTTCTGTTACCAAATAAGAAGCTAAACGAGAATTTGAGGTTATTCTAACTCACTCCCCTCCTTGAAAATTAATATATTAAGTATAGATCTGACCCTGCCTCACTCTCATCTTTCCTTGTAGGTGTTATGATACAGAAAAAATATATGAGATGCTTTCTTTATTTAGCCAAGGCTTCTCCCATCAGCTCTCATTAAACTCCAACTAAAATTGTATGAAAAAGGAAACAGATTATTAAATATCCTTTAGGCTCTGTACCTGTGCATATGTGTGTTCATAGTTGTATTAACTGCCTCAGATACAGATCTTCAGCCATAATAAAGAATATCTCTTTGTTTTCTCTTTTAATATGTAAATTGGAAAATTTGAGGAGCCAATTAATATCAAAAGATATACAATTATTGTTTTAGAATAAATATTGAAATGATAAATTCATTTCCCAACACTGTTTTAAAAGATATATACTTTTAGGAACAAGGGCATAGTCTAATCTCATTTAAGAGAAATTTCAGTTTCTATTACTTCAAATAATATGTTTGAAATAATATTTTTATACAATTTAAATGATAAAATATGCCCTGGAGGAAAACTAAGTTTCCTAGTCAAATAAGATAGGTCAGGCTTTTGAAACACACTATTATGCTAATATTTTCCATACAAATTTATGATGAATAATGACTCATTTTCCTGGGAATTAAGGAGCTATAATGCAGTTCCGTTTGTCTTCCTGGGTAATATTCTCTTCCTCTTTTTTTTTTTCAGTCTCAGTCCCCAGGCTAAAAAAAGACAATTTCTAATACATTTTTATTTGGTAACCCTAAAAACATCTGAAATGGTGCAAAATAAATTCATTTTACTAGAGAAAGTTCAGACTGCATGCATGCATATGCACCTATTTTTTTCTAAGCTATAGATAACTAATAATTTTATACCATCTAAATCAAAGGTGGTAAACATCAGCTGGATAGCCTGACAATAAAATCTGGGTCTTGCAAAGTTGGTTAAAATAAAGTCTTATATTTTACCTACCTCCTGTTAAGATAAAAATCTATACCTGACTCATATTAGAAGGTGTAATTTTGACCTCAGCATCTCCTTCTGTGATAGGACTATTAGACCTAAGGGTCTAGCCGATGCAACGTTTATGGAGAAAATTGATGACCAGTTAGTTTTGTGGTGTGTTATTGGGTTGAGGAATTGTAGCCCTGCCAGTATAAGCAAGGCTCAGTGGTGGCCATCATTTTAGCTGCTATCTACAACCTAGGATCACACATCTATATATTTCAGCCATGTCAATAGTGAGGAGAAAATAAGTAAGTGTGAATTTCTCCACAATCAACCCAAGTTTCCAGACATTTTATATTAAGAGAGAGGTATTTCTTACACCAAAATGTACTTTTCAGAAGCACTTCTTTCCCAATAAGCAATTACACCTTTAAACTGCTCTGTGTCACTTCCATATAAATGTTGTATCCAGCCTGAAAACTGAATTCATCCTAAAATTAAATTGATTGTAAAGTCTTCCATCCCATTCCCTGTGCTCTTGCTTCCCCATAACCTTGATAAACCAAACTGACTTCCTTGCTTTTCTTAGTGTTATCAACATTCTCCTAGTGCTCGCAGTGGAAATCACAAGTAAATTTTATTGCTCCTTTTCCTTTATATCTGTAGTAAATTTACCAATGCATTGTCAGAGCCTCTTAATTTTTTTTGCGTTCAAATTTTCTTATATCAGTTTCTTCATTTGTAGCACAACTGTCACGGCATTGTCCAAAAAAATCATACTTTATATGCAGAAAACTGCTATGCCTCGTCTCCAACCTTGACACCTCTCCCTCCAAATCTTTGTGTCTCTTCCTGCTCCCAGGTTAGAATTCTGAAATGCTAATGGTGTTCATCTTCTGATTTAAAAATAAAAAAGCTGTCAAGGCACCTACCGTGTTACACAATAAAGGCCATGAGCTTTGCATTACATTAATAGTATCCCATAAACTCCCGTAACTTTGGCATTTGTCTTCTACCAATTTGTAATATGAGACTTATATGCATCCAAAGTCAAACTAATTAAATCAAATTCTTTGTCATTCACAAAACCTATCTTGTACCTGTCTGCCTCCTACCTACTATCAGACACGTTTATGGATGTAACAACGTAGCATAACTATATGAAAAAATGAAAAAAGTCTAGAAAGGAAAATGTTATGTTTATAAACACAAATATTCTAGCTGGCTTTTGTGTCATAAGCATATTTTTTGAAGACTCTGAATTTCATTTGTGGGCTATCATCTTATAGAATTCTAATGGCGAATTTTTGACAAATAATATGTATGTTGTATTCAGATTTTAAATCTGAGTTGTAAGTGGAGTAATCATGTTCCTATGAGCGTCTTTGAAATTTTCTTGTGCTGAGCAATTTAGATTTATTTTTTAACTTCTGCAATTATACTTGCTGCACTTTTTCATGCTAAAAGACTCTTTTACTAGAAAAATAGACAACTGAAGATTTAAGAAGAAAGATTATTTGTAATGAATTTCAGAAGCTCTAAATTCATGACTATACATCCATGTCATGGTATTGTTAAATATAAATATATAGTTCATATTCATAAAGTCTATGAAAACTTTGCTAGTGAAACCATTGTTTAAATTAAATTCTAAATATTATATTGACAGAATAAAAATAGCCCTCAGAATCTATGCTTTTGATGTTAAATATATGAATTACATTAGTTAATATCCATGTTAGTTTTAAAAGATATTCCACACTCATATAATTACTATAAAATTATTTCAGATGAATAGGAAATTGCTATAAACCAAATTCATTTTTTTGTATTTGAAATATGATAGAATATGCATCTAGTAAGACATTATAAAAAGTTCTTCCTCATACTTTCATTTCTTTACATCTATGGTGATTTGGAAACTGTATGTAGCCCAGTAAATTGTGTCTTTTAAGCTAATCTATTTCTCTGAGTGTAAAATAGACGGAAAGTGGTAACTGCATCTACAAAAGGGGCTGGCTAGACGGGGCAAGCGAAAAAACACAGTTGGAGGAGAAGTATAATTGTCCATACCAAGCTGCAGCCGAGCGACAGACAACCATCAGCCTTCTGGCTGACTCGTTGGTTTTTATTAGCACAGATGATCTCATTTTTTTGCATACAACAGTGAGGATAAGATATTGATACAATAGTGAGAATAACATGTTGATCAGATTATATAACATAGTATGTTATTATTCCTCAAACTCAGTCCCAGGAATGTTTAGGGAACATTTGCTGCAATCTTGTTCTATCAGCTACTTTTGGACACAGGCCCAAGGATAACGTGGGAACTGCGATGACCTCACTGGCGCCAGCCGCCAGCTACCACCCTCACATAAGTAGAAACTATTCCTGAGTTAAGGTGTGGCTTGTGGTGGATCTTAATCTACTTACTGGAATCCTTTATAAATGGGATGAATACAGAGAGGGGAAGATATGGAAATAGAAGATGAAAGAAGTGAAACCTGGTAGAGAAGGGAGAGACTAACAGATGCCACCATGGCCTTGCCATGTGACAGTAGAGTCCAGGATTGCTGGCAGCTGGTCTTTGGGAAGAAAGAATTGCCTGATGATGTCTTGATTTGGACATTTTTTTCAGCTTCAAAACTGTAAGCTTGTAAGCTATCAATTTCCAGCGTTAAAGTCAACACTTTCATGATATCTGCTTTGAGTGGCTTAGCAATCTACAACTACCTCTTCTGCTTTCTATTTAATTTTTATTTTTAATAAAATAATACAAAATGCTAGCATTAAAACACATTGTGGCAAGTATATCATTCTCTTAAAGTGAAGTTTAAAAATTCAAAAACACATCTCCTTAAATTAATATTTTATTATTTTCCTATCTCTACAGATACTCTTGTTAGCTCTAATTTTTGAAAAATATTGTGATACCATTGTGTGAGATGAACTGATGATTAGACCTTTTTAACATTGCAACAATATCCAGGACATGCCCAAAGAAAGTAGTAAGAACGAACAAGGCAAATAAAATGAAGAGGTCACTATATTCATGCTTTATAATTTAGACCAATATCTCTCACTCAACAACGTTAAAATACCTACATCATAGGTAGGGCTGAGTTTTAAGTGAGATAATGTATATATATTTCATATAATGAGTTCTTAATATCAATTAAGAAAAATTTGCTCAATTGTTCTGAAATAATGCGCTGATAATTAGTAGGTGCCCAAAGATATTTCATGAATTGTTAACTGAATTTAGGGAAATAATAGAAATCTGAACCAGTTGATGAAACTGCATGCCTTAGAAGAAAAGAAGTGACCAACTTTGAAGATTTGGAAGGTAAGAGTTTATTCAAAGATCATTGACCTTTAGTCTTTTTTTATAAAAATGTGAAATCAGACTGGGAGAATTGTGAAGTCTCAGTATATTTTTAATTCCCTCTTATGGACTATAATTGTGGGCAGTGTGTTGAAGTTATTAAAAAAAAACAGGAAGCAAGACACACTAAATGCAAAATTGATAGACAAAACACTGAAGTTAGTTGGTGATGAAATTTGAGATACATTGTGACTGGATATTAAAAGAATAGGCATAGCATTCACATTTTACAACATATATTTATCATGTTATAATAAACTAGATATTTATATAAATCAAATTAGAATTCCAATATGCAAATTTAATGTGAAAATATTCCATAATTGATTAATAATTTTCCATGCTTCCAGTTCCTCTTATGATAGGATAATATATATATATTTTTAAACAATTTATTAAAGTATAGCATTCATACATGAACATACATGAACTATAAGTGTTCAGTAAACATTGTGAACTTACAAAACAAACATGCATAGCATCATACAGGGCTCCCACACATCACCCCACCACAAATACTTTGCATTGTTGTGAAAAATTTGTTAACAAATTATGAAAGAGCATCATCAAAGTATTACAACTAACTATAGTCCATATCTTACTCCCCTATACTTTTTTCCCAAAGGATTTATTTATTTATTTATTTACTTTTATCCATTTTTAATCCCCTCCCATTTTTTTGCTGTTTTTGTGTCCATTTGCTGGGCAACTCTATGTGTCCATTTCCTGCCCTCGCTTCTCATCCTTCTCCTCCTGTCTTCACTGGGATTTGATCCTCGGAGCCTCTGATATGGGAGAGAGGTGTCCTACCACCTGTGCCACCTTAGTTCCTGGTTTTTCGGCGTGTTTCGTCTTGGCTCTCCCTTGTGTCACTCTCCTGTTATGTCATCATCTTGATGCGTGGCTCCTGGGGCCTGGCAGCACACCCATGCACAGGGCCTGTGGGATTTACCCGCTTGCAGGGCTTGACGGTGCACTTGCGTATGAAGTCTGGTGGCCCACGTGCCTTCTATATATATATTTTTAAATTTTTACTGGGAGGTCCCAGGGATTGAACCCAGGTTCCTCCATATGGGAGACAGATGCTCAACCATTTGAGCCACATCTGTCCCCGTGCTATATCTCTTAAGGTTGACCAAAGATATCTAGAGTTACAGTCATTTCCCATACAGGATGGTCATATAATAAATCAGACTTAGTTTATCACCAGCATTCTAAAAACCAGATCTAGGGAGAAAAACCAGGTCTGGGGACACATGCATGGTTTCTAATATAGAGAATGTTTAGCCTACCCTGATTATCACAAAATCAGGACAGCGAGAATATTCACATAGGGTAATATATTTTAATGGAGGTTTGTTGCTACATTCAGTCCTTTTGCCTATTTGTAAATTTGATATTTGGCAGAGGTGGAGTCACTATCAGGAGAATAAAAAATGGAATAATATGAATATTAAAGAAAAACAGTAGCCTTGTCTATGGATTAACAAGGAATCCATATCCTTACCAAATATCATATAAAGAAATAAATTCCAAATGAATGAAATATCTAAAAGTAAAAAATAAGATATTTAAAAGGAAATGTAGCAGATACATATTTAAACAAAATTCAAAAAGCACAAATAAGAAATATCTAAAATATAGAAAATATCAGATTACAAATCTTCCAATTTTTTAAAATACCATAAACAATGTGAAAAACTTTCCTAGCTATTAAGTGTACACCATGATGAATTTTGAAAAATATATATACTCATGTAATCAGCACATAATAAGGATATGGATTATTTCTGTTACCCTAAAAAGATCCTTTTTGCTTCTCTGTAGTTTATTACAGCTGAAAAATCTGCACAATTTGTAGCTTCTGTTTTTATTCCCCTAACAATGTCTTTCACAGAGGAAAACTTTTAGATTTTGGGAATTCTCAACACCTTTTGCAGTTGAATCTTTCAATCCATGACCCAGTATGCCTCTCCATTTATATATTCTGATTCCTTTCATCAGCATTTTATAATTTTTAGTATACATACCATCCACATTTTATTAGATTTATACCAAGTGTTTGGTTTTTTATTGTGTTATCATAAATGATATTGTCTTTGTAATTTAATTTTCAACTACTCAATCATAATATAGAAAGAATTGACTTTTGTGTCATGTGGCCTTACTTAACTCATTTTTAAAATTCTAAGTGGCTGTTTTTTTCCTAGATAGACAATCATACAATCTGCAAATAGGTACAATTTTGTGTTTTTCTTTACAATCCATATGCCTTTCATTTATTTATTTATTGCCTTATTGCAGTGGCTAGGACTTCTAGTACTATGAATAATTGGAGTGGTAAGGATGAACATGCTTGCCTTGCTCCTGAAATTAGGGCAAAGGCATTCAGTCTTTCACCATTAAGTATGATGTTAACTGAAGGTTTTTGTTTTGTTTTTGTAGATTCTTTTCATCAGATTGAGGAAATTCACTTATATTACTAGTTTTCTGATAATTTTCCCAATAATGCATGTTGACTTCTGTCATAAGTTGATTTTTCATCAATTGTGATGATCATGTAATTTGATTTTTCTTCTTTAGTCTGTTATGATGGATTACATAGATTGATGTTTGAATAATGAACAAAATGTACATTCATGGAATGAACCCTACTTGATTTGGTATGATTTATACACATGTATTTCTGTATTTGATATGTAATACTTTTATTGAGGATTTTTAAATGTATGTTCATGAGGTATATAGGTCTGCAGTTTTCTTTTATCGTCTTTACTCATCTTGTTTTAGAATCAGAATAATAGTAGCCTCATAAAATGAGTTGGGATATGTTCCCTCCACTTATATTTTCTAGAAGACACTGTGTCTAATTGGTATTTATTTCTTCCTAAATTCATCAGTGAAACACCCCTAGCCTGAAGATCTCATTTTCAAAAGAATTTTAACTACAAATTGAATTTCTTTAATATTTATTGTTTTAGTTTGTTAATGGCTACCAGTGCAATATACCAGAAATGAGTTGTTTTCTACAATAAGATTTATTAAATTATAAGTTTACAATTCTGAGACTGAAAAATATGTCCAAATCAAGGCATCAGGTGAAGCTTTCTCCCCGTAGGCTGCTGATGATCCTGGACTCCTGCCACATGGCAAGGCACAGTGGGAGCTCTGCCAGTCTCTGCCTTCACCTCCAGCCTCACTTTCTCCCTAACTCATCTGTGGACAATAAGGCACATGGTAGTGTCCACTCATCTCTCCATCTCCGGGCTACTCCATATGTGGCTTTTCTCTCTCCTGGGTTCATCATCTTTTGGAGACGTCTCTTTGTCTCTGCAGCTTTTTTCTGTGTCTGTGGCTTTCCATTCCTCCACTTATAAAGGACTCCAGTAAGAGGATTAAGACCCACCCTAGGCCATGCCTTAATGATGTGATCTAATCCAAAGCAACATCCCTTAACTGAATCTAATAAAAAGTATCAACTACAAAATGTTTTACACCCACAGGAATGAATAAGCCCTAAGAACATGGATTTTCCGGTATCCACACAGCTTCAAACTGTCACAGTTACATGATATTCAAACATCACACATTGTAGATGCTATATTTTTATTTTCATTCAGTTCAAACTATTTTATAATTTCTCTTGAAACTTCCTTCTTTACCCATGGATTATTTATAATTGTGTTGCTAAATTTCCAAATATTTGTAGTTGTTCCAGATATCTTTCTGTTACTGATTTGGAGTTAAATTCTGTTATGGTCATAGAAATACTGTCTTTCAAATTTCTTAAGTTTATTATTATGACCTAAACTATGGTCTATATTGGTGAATGGTCCAGATGCATTGAGAAGAATGTGGATTCTGCTGTCTTGTGGTGAAGTGTTCTATAATTATCAATTAGTTCAAGTTGGTTGATAGCAGTATTCTGGTCTTTTATACCCTTATTGATTTTTTACCTATTTGTTTTGTCAATTTCTGGTAGAGAAGACTTGAATTCTCTAACCATATTTGTGAATTCCTCTATTTCTCCTTTCAGTTCTATAAGTTTTTTCATTATTTATTTGGAAGCTATCCTTTGGAAAGGGTCTCCATTCCTAATTCTACATGGATACACCCTCACCATGTGAATAAATGCATGAATAAGTTGTGGTAGGAGATCTATAAGTGAAAATCATTATCAAAACTTGTCTATAAGCCAATTAATCCTATGAAAGATTTGATTAATTGTGAGCTTTGTTATTATACATTATTTATGAAATTTCTTCATTTGAAAACTTGAGTGTGAGAAATTGTATAATGTTATATTATTTCTAAAATAGGGTCAACTAGAAGCTCAAAAAGTGCAAAATAAAGTATGTGTACTTGACTACAGTTAATACAATTTAACAAATAGATCTCCTTTTTGTGATTTTTAAAGTTGTACTTTGTATTTGATTCTGGTTAGAATATATACTATATATGATAGTTCCCTAGTTGTACAACAATTTGAAACCTGATGTAGTGCATGAAAAGCGAAAAATGAGCACTATTGCAGCAGTGACAGTCAGTGTTATATTTTAAATTATGTTAATTTTTAATGTATAAAATTGGTTTCATTAAAAATGTTTAATCTTGTGAACTGCTTCATTGTCTCAGAAAATTCCATTAAAAATTAACATTAACACCAATATGAAAAAGAAAATCTAATCTGAAATTTACTGTAGGGCATTTTCTTTGTAGGCAATATCTGCGTTTGTTACTTGTCATAAAATAAGAAATGGAAAATGGCATCCAGATAGCAGAACACTAAAGTATGCTTCTCAGGAAATGAATATTTTGAAATATTCACTTTTTTAAAAATTTGCTAATGTGTACTTCAACAGAACTCCCTAAAAGTTTTATGAGGGCAAAATCAACAGCGATCCAGCCCTATTCATAGTGAGTATATTCTGAAAGCTTCATATCCTTATAAAGTATGACATTTAAATCACGTATAAGACAAAAACGATGAAGGATTGAACTGCAGAGATTCCTAGTTACCTGCTTAAAACATGCAGTCTCACTTTTATTGAAAGCTAGAAAACAAACTAAAGGTGTGAACATATCCTATCTTATAAAGTTCTATTTCTAAAGTGAAACTGTTGGATTCTGCTTCCCAGAGATACCCTTAGAGAAGGCTGACTTTGATGGGTGCTATGTTATTTTATGCATACCTCTCTGTCCTTCTTGCTTCCTAGAACATGGGTTTGTTGACTAGAGTTATATGGCAGTCTCATGAAAATGAGGCAACCCTTGAGTTTGGAAACTTGCCACAAAGATCACAGAACAGATCAAAAAAGACTGGATCCCTGATGACTGTAGACTCTAAAAACCAAATCCGCCCTTGCCTGCCTATATTTGGATTCCTTTTTCACTTGAGAAAAACATAAAACTCTATTGTCTTTAAGATATTATTATGTGTGGCTTTTTGGCTGTTATTTTGTGGTTATTTAGAGATAAAGTTAATTGTAAATGATACAATATTTGGTACCTGAAAGAAGCTACTGTAATTAACAGAAGATAAGTAGTGTAATTGCTTGAATGGGGGAGATAAGGGAAACATTGATGTTTCTGATGCCAAACATTCAGATATTATAATCTAGAGATTGGACGATTCATGTTAGGTTATAGCAAAACATTTGTTCACGTTGTAGCCTGCTGTATATTGGAAGACAGATAACTTGCCAGTTTAGATTGTACTTTTACAACCTAGATATTCTACTATTGTAGAAAACTAAAAGTGTGGCATGCTCTCAATCTTCTTTGTCACTTTCAGTTGACAAACTGAGGTTCCAATAAGCAGGGAAGTAAGCAGGGGTCAAAGAAATAAGGCTTGTCTCTGACCTTCCATCTTTTGGTCCCTGTTTTAAAAATATATGATTAAATAGAAATACTATACCACTTAGAACCCATTAATTCACTAGAAACACTTGGCATGCTATTATTAGAGTTTCTACATCTTTATTCCTTTTATCTGCTATTTTATTCTTTTTGACATATTTTTTCTGCATTTTTTTCATTCTCCCTTTACCTTTCTTTCTTTTCTTTTTACCCCAATATCCTATTATCTGAAATTCTTGATTTGTTCTTGTCTATTTCTCTAAACTGTCTAATACAGTAGTCACTTGCAATATGTGGCTATTTAGATTGAAATTGAGACTTACTAAAGTTAAATAAAATTTAAATTCAGTACCTCAGTCACACTAAACACATTTCAAGTGTTCAATAGCTACATGTGAGTAATGTCTATCTTAATGGATAGCATAGATAAATTTCCACAATTGATAAAGGGAGAGAGAAAGAGAAGGAGAGAAAGAGGGAAGGAGGAAAATAATAAGATTAATTATATGTAAAGCATTGTGCATGATTCATTACCTATGTATCCCATTATCACACACACACAAAAAAAACCCATAAAAAGTAATTATCAATGTTATCCCTGTTTTACAAATCAGTTACTAGACCTCAGAGAAGTTAAAAAACAAACACAAGATGAAATAGAATTCAAGTGGAAAAACCAGTTCATCTAAGGGCATTGGCCATATTATATGCTTAGAAATTAGATTGGAAAACAGTAATAGTAGGCATTTCCAAAGAGTGAGATTATACATAGTTTTTAAATACATCTTTACAGACTTTAAAAAATATTCTAAAATGAGTACATCTTCATTTTATTTATATGCAAGTGAAGCACTTTAAAATCATTGAAGTCAAATTTACACATGTGCATAATATTCCATCATATGACAGTATCACTATTTATGACAATTGAAGTTGCACACAATTTCCTTGTTATGTAAACTATGACTATCATGCATCTCCTGGAAAGAATACATATGAGTTTTTCTAGGGTTATACCAGGGATGGAATTACTAAAGAAAATATATTTACATATTTAAACTTACTAAATAGTGTCATGTAAATTTCCAAACACAGCAGTTGTTCTACACAGATCCCAACTCTTGTTATTTTCACTCTGTTACCAATCTGGTAGGGATAAAATCTGGGTTTTTAAACTTTGCATTAATCTGGTAACTATTAAGGGCAAGCAATTCTTAATATGATCACTGTTCATGCATATCTTCTGTTAATTTTTCATTATGTGTTTGATAATCTTTTTTGCATGTTTCAAAGAAAATTACATATTCTGCTAACAAATCTTTGTTGGTCACATGTGTATTTTTTTTTCTTTATTAGAGAAGTGGATTTACAGAACAATCATGCATACAATACAGGATTCCCATATACCATCGTATTATTAACACCTTGCTTTGGTGTTTTTGCGTATTTGTCACAAATGATGATAGCACCATGACTTAACTTAAGGTTCACTGTGTAGTGTACTTTCATGGATTTAAATTTTTTTCTCTTACTATCAATACAATCTAACATTTCCCCTTTTAATCATATTCAGACAAATATTTCAGTGCTGTTAATTATGTACACAATGTTGTGCTATCATCACCACCATCCGTTACCAAAACATTTCCATCCTTCCAGATAAGAACCCTGTACATTTTTTATATCCTAAGTCATTTTTATTAGGCTATACCATCATAAGACACATGCGATGGACAGTTTAGGTAAATTATCATGTCAACAGTACCTAATTATAGAGCACTTGACAGCTTACAAACTACTCTTGCACCAATTAGATAGACTAATTCTAATCCCTCTCAAGTAATTACATTTTCAAAATATATAAATGAAGAAACAGACTTAAAAGTATGAAGTGACTTGTCCTAAATCCCAATTATTTTCATTCTTATTTGTTGGTTCTCTATGGTATCATGTTATATAACAAATTAAAATGAAGATATACATATTTGTAACAAATGTTCCACAACAATGTAAGTTGTTGTTAGTGGGGTGATGCATAGGAATCTTGTGTGTTGGCATGATTGTTTTTGTAAACTCACAGCCTCTCCAAAAAAAGAAAAAAGAAAAAGAAAAAAATGAAGATATCCATATAGATAATACCTAATGAATAAAACAAAATTCTGAACCCAGTTCTCCAGTGTTTCCCACACATTCTTGAAACAAAGATACAAACAATTTTAACCCTATAGTTTATATTCTCAGTCATATTTAATTTTCATTTTCAAATTTGTAATCTGCAACTAAGTACCAGTGACTCCCCAACTTAAAACTTTGGTTCCTTCAAAGTTATATGAAGTTCACAGTCTGGTAGCTTCCACCTGCTAACCAGGCAGCTTTTCTTTGGGAACCAGCAGACAGTGTTCCTAATACTTAGCTCTAACTGGTTACAAATGACCTATGTATGCCACAAACCTCTGGGCTGTAATTGAAACACCTGATGTGTCCTTTTGATGTCAAATGTAAGGATGTTGTCAGAAAGATGGAACACTTTTCACCATTCTCCCACTAAGCACAGCTAAAAACCCTGGACGTTATATATAAAAGAAGCTTAAGACTCTGAAAGGTGGAGAGAAGGCAGGCCAGCTGGAGACCTTGGAACGTGAGTTCCTTGGATTTCCTTTTGTCTCATATATCCCAGACTGAAGAAGTGCTGAAAAAGTCAACAGCACAGAAATACCAACGGGCACAGACAAAAAAAGTCCGAGAGAAACCTGCTCTCTCTAGTGAAAATACTCAGAAAGAGGCAGCCTAGCAAGACAGAAAATTTTTAGACAATAGTTGCCTTATTCTACGCAAGGACAATAGAAAACAAACTGTAGCTCTACTCCTATCAACAAAAACTGAGTGGGAAGCCTAGATTTGATTTCCTTACTCACCAGGCTGTAATAAGGCTCCTAGCTTCCTCTCCACTGGGTGGTATCAGAGGTCAAATGGGGAGACAGGATTTTCATACAAGCCAGGCAATAATAAAACTCTCCCTCACCCCCACTCGCATTTTCAGATTAGAGTACATGGGGAGGCTGGACTTCCAATGCCAAAAAAGATGACAAAATGCATTCCCCTCACCCACTGCTGGGATGTCAGTGGTGGCCTCAAGAAAAGCCAGGATGTTCACCACTCAGAATCCTGTACATTTTAATCCTTAACTTCTCATTCCCTACTCCCATCCCATTCTCTGGTAATCTACATTCTAGATTCTGACTCTATGAGTTGCTTATTCTAATTACTTCAAATCAGTGAGATCATCCAATATTTGTCCTTTTGTGTCTGGCTTATTTCACTCAACATGATGCTTTCAAGGTTCATCCATGTTGTGCATGTAACAGTACTTAATTCGTTTCTCTGCCTGAATAATATTCCATTCTAGGTATATACCACAATTTCTTTACCCATTTCTAGGTTGATGGACACTTAGGTTGGTTACACCTTTTGGCAAGTGTGAATAACTTCACTATGAATATCGGTGTGCAAATATCTCTGTTTTCAATTCTTTTGGATATATACCTAGTTGTGGAATTGCCAGGTTATATGGTAATTTTATACTTAGCTTTCTGAGGAACTGCCAAACTATCTTCCACAGCAGATGTACCATTTTACATTGCTACCAGCAATGAATGACTGTTCTTATTTCTCTGCATCCTATCTAACACTCATTATTTTCCATTTTTATATTAGCAGCTATTCTAATGTGTGTAAATAGTATATTATTGTGGTTTTGATATACATTTCCCTGATGTCTAATGATACTGAACATATTTTCATGTGCTTTCTGGCCATTTGCATATATTCTTTGGAGAGATGTCTATTCAAATCTTTTGCCCACTTTTTAATTGGATTGTTGTCTTTTTATTGTTAAGTTGTTTTATATTTATATTTATATTTATATTTATATTTATATTTATATTTAT
>JAKSZT010000049.1:40007389-40106275 GCA_026826555.1 Tolypeutes matacus
TTCAGTATTTGCTCATCAATTGTAACAAATGTCCCATACTCATGTAAGATGTTATTAACAGGGGAAAATGTGAGAGGAAGAGAGGTTGGGTCTATGGAAATCCCCTACATTTTCTGTGACTTCTCTGTAATCTAAAGCATCATTGAAAATAAAGTGAAAAGAATAAGACACTGGGGGAACATACAGAAGAAATTGTCACTGTACATAAAAGATAGATCTTACAGTGATGAGAGACACAATGCAAAAAAAAAATATTTATTGATTTTGCTTTGCTTTTGGGGAGGTTTTGGATTGCAGAAGCATCACAACTGTGGTGGAGGAGGGTCACTGGTGTGCGGTGTTGGTGGTAGGAGGATGTGTGGGGAAGAGTACATCAGTGGCATGCCTCTATGGAATACAAGTGTGTTCAAGTGATCATAGAGTGTTGTCTCGGTGGGTAGAGACCCACACAATAACTAAAAGAATATTGAATTCCCATCCTGGGGAGTCCTGCTACATTCTCTATAATAGAGTGGCAAGAATTCCTAAAGTCTATGGGCAGTGCCTAATGAAGGAGGACAGACGAATATGCCAGGCCCTTGATATTGATACTTGTACTTATGAACCTTGTCATGAAATTGAAACTTAGCCAAGCAATATACTTTTACTTCTTGAAAGCCTCCTTTTGCTCAAATGTGGACTCTCTAAGTAAAACTCAGCATATAAACTCACTACCTTCCCCCTCCGGGAGTGGGACTGAGTCCTGTGTATGAACCTCCCCAGCACTGAGGTTTAATACCAAGCACCAACTAGCGGTGCATTTGAAAAAGACCCTGACCAAAAGGGGGAAAATATTAAATGCAAATGAGTTTTTATGGCTAAGAGATTTTAAGTTGAATCAGAAGGCCATTCCAGAGGTTACACACATACACGTCTCAGAAGGATCTCACTGACTGCCACAGTAAACAGTGCCTCAAGAAGGGGTGCTCCTGAGGGCTCTAGAGACATTTAGACAATCTAAGCAGGGCAGACAACCCCAGAATTCTGCACCCTTTCAGTGGGTCTTACCTTGGAATATATGATAACCTGTCCCCTCAATGTATTGGAGTTAGACTCACTTATAATTTTCCTACACATGGTTCTTATGCCCCTTTTATTTGAACCTATAATTATCACTATACCTGTTAAACATGGGTACCAAAGATTTAAATCTTCTGGTTGTCCATATGCTGGTCGAGCCCTAAATTTCAGCAGAATTTCAGTTAACACCTATACTCCTGTCCATCAGACTCACTCAGGACAACTAATAAAAGGATGATGATGGACAACACCCATCCCAAAAAACAGAGTATCTACAACTGCAAGCAAGACAGTTCCATCCATCTGCCCCATGAGATCTATACCCCCTCTCAAACGGAAGCAGAGTGGGCATCACTATCCCCAAATCCTCAAAATTGAGGAATGAACAAACATAGGGGGGAATGCAACTATGGACTAATGTAGACTTGTTATTATTCTTGTTGTGGAAGAACTTGTAACATTCATATAAGGGCAGTGGTCACTAGAGGTTCTGAGGGGAGGGAGAGGGAAGAATAGGTATGGCATGGGGCATTTTGGGAATGTTGGAATTTTTCTGCATGATCTTGCAATGACAGATACAGGCTATTATACATTTTGTCAAAACCTATAAAATTGTGCTGTGCAAAGCATAAACCATAATGTAAATTATAGACCATGGTCAGTAACAATGCTTCAATATGTGTTTATCAATTGTAACAAATGTGCCAGACTAATGAAAGATGTTGTTAATGGGGAAAAGTGTGGGAGGGGGAGATGGTGGGGTATATGGGAATCCTCTATATTTCTGATGTAATATTTATGTAATCTAAAGCTTCTTTAAAAAAATAAAGAAAAAAGAAAAAAGAAAACAAATATGAATATGAATATAAATTTATATACTCCCCTTTTTATATATTCTATTATTTTATTGATATATAATTTGCTTTTTTTGACTACTTATACAGTTATTCTCCCCAGTTTGCCTTTTTTTTTTTTTTTTACTGTTTTTAATATGTTACAAAATTCAGCAAAAAAGGTTTCCCTATAGTAACAGTTTGATATTATTTATGAATTCCAAAAATAGATATTAGATTATGTTTGTGAACTGGTCTTTTCCTCTGGACATATTAGATTATACTGGGTTCAGATGTCACACTTTTACTTGATTGGCCCATTCAGGAGTACATTGAGTCCCCACCCCCTTTGTGGTCAGGGACACACAGAGAAACCGCACTGCAAAGAAGGGAATTTGAAGTTTTAATGCTGGGGCCGGAGGAAGTAAGCACAAGGGGAACAAAGCAGCTGAGCCTGGAGAAAATCAAGCCCCGAGGAGAGACAGAGCCAGTCGCCTGATCGTCTACAGCTGGCCTTGTAGAGACAGCAGGGCAGCTGAGCCTGAAGAGAAGCCCCAGGAGGAGAGGAACACAGGAAGCCTGAACTCTTGGTGGAAGTTGGCAGCCATCTTGCTCCAACACGGGGCAACAGACTTTGGTGAGGGAAATAACTTACGCTTTATGGCTTGGTAATTGTAAGCTTTTACTCCAAATAAATTCCCTTTATAAAAGCCATCATATTTCTGGTATTTTGCATCAGCACCCCTTGGGCTGACTAATACACTTACTTTGCAGTTATAACAGAATTTACCTCTTTCTGCTAGTGCATTTAGTTATATGTTTGGAATTCATACTGGTTTATAGCATGAGACATACTCAGTTTTATCTTTTTGAAAGTAGCTATTAACACCATTTATCAAAATATCCATTATATTTCACCAATTTAATAAGCTGATATCTTATTAAAGAAGCCATATAGTCACAAATCTCAGGATGAGATAACATCCTTCATAGGTGAACACTTTTACAACCTAGACCTAAAGAGAATAATTTTAATATTTCAGCAAAAATTTTCATTTCTAAAAATGTTATAATTTAACAGAATTCATAAAATTTGAAGATTCTGAAAATTCTATTTCTGATCATGTGACTCTGAATTATTCAGTAAGAAAAGAAAACATGATGCATTCAATGAAAAATAACTTTTCTTGTATGCAAGATCCTGGAAAAATAGAAAAAAAGCAAAAACAATTTTATTAGACCATGTGCCTAGCAAGAAATTATAAGGATGGGAGTTTCTCTTTAGTTGAAACTGATGGTATAAAAAAAAAAGTTTCACAGGAAGATGGCAGTACAACAAAACTTCTGTCCATTGCTTCCATATACTGATGGGCATACTAACCTCATAAAGAGAGAATTCCAAGGCCTGATATTTGAAAAAAACCAACTAACCCTTTAAAAAAAATTAGATAAAAGTTCCAGGACTAAGGATTTATATTCTATATATCGCTAAATTAATTTGTATGTATGCTATCATAGCTACCATTGCAGAAGTGATTTCATACACTATCATTAAGACAATATTTGAGAGGTAATTAAGTACTGAAGAAGGGCTTACCCTGCATCTGTATATATAAGGTAATCTAGCTCTTATTTACACAGGGAGTTAAGACAGGGAAGAATTAATTCAGTTACCTCACTTCCAGAAGCTACATAATTAAGATAGGTTTTCTATGCACGAATTAAGTCCACTTTGATTTTTCAACTTTCATAACATGATAATTAATTAGTTCTTTTTAGAGGAACAAACCTCTGAAAATATGCTATCTGAGGTGCCAAGCTATAGATAATAAAACATTAAGATTGAGGAATCATGAGGCTAGAAAATGGATTCATTAAATAGCTTACAACTTTCATCAAATTACAAAACGAGGGAAAATCCTGTATAGTCAGTAATTTGACAATGATTTAACAAAAAATTCTTAAAAAACTCAATAATATCCTATATTTTATTGTATAAATAAAACAGTATGCTTCACAATGTAATTTAATTGAAAGTTTAAAGGGGAAAACACACAATAAATAGTGAGTAATCATAAGCTTTCAAAACTCAGAAATGTTGACTTACAAGATTCCATATAAAGCAACTCATGTTTCCAATATGAAAATCCATTCATGGATGCTGTGGCAGTTTGATATAGTTATGAATTCCAAAAATAGATGTTGGATTATGTTTGTAAACTGGTCTGTTCCTCTGGGCGTGATTAACTTATGATTAGAGCTTTAATTGGGCCACGTCAGTAGGACATTCAGTCCCCCCCACTTGGTGGGTGAGGACTCAGAGGTAAAACTGCATGGCAAAGCAGAGGAGTTAGTTGGAGTTTTGACGTTGGAGTTCTGATGCAGAGTTTTAATGCTGGAGCTCAAGGAAGTAAGCATGGTCATGAGGAAGGACAGAAGGCTCTGGAAAAAGAGATGAGCCGTTCGCTTGATAGTCTACAGCTGGCCTTGTGGAGAGAAGCAAATCTAAGCCCTGAGAGAGGCAAGCCCTGGGAAGAGAGGAACCCAGGAAGCCTGAAACCTGGCAGACGTCAGCAGCCATCTTGCTTCAACTTGTGGCCATAGACTTTGGTGAGGAAAGAAACTTATGCTTTATGGCCTGGTAACTGTAAGCTTCTACCCCAAATAAATGCCCTTTATAAAAACTAACCAATTTCTGGTATTTTGCATCAGCACCCCTTTGGCTGGCTAATACAGATGCAGAGAACTTATTATCATTAGAAAAATAGAGTACAGTTTCATTTATTTTAGAAAGATTGCAGAAAGAAATCTCAGTAAGTAATTTTAATTTTAATGGAAGACTTAAGAATTTCATCTGATACATTTACAAGCTGACCATCTTCTGCTATTCTCCCTCTTCTCCATCCCTTTTTTCAGTTTGTTAACACTGGAGAGTAGCCATGTGTCACTTCCACTATTTCCCAGTATCTTCCCAAGCTCATGACTTATCCCTTCTTTGTTCTCAATTTTTAATATCTCAAATTGAGAAATAAGAAAATTAATTTCTGTAAAAATGTTCTTCTTTATAAAAATTAAGTAAATAAAATATGCTCTTAATACAATAACAAATTGTAAGTAATCATATTTGAATATATTTTGCACCCTTTAAAATAATTGAGAATTTTACACAAGTAAAAGGGTTTATTATGTAGGAAGGGGGCAAGACAGTAATGGGAGGGGTGAGAGACAAAGAGAGAAGGAGGGAGAGAGAGAAAGTGAGAATGAATTTCTTTCTCTTTGGTTGAAATGAGAAGTTTGCATGGTTATCAGTAACCATCAATATCAATAACCAATAATCAACTATCAATAATCACTACTGTTTCCCCACTACATTTTTCATACATGTATCTTCTTTTATTACTATTTTATTTCTCTTATTTTCCAAATTATTTTTACTGTATTTATCTAAGGTACTGCATTATTTCTCAGTTAATGTTTTAACAAAAAAAAGCATTTATAACTATGAAATATCTTAGTGTGTAAAATTTTTGTTAATGATATTAATTTTGATATGTTTCCCTCATTGTTTTTTTTTTTTTAAAGATTTTATTTGTTTATTCATTTATCACCCCCTTGCTGCCTGTGCTCGCTGGGTCAGCTAACCACGTCGTGCGGGCGGGCTTGCCTTCACCAGGAGGCCCGGGGAACCGAACCCGGGGCCTCCCATATGGTAAACGGGAGCCCTACTGATTGAGCCACAACCTCATTGTTTTTTCTCTGTAGTTATAGTTTCATATTTTTACTGAATAATTACTAGGATAGGGTCTGCAACTTTTAAGATGTTGGATAATGCTAATTTGATAATTTTGTTAACTGCTCATTCTATAATAATTTGGAATATGAATTTATCCTTTTTTCAATTAATTAAGATTTTGTTATTATGTATTTTTAAAGTTTTTTCACACTTGAGTGCAGTGCAAGATTTATTACCTGCCATAAGGCATTGAGAGAATAGATAAACTTAGAAAAACATTATTAACTGTATTTTTCAAATAATTTAAAGCTTTTATATCTACTTCGCAGAGTGGTGTATGAAAATTTCTATTTTTTTCTTATTACCATATTTTTTATTATGCAATTTTATAATTTATCATTGACCATTTTACCTTCATTGTGATTTAAGGTTTTAATTAATATAAATAACCTTATTTGACCATGAATAAAATTATTTGATTATAATATAGCCTCTGTTTTGCTTGCCCAGAATTAACCTTTCTGTCACTTAGGTTAACATGTGTCTTTCGTAAAGAGCAAAATTTATTTTTTGTCTATGATACAAACTATCCATATCTGTCATTTAATAGAGAACTTCAGTCTATTTACATTGATTTTCATAACAAATGTATTTATTCTACTTCAGTTATATTTTTATGGTTTCAGTTTTTAATACTTCTGTATTGCTTTTTATTTTTACTAGTCTGTAAAGTTTATATTTTTGTTTGTTTCTCTAGAGTTGTAAAAAAAACCTGTTGTAAACTTCATTAGTATCTACTCACAAGATATTTACAAATAAATCTGAATCCTAACATTTATAGTCTTTTTATGATCTATTCCCAGAATTTAAACAAGTATTTGTGATAACTTCCTGATGTAAAATGAGGACAATGTCTGATTATTATTTCCTGCACTCCTAAACCACTTACTACTTTCTGTTGTTTTATTTTTGAAATATAGAAAAAAATTATTTGAAATATAGTTTATGGATACTTTCATTATGTACTCCATTGTCTTTTAACATGCATAATTTCCCACAAGAATTAATAACTAAGGTGATCAAGATCACTTACTACAAGGTAAATATACAAAAATTGATAGTATTTTGATATACTATAAATGAATAGTTGGAAAAAAAATGTATAGGAACTATCTAAAATGACCATACACACACACACAAATCCAACAAAAATAGTACCACAAAAATCTTAGATGTACTTATAACAAAATATGTGCAAGATCTTTTTGCTGAAACCAGTAAAACAGTGATGAAAGAAATCAAAGAAAACCTAAAAAAAAAAATGGGGAGATATTCTGGTTTCATGGTATGAACACTCAGTATGGGTAAGATGTCAATTTTCCTTAGATTAATATATATATTGATATATGTAAAGATACAATCCCTTCATAATGTATTAGTTCCATATAATGGACTACTAGACAGCAATGTAAAGAACAAATTACTGATATTAATATATCCAACAACATAGATGAATCTCAGATACATTATTCTAAGTGAAAGAAGACAGGCTGAAGAGACTACATACTGTGTCATTCCATTTGTATGACTTTCTAGAAAGGGCGAAAGTATAGGGACAGAAAACAGGTCGAACTGGGGTTGGGGTTTGGAGAAAGGGTTTGTGTTAGGGTTCCAGAGCAACAAACAAAACTGACAAATTGCTCTCTCTTTCTCTCTCTCTCTCTCATGTAAATATTAAGGCATTTATTATAGGAATTAGCTCACATGACTGTAGGGATTGGCAAGTCTGAATTCCATAAGGCAAGCTTCAACTTGCAAGCGCCAATGAAGATGAGGTTGAATTCATCAGGAGAATTTTTCTTTAAGACTTCTGATATCCTCAGTTATGTCCTTAAGATCTCCATCTGATTGGATGAAAAGACCCCTCACTGCTGAGGGCAATCTCATAAGCTATGGATGCAATCAACCAATAAAGGTGCTAATCCATCTATGAAATACCTTCATAGTAACAATAAGACCAAGGTTTGCTTGACCAAACCGATCCAAGTTGACACATGAAATTAACCATCAAAGGGCTGATCAAAGAAATGGTACAAAGGGATTTTGGGGATTGATCTAAATGTTTTATACCTTTATTGTAGTGTTGTCACATGACTATATCCATTTTTCAAAACGCACAGAATTGTACTTTAAGAAGGGTGAAGTTATTGTAGGCAAATATATGCCTCAATAATCATATCTTTAAAGTATAAAAGCAGAATATAAAAGTAAATATACTAAGAGAACAAATTTTAAAAATTTCCTTGTTTCAATAAATATATATTAAATTCAATATTAGTTGGTCTTTGTTGAGAAATTATGGAATAGCTTCACATTCACAAGAGTGAATAAGCCTTCAAAACAAGCTTTATTATATAAATTGATTCATCAAAAATTTCACTTAAAAATCCTTAACCAAATAATGTATACAACAAAATATAGCTCATTAAATAATTATTTTTTGCTTCAAATACCCTTTTTATTCTTAGACAAAAGACACATATAAACACACAAGTTTGAATCTAATTCTTCTGTTGACAAAAAACTTGCATGAGAAGCATCCCATCTCAACATAATATTTCACTGAATGTTATCTATAAGTGCATGTTCATCAAAGCCTCTTTTGAATTAATCCTAAAAAAATGGTAAGTATTGTTGAAGGAAATACCCCATGAAAACAATAATAATTAAATGTGTGGTCTTAATTATGTAATCTTTTGAACATTATGCATTTTCCATGTTACGTTATGGTGTTCTTAATGTGCTCACATATATTTCATAAGTGAATATTATCTTACTGCTGTAGCTTATATCAACTGTGGCTGCTCAGAAACATTTTACTTCACTTATTTAAGATTTATTGGCTTTCTTTTTAGGAAGCTTAGTTTGTGCATGAATTACTTCTTGCTAAATGAAGCATTCTCATCTTTGAATAGGCTATAGTAAGCAATTTCTGTAGAAAACATCTGCACCTGATATCTAAAGAAAATATTTTCATAGAAGCAATATAATCAAAAATGATAACCAAAAAAGATTATTTCAGAATAATTAAGGATACATTTTTTGTCATTTATATTTTAACTTCTTCATTTAATTGTCTCTTTTGACAATATAATCATTTAGAATTTATCTCCACACGTTTTCATAAATCATGTAAATAATTATAGTAAAAGCAAATTTAATTAATTTCTGGGGTAAATTTCAAGTCATAATAAACGCCTGTAAGGGGACCATTTACATATTTAATTAGTAAACCATAACATGCACACAATTGTTTCTATTTGAAATGAGCACTATAACACTGATCATTGTTCAATGTGAAATTCCTGCCAAGTGCAATAATAGGGAACTCCTCAGGAAGAAAAATGAGTGTTAGCAAATAACCACACTTCAGAATGAATACAATGGAAATAACAGCATAAAGTTAGGACTAGATATTTTTCCAAATGGTTCTTACCGATTCCTCACTGAAAACGAGAATAAAATACAATCTGGGGGAGCTGCTGTCTCTCAAGGAGTTGGGTGCCCAACTCCCACATGGGAGGTCTGGGGTTCCTAAAGAAGACGAACAGATGCCGTAAAAAACAGATGCCACAACCAGCAAGACTCCGCAACCAGCAGACTCCACGACCAGCAACAACCCAACCAGGAGGTTGGGTGCAGATGACACAACCAGCAGGGAATGGAAGGGGCTCAAGTGGTTGGGCACTTGCCTCCCATAATGGAGGTCCCAGGTTCGGTTCCCAGTGCCTCGCAAAGAAGACGAGCAGACATACAGGAGCCAACTGTGGGGAGGTGGGGTGGTGAAAAAAAAAAAAAAAAAAAAAAAAAAGGCTAGTAGGCATCTTATTAAAAAAAAATACAATATGATTTTAAGGAAACAAAATACATGGGAAATCAGACAAATACCTTGATTTGATTTAACTAAACTTACCTTACTGAAGCCAATTAAGTACTACATGATTTTTTTACTTTCTTGTAGGTATAACTTTTAAATAAGTTCCAAGAGGTCAGGAAATAGGCTGTTTTGTTGATTTTGTAATATTTTTGGTTAATATGTAGTCCAGACTACAATTTATGATACTATGATATTGGGAAATTTTGTTCATTTTAGCTTGCATTTATCAGTTACCCAGTGCATATTAGACATTGTGTGTGTTGAAATAGTAATGTTTAAACATAGTCTCAACAGAACTTAGGCAGTCTATGTCTGGTAATTCATCATTTTGGATCTATGAGCCTTATCTGATTCTTTCCTACTTCTTCTAGTACATTATTTAGCCTGTTACTCCCTTCTGGATCTTCATTTACTACTCTCTATGGCTTCATTGTCCTGCTTTAAAATATACTAAAGTTTCCCAATCAATAGCTCCTTATTTATTCTTTCAGAAATTTTCATGGTAACACACACACATACATATTAATTACTCATTGCTTCAGTTAACAAGTATTTATTAATCATATATTATGTAGGATCTTGAGTTACATCAGTAAATTAAACACAAATCTCTCTGTCTAATGTAGTTGACATTACAGTAGGTAGAGACAAAATAAATATAAAGTTAAAGTATATTAGTAGGTGATAAGGTCTTTGAAAAAATGAAGCAGTGTTAGGGGTATAAAAATATATATGTTTGGAGTGGGGTAGTTTTGCAATTTTAAATAGGATAATCAGTGCTGGCTCAATAAAGAAAGTTATATTTGTAAAAATACTTGAAAGAGTTGAGGTCATTAGCCATTAGTTAGTTGGGGAAAGAACATTCTGGAAGGAAGAAGAGGAGTAAGCAAAGAAAATTGAGAGGGTGTAAGGCAGAAGAATAGACATTGTTTACTCTCTTGGAGTGAAAAAGAGAAAGGTGCTAATTGTGAAAACGAATGCTGTTAAGTCATTACAGGAATTTGCAAAACTACTCGTTCTTTGCATATTATTTTTCAGGTAGTATTTTTGTTCTCATTTCATATCAGAACATAAAAATATGTAGAATTCTATTATAATGCTGCAAATACATCTGAATTTATATTTGTTTATTATGTAAGGTAGAGGTTAAGATATAATTATAAAACAATATATGGACATAGAATTGAACTATAACCAATTATTCAAACTATGAGCCTTTCCACAACTCTCCAGCATTGTCATAAACCCCGAGACTGTGTAACTATGTGTCTGTTTCTGAACTCTTTTCTGTTCCATTAGTCTATTTTCTTATCTTGCACCAATGCAACATTGTCTTAAATACTATAGCTCTATAACAGGTTTTGGTATCTAGAAGTTTAAACCTCCAGTTTTATTGTTTTCTTCAAATATGTTATTCTTAGCCCTTGCATTTCCAAATGAATATTAGAATTGACTTATTAAATTCTACAAAGTAATATTTGATTTCAATTGATATCTATTAATTATACTTAAGTATGAAGATAATTGAAATCAAGAGAGTTGTGAGTCTATCAATCAATGATCATGCTATGCATCTTCAATTATGTAGATATTTTTCATTTTCTCTCAGCATTATTTTGTAGTTATCTATGTAGAGGTCATTTACCTTTATATGTTCAGAGGTATATATTTTCAGAGGCTATTGTAAATTGTTAAAATTTAATTTATATTGTTTGTTGACAGCATATAGCATAGAGTAGCCTTTTTAACATTGATCTTGTCTTCAGTGAAGTTAGTAAATTCACTTATTAATTCTAATAATTTTATATACAATCTTTTATATTTTCTAAATATGTAATCAGTCATCTGCAAATGTTTCATTTTTTTCTTTTTTCTTTTCATGTCATTTTCCTCCCTTATCTAACATTATTGCATTGACTAGGCACACTATTAGAAAGTTGAAAGTAAATGATAGTAGACATTTTCTCATTTCTAACATCAGGGGAGGTTTTCAATATTATATCAATAAGAATAGTATTTTAAATACTTTGTATCAAATTAAATAAGTCATTATTCCCATTTTACTAGGAACTTGTAAATGAACCTTGAATTTTATGCAGTAATTTTGCTTCATATATCAAGATGATCTTAATCATTACAAACTACTTTGTATATATATTAAGGTTGCTTGCTATAAAACCTATTTTTTTTACATTAGCTTGATTATATCAATATGATTCTTTTCCTCCTATTCTACCTCATCCTCCTCCTTCTTCTATTACTACCACTTCTTTTTTCTTCATGGAAGAATTTGTGGGTTTACAGAACAATCGTGTATGAAATATAGGATTCCCATAAAACACCCCATGACCTATATCTTGCATTAGCATGGAAAATTTGGTACAAATGATGATAGAACATTTTTATAATTGTACTATTAATTAAAGCTCATAGTTTTAACTAAGCATTCCCTGCCTGTGAATTGTAATTCCATGGCTTTGTTTTTTTTTTTTTAATTTTTATTGTTACCATATGTTCTGCTAGATAAAATGCTTTGCTAATGCTTTGCTATATATATATATGTATATACATTGATCTCATTAATTAACTCAAGCATAAGAAAGCAATATACAGACATATTTATTTATTTTATTAAACTTCTGTTAATTGGGAGAATATAAAATAGGCAAAGGATTGTCTACAAACAGGGGTCCAACTGCTGCATCAGAATCCTTCACAATATACACACATATAGATATAACCTCACCAAACTGGGGGACACACTGACATACCTGGCCCACCTCTGTCCAGAGTCCCAGATGGATGCAACATATATATATATAGTTAGTGAACCTTTGTTAGTAATTGAAAGAATGTGAAATAAGCGAAGGATTGTTTATAAACAGGAGTCCAACTGCTATGTCTCAATCCCTCACAATATGCATACATACATTCACATGCTCACCAAACCGGCAGACACACAGACATACCTGGCCCCAACTCCAGCCAGAGTCCCAGATGGATGCAATATAAATACCTATATGCATATCTAGTTTAATAAGTCTATACTGGCAATTAAAGTGAGAAACAAGAGCAACATAGTCAATCAAAAGATTAAATCCATATTGAACAGAGTCACAGAATGACAGAAAAATAGAACAGTCTTACATACAAACTCACTAACATCTAACTCACTGCTGGGAAGTCCCAAATCAGCAGCTGATACAAAAGTCTTGATTGAAAACATCTGTGCAGAGTACCCTTTCCCAGGGTGGGACTTCAACTAGCCTGACCAGGGACTGTCCCTTTTATTGTGCTCATAATCAATGAACTCGATACTATAGATGCCAACTTGCAAGTACTGCATCAATTCCTGAGGAAGTGGCTGGCCACCTCAGGAAGGAACACAACACTCCCCAGGCAGTACATTCCAAGGTCTATGCATCAGTCCCTGAGAAAGTGGCCAGCCTTCCCAGAGAAAAACACAATACTCCCTGGAATGCACCCTATCTGTTCTTATTTGTTACAAAATATCCCAATGTGCCCACTGTCCTAGTTCTCATCATTCGTCCTAAAATATGAAAAGTGCTGACTAGCAAGGCATTGGTTTGCTGATTAACAAAGTTTCCTGCATGATGTTTCACTTTTAGATTTGAACAGTACTCACTAAATTTTTTCCCAGTACACCATATATGCAATCCACCATTTCTCCCTTTAATAAATTCAGATATATATATATTTCAGTGCTGTTAATTGTGTTAACAATGTTGCCCTACCATCACCACCATCCATTATCATATCAGTTCCATCATTCCAAATAGGAAACCTGTACATATTAAGGCTTAACTGCTCACTCCCTATCCTTCCCCATCACCTGGCAGCCTATATATTAGATTCTGACTCTATGAGTTTGTTTATTCAAATTGTTTCAAATCAGTGAGATCATAAAACAATAACTCTCCTTTGGTATCTGTTTTATTTCACTCAACATGACATCTTCAAGGTTCATCCATATTGTTGTATGTGTAAGAACTTCATTCCATTTTTATGGCTGAATAATATTCCATCATTTATATATATATATATCTCATATTTTATTTGTCCATTCATTAGTTGATGGACACTTGGAATGCTTCAATCTTGTGGCAATTGTGAATAATGCCACTGTGAACATCAGTGTGCAAATATCTGTTCAAGTCCCTGATTTTCAATTCTTTTGTGTGTATACCTAGTAGTGGGATTGCTAGGTTATGTGGTAGCTCTACTCAACCTTTGAGGAACTGCTGAACACTCTTCCACAGTGGCTGAACCATTTTATATTGCCACCAGCAATGAATGAGTGTTTCTATTCCTTCATATCCTATCTAACACTTGTTATTTTCCATTTCTTTAATAGCCACCATTCTAATGTGTATGAAATGGTGTCTCATGGTTTTTATTTGCATTTCCCTGATAAATAATAATGTTCAGGATATTTTCAAGTACTTTCTGTTCATTTGTATATCTTCTTTGGGGAGATATGTCTTCAAGTCTTTTCCTTGTTTTTTTAAATTGGGTTGTTTGTCTTTTTGTTAAGTTGAAAGATTTCTTCATATATACTGGATATTTATCCTTTATCAGATGTGTAGTTTCCAAATATTTACTCCCATTGTGTAGGTTGTTGTATTACTTTTATTACAAAATCTGTTGAGGCACATAAGTTTTTAATTTTGATGAGGTCCCATTTGTCTGTTTTTTTTCTTTTGTTGCTTGTGCTTTGGGTGTAAAGAGTAAAAAATCATTGTCTAACATAAGGTGCTGAAGATGCTTCCCTAGGTTTTTCTCTAGGAATTTGATAGTTTTAGCTATTGTATTTAGGTTTTTGATCCTCTTTGAGTTGATTTTTGTATATTGTGTGAGGTAAGGGTCCTCCTCCTTTTGTTGTAAATGGAGAGCCAGTTTTCACAGTACCATTTGTTGAAGAGACTACTCTTTCCCAATAGAGTGGTCTTTAACACCTTGTGAGGATTGATTTCTGAGCTCTGAATTCTATTCCATTGGTCTATAGGTCAGCCCTTACTCTGGTACCATGCTGTTTTAATTACTGTGGCTTTGTAATAAGTTTTGAGGTCAGGAAGTGTGAGTCCTCCAATTTCATTCTTCTTTTTCAAGAATGACGTTTAGCTATTAGGTTTAGCTATTCGGGGACCCTTAGCTAAAACGTGATGGTTGACTTTTCCATTTCTACAAAGAAGTTTGTTGGAATTTTCATTGGGATTGCATTATACTTATAAACTACTTTGGGTAGGATTGACAAGTTAACAATATATAATCTTCCAATCCATGAACACAGAATGCCCTTCCATTTATTTAGGACTTCCTTGATTTCTTTTGGCAATGTTTTATAGATATTCTGTGTCTTTTATGACATTGGTTAGATTTATTTATTTATTTATTTATTCCTAAATATTTCTTGCTATTGTAAATGTATTTTTTTCTTGATTGCTTCTTCCAATTGTTCATTGCTTGCATATAGAAACACTTATGATTTTGGGGTGTTGACCTTGTACCCCATCACTTTGCTAAATTTGTTTATTAACTCTAGGAGCATTGTTGTAGATTTTTCAGGATTTTCTGTATATAGAACAATATCATCAGCAAGTAGGAAGGTTACTTCTTCTTCTCCAGTTTAGATGCCTTTTATTTATTTTTCTTTCCTAATTGCTATGCCTAGGACTTCCAGTACAATGTTGAATAACAGTGGTGATAGAGGGTGTATTAGTCAGCCAAACGGGTGCTAATGTAAAATACCAAAAATGGGTTGGTCTTTATAAAGGGTATTTATCTGGGGTAGAAATCCACAGATACCAGGCCATAAAGCATTAAGTTTCTTCTCTCACCACAGTTCATTGCCACGTGTTAGAGCAAGACAGCTGCCGGTGTTTGCCAGGGTTCAGGCTTCTGGGGTTCCTCTCTTCCCAGGGCTGCGTTTCTCTCCGGGCTTAGCTCCTGTTTCCTCCACAAGGTCAGCTGTAAATGATCAGGTGAACGGCTTGCTTCTCTTCTCCTGGGGCCTTTTTCCAACATCAAAACTTCTCAAAAGACTGCCTCAACTGTCCTTTGCCTTGCCTTTTATATTCTATTCCCCACCCCCCAAGGGGTGGGGCTCAACGCCCTAATCCTAACCTAATCATGCCCAGATTAACAGATCAGTTTACAAGCATGATTCAATTATATTTTGGGAATTCATAATTACATCAAACTGCCACAGAGGGCATCTTTCTCTTGTTCCTATATTGAAGGGAAACTTTCAGTCTTTCATCATTCAATATGATGTTCGCTGTTGGCTTTTCTTATATGCTCATGATAACGTTGACAAAGTTTCCTTCTATTCTTAATGTTCTGTTTTTATTTTGAAAAGGTGCTTGATACTGTCAAATGCCTTCATATATCAATTGAGATGATCCCGTGTTTTTTTTCTTTCACACTGTTATTGTGGTGTATTAATTAATTGATTTTCTTATGTTGAACCAACCTTGCATATCAGGGATAAATTACACACTTGATCATGGTGTATAATTCTTTTAATATGCTGTTGGATTCAGTTTGTTAGCATTTTGTTGAGGATTTTTTTTTTTTATTTTTTATTTTTATTATGGGTAAAAATCAAAATTCTCACAATACATACTAACATTTGCAAAATGATATATAAATATATATGCATATATGTGTATTTGCTTACAAAAATGTTATATATATATATATATATATATACATATATTTTAAGAGGTGCTTAGATTACCTAAAATATTACACGGAACCCACTGGGATTCCCATGTTGCCCACCTCCCACACCTTTTTGCATCCATATTCATACAGTATATTGGTCTGTAGTTTTCTTTTCTTGCGTCATCTATATCTGACTTTGGTACGAGTGTGATGCTGACCTTAAAGAATGAATTAGGGAGTGTTCCCTCCTTTTCAATTTTTGGAAGAGTTTGAGTAGACTTGGAGTTACATATTTGAGTTAAGTCTTCTTGGAATGGTTGGTAGAATTCCCCTGTGATGCCATCTGGTCCTGTACTTTTCTTTATTAGAAGGATTTTGATTACAGATCCAATTTCTTCACTAGTAATTGGTTTGTTGAGATCTTCTATTTCTTCTTGAGCCAATGTAAGTAGTTGGTGTGTTTCTAAGGATAAGTCAATTTCATCTAAGTTACTTAATTTATTTGCAAACAGATGTGAAAGAAGTAGCTTCTATAATCCTTTGTTTGTTTGTTTGTTTGTTTTATTCTCTTATTTTTCTATAATCCTTTTTATTTCTGTGGGTGGGTAGTAATGTCCCCCTTTTCATTTCTGATTTTAGATATTTGTATCCTTTCTCTTTTTTCCTTTGTCACTCTAGCTAAAGATTTGTCAATTTTACTGATCTTTTCAAAAGACACTCCCTTTGGTTTTGTTGACGTTCAATATATATATGTATATTTGTTTTTTTTTTTTTATTTCATTTATCTCTGTTCTAATCTTCATTATATCCTTCCTTCTGCTCATTTTGGGTTTGCTTTCCTTTTTCTAGTTTTTCCAGTTTTGAGGTTTGGTCTCTGCTGAATTTTTCCTTCTTTTTATATATAGGTATTTAGAGTTTTAAACTTTCCCTCTCAGCACTGTCTTTATTGCATCCCATATGTTTTGGTTTGCTGTATTTTCATTTTCATTTGCCTCAAGATATTTACTAATTTCACTTCTGTTTCCCTCTTTAATCCACTGGTTGTTTAACAGCATATTGTTTAATTTCAATATTTTTGAATTTTTTGGATAATTTAATCCATTTACATTTAAAGTAACTACTGATAATACAAGACTTTCTTCTGCCATTTTGCTATTTAGCCTTTGTATGTCTTATGTGTTTTTTGTACCTCACTTCCGTTAATGTCTACTTTTATATATATATATTTGATGTCTTGTGTTGTATCATATTGAATGCTTTCTCGTTTCTATCTGCATATATTTTCATTTATGTTCCTTGTGGTTACTATGGGGTTAAAATTTAATATCCTAAATATATAGCAATCATATTTGGTTTGATACCAACTTATCTGCAATAGCATGTACATATAATTTCCCAATACCCTCTGAGTCCCCACTCATTTTTTATACTAGCTACCACTTATATTGTTGTATATTTTATGTTCATAAATATAGATTTATCATTACATTTTTTATATTTGCATTTTAGAACCTATAGGAAGTAAGTGGAGTTACATATAAAAGAATACATTTCTACAATACTGGCAGTTATAATTACCCAAATAGTTGCCTTTATTGCAAAGCTTTCTTTCTGTATGTTGCTTTGAACCACTGTCTAGTATCTTTTCATTTTAGGCTGAAAAATTCTCTTTAGCATTGCTTGTAGGGAAGGTCTCATAGTGCTGAACGTCCTCAGCTTTTGTTTAACTAAGAATGTCTTAATATCTCCCTCATTTTTGTAAGAAAGTCCCACTGGATATAAAATTTTTGGCTAGGCAGTTGTTTTCTTTCAGTATTTTAAGTATTTCAACTCATTGCTTTCTTTCCTTCATGGTTTCTGATTAGAAATCTGCACTCAATCTAATTGGAACAATTGTATGTAACTCATTGTTTTTCTCTTGCAGTTCTCAGAAATCTCTCTTTGTCCTTTTATTTGTTAGCTAGAGCCATATATGATGGACTGTATTTTTCTCCAGATTTAATCTGTTTGGTCTTCTCTGGGCTTCTTGAATGTGCATATTCATGTCTTTTACTAAGTTTAAGATGTTTTCTTTCATTACTTCTTTGAATATTCCTTCTGCTCCTTTCTCTCTTTCTTTTCCTTCTGGGAGCCTCAGAATGTATATATTGGTGCACTTGATGGTGTTCCAGAGGTGTCTTAGGCTTTTTTTCACTTTTCATCACTCTTTTTTCTTTCTGCTTCTGACACTAACCATTGTCTTTGAGTTCACTGAGTCTTTCTTCTTCCAGCTCCTATCTGCACTTGAAACTTTCCTAGGCATTTTTAAAATTTCAGTTATTGTGATCTTCTACTCTAGTACTTCTGTTTGGTTCCTTTAAAAATTTTCAATCTCTTTACAAAGACTTCTCATATTATTCGTTTTTTTTTTTTCCTGCTATCTTTTAGATCTTTTTCTTCTTCATTTCATTGATTATTTTTCTGATCAATTTTTAAAATTTTGTTCTATATGTCCACATTCTCATTTTCTTTGTTGGCATTTTCTGAAATTTAATCTCTTCCTTTGGTTGAGCCATCATTTTCTGTTTCTTTGTTTGTCTTGTACTCTTTTGTTGCACACTGAACCATTTTAATATTTTACTCTGGGACTTATTCCCTGAGATGTCTTTTTCTTGATTTTGTACCCAGCTGATAATAAGACAGTGATTTTATTGCACCTTAGCCCTTGCATCAGGTAATGTACTGTAGGTGTTGGTAAAAAGAAAGTGTTCACCTTTTTTTTTTTCTTTTCCTATTCTCCAATTATATTTAAGAATATATGGTAACTTTCTAGAATTTCCAGAAGAATTCACCTGTGGAATCCTCTCAGCCTAACATCTGATAAAATTTTTATTGAAAATTTAGTTTGTTTAATATAGTTTGATATATTCAGATACTCAAATTCTTCTTTTTTCAGCTTTGCTAAACCTTAAAGATTTGTTTCATGCCATCTAACTTATTACATAATTTGGAATTAATTGTTTATAATATTCTCTAATTAGTTTCTAATTTCCAAAGGGTTTGTAGTAATCACATCTTTTATATTATCAACATCAGTGATTTGCATTTTGTCTCCCTTTTTGGCTTGAAGATTCTTGCTAGAAGCTCAATCAAATTTATTACCATTTTAAATGAACCATTTTTTATTTCAAATATTATTTTCTTTAACATTGGATTCTGCTTTTACTTTTATTTTTACCTTCCTTTTACTTTATTTAGAGTAACTGTTGATTTTCCAGTTTTAAAAATGGAGGCTTATACCATTACTTTTCATTCTCTATATGTCACTAAAGATTTTAGGTATCTCTAGGTTGTGAATTAGTTGCAACCCATAAGTTTTGATATACTATATGCTCATTATCACTCAAAATTATTTTTTAATTTCTCTAGTTATTACTTTTGTGACCTTCGACCTCTTTAGAAGAGTATTGTTTTCTATTTATTTTCTTTGTTCTTAATTTCCATTTTATACCTTTATAGGTCAGGAGGCATTCATTAATGGCTTTCACTCCTTTATTATTTGTTGAGGCTTGCTCCATGATCCAATGGGTAGTCAATTTTGGTAATGCTCCATGTACACTTGAAAAAAACGGAATAATTTCATGTCAATGCAGTTTCTACTTTTAATATTAGGTCATGTCAATCATATTTCAGATGTTCTATATTCTTTCTCATTATTTTATTTTCTCATTTAATTAACTGTTGAGAGGTGTGTTAAAGTATTCCACTATGATTTATGTTTTACGTATTTCTTATTTTAATTCTGTTAAGTTTGATTAATACACTTTGAACTGATACTATTTGGTGTGTACAAATTTATATTCAAGATATATTATTGGTGAATTGACCTTTTAATAAGTATGGAATATCCTTCTTCATATCTGGTAAAGCTTTTTGTCCTAAATCTACTTTGTCTTACATTAGTTTAGTTATACCAACTTTTAAAAAAAATTATTAGACTTTATTTTTAGAGAATTTTAGGTTTACAGAAAAGTGAGAGGACACTACAGAGTTCTCATCTACACCCTCTTTCCCTTATTCAAAGTTTCTCTGTTATTAATATCTTACATAAGAAGGTACATTTGTTATAATTTATGTACAAGCATTGATACATTATTTTTTAAAGTTCATAGTTTAAATAAAGGTTCAGTTTTTGGGTTGCACAGTTCTATGTATTTAAAAATGAATAATGTCAGTTTCTACCATTAGAGTATCATATAGAATAGTTTCTATATCCCCCAAATTCCCAGTCTCCATTTTATTTATACCTCCCCTTCTCCCCCTGTTCTCTTGCCAATCACTGATCTCTTTTACTATCTCATTAGTTTTGCCTTTTCAAGAATGTCATATAGATAAAACCAAAGAATATGTAACCCTTTATATGTAGGCTTCCTTCACTAAGCAATGTGCATTTTAGTTTCCTCAGTGTCTTTCCACAGCTTGACAGTTAATGTCTTATTATCATTGACTAATATTGCATTTTATGGCTGTATCACAGTTTATCCATTCATCTTGTGAATGAAATCTTGTTTGTTCCAGTTTAGTACATTTATGAATCAACTTGCTATAAACATTTGTGGGTACTTTAATTATCAACTAAAAATCAGAGTTATTTTCAATTCTTTCTCTGATAATTCCAAAATCTCAACCATATCTGAGTCTGGTATTGATGCTTTCTTAAACAGTGTTTATTTTTGCCTCTTAGCATCCCTTCTAAATTTTAAATTGAAAGTGAACATGATATGCCAAATATTAGAGACTAGGGTAAATAGCTTTTTAGTGTGAGACTTTTTATTAATCTCTATCTAAGTTGGTCTGTGTTTAATGTTTGCTGTAGCTATAGGTGTCTGAAGATTCGATTTCCTCTGATGTCCCTTTATTTGTGCTTTCCCTATTGTATTTTGTTTTCCCTTGAAACTCCTTCATTAATGGAGCCTCTACCTTGCAGTTCTTTCAGATGTAATATTCTGTTATTGTACAGGAGCCCTGTTGATGTGTTGGGAAATTGGGGGGAAGGCAAAGCTTTCTATAACCTATGAATAGGTCTCAGTCTTTTTGTGGTCCTGTATCCCTGGTCTGTGACCTTCTCAAGTACTTGTCAACATTTTTTTCTCCCTTAGTTGAGACAGGAAGAATAGAAGGGACAAGAATTGTTTTCTCCCTTTATCCAAGTCAGGTAGGCACCTGTAAAATAATTTCCCTTGAGGGTTGGTGATCAGAATTCTTTGGGCACATTTCCTGCTAGTAGCAGGAGAAGATTTTTCTCCAATATTCACCCTGAGAATCTGGTGGTAAAACTCACAAGAGAGTGATAGCCTCTTTAAGAGTGGGGTCCCAGAAGTTTTAACTCTCAAGCTAGCCCACACTTAGACTCCAGCAATTCATCAACTATAGGATAAGTTTCACCACCTAATTCTGGGACCAGCACCTTCTGTTCCCAATAAGCTATGATGCTCATATTCATGTGTCTATCCAGTTTTGGGAACATTGGTTTTGCCTGTGACATTAATTCTCTGATGCATTTAACAAGAGTTATCAATATTCAGTTTATTCATCTTTTATTTTGTGGGGACAGAATTGACAACCTCCAAGATCTTAATATGTTGCAGCTGTACCATTATTTTTTTGATGTGTGCATGGAAAAAATTGTTTTACCCTTTTCTTAATGTCTAAGCTGAATATAATTGTTTTCTTTTACATTTAGTCTGACAATATAGAAATTTACTTAGAAAATTTAGTTCATTATATAAAAATGTAATAACTGATGTAGCTGGATTTCTATCTGTCACATTGCAGTGTGTTGTCTACTATTTCTACCAAATTTAAAAAGACTTTTTAAAAAATATAATCTTCCATTTGTTCTCATAAGAAAGTTGCTCCACATTTTCTCTAGTCTATTGGCACTGAGATTTCCTCAACTTTTACTTATAGTTTCTATTTGCTTAGGTTTCATCAGGATTCATCAGGAAGAATATTCAAATATAAATAGTTTATTTAGAATATAAAGTAAATACTGGTAGAGAAGTGGGCAAGTAATACAAGAAACAGAAAGCACTCAATAAATTTGTGTTAAGTCACTTGTTACAGTGGATGACTGAATCTGAATTCCATTAGTAAATCTCAAAATCTTTGTATAATATTTGACTCTGAATTATCCTACTAGTGGCAAATCAAAATTCACATTGATAACTAAGCAGTAAAAATAAAAGTAAATCTACATCTATATGCTTTATAATGGAGCTACAATGATCAAGAATAAAGACATAATCTTAAAAGTATCCAGATAACTAAAAGATTATCTATGCAGATACAATGATTAGATTCATCTCAGACTTATTTTCAGAAAATAAAGATACCAGAGGACAACCAGAATATCTCCAAAGAGGAGGAATAAAATAACTCTTTACTCAGAATTTTATATTCATCAAAATTATCATAAAACACTGTGAGTAAAATAAAGAAAAATTTCAAAACTTACAAATCTAAAAAACAGTTTGTATGTGTAAACCTAAGCTAAAAGTACTATTAATTGAAAGAATATTGTATTTAAAAAGGGAGAACTCAGAAAGAATGTATAGAATATTCAAAAAATGATGAGGGCAGAAAACAATAAAAAAGTTAGTAAAGTTGTAAAAACTAATTCTTTAATATAGAAGGAGAGAGGAAAATAAAAACTATAAATTACAATTGCTACAAAATTGTAGATTTATTGACTGCATAGATAAAGTAGGCTGAAGTCTACATTATCATGGAAATAGGAAAGAAATGTCTGCATTTTAGTTTCTTATACTCTTTATACATATTTCTAATTTTAAAGAAAAGTAATATAGGTTCTAGATTTCAGATATTTCTTTACTTTATGTACCTCTGAAACTCCTTTACTTTGTTAAATGCTTGCACTGCATTTAAATTTATAGTTGAACTATAAATTTAAAATATTTTAGAAGTAATTTATCCACTATATTTATGTGCTTTGTAGTGGAGAAATTATCCCAATATCCAGAACAAAACATTGCAAAATTTGTCAATTTTTCAACCCCAACTCGCTCAATATTATTTGTTAATATTTTTACAGTCAATGGTTATTTAGATATATAAATATATTTGCCCACTTCCATGCTCATCAATGCTTCTAGTTTTCCAGGCTTTTTTCAGTTTAATTAATTTCTTTTTAACTCAAATACATCTCTAAATACCTTTTTAGTGATGATTAGGGAACTCCAAGCACTCTGCATTTGTTCACCTAAATTTTTCCTCCTATTTTCCTCTAGGCATAAATAAAATTCTAGGTAGAAAATTACTTTATAGCACTTTAAACATATCTTCCTATGTTTTTTTTTTTTGGTATTTTTATTATTAATTAGAAATCTGTAGTTAGTCCAATTTTATTTTCTTCAATATGATTTGTCTTTTATCTCAGAATTTGTCCTTAATTTTCTGTTTCTTGTGATTTTTCTAGTGGTGAATGCCTCATTCTTACTCTTACTTAGTACTCAAAATGTTCCTTCAACCTGGGAAGTCATTTTTTTTTCAACATTTTGTATTTTATACACCAGTGTCTTCAAATATTGACTTTTCCCCATTATTTATTTACTTCCTCTTCAATGCCTATTATTTTGTTCCTTCTTTTCTTTACATTTTCTCTTAAAACACTTTCATTTTTTCATATCCTGTGTAATTTTGGTGATTTCATAAGCTCTTTGTTCCTGTTTGTGCCTAATCAACAATTGGTTAAATAATCGTTTTTGTTGTTGTTTTTTTTTAATGTATAGAGTGTGCCTTTATTTTAGAAATTCTGTTCTATTTTTTAAAATCCTGGTTTTTGTATTCTATTATTTTGCCCTTACATTTTTTCTGATTTTGATCTTATTTCTTTCAATATGTAACATAAGAAAATGTAACAATATGTCATATGTAGCTGTGTATTTAAAAATATTTTATTTTGGTGGCTAATTCTTCTACTTATATCTTATCAATGAAGATGAATTTCCAGTTTCTTAAATATTTCTGATAGAATCTATGATCAGCAACACTCCAGGATTACATCTTCATAATTTACTGGAACAATCAGACTGAGTCTAGAATTTTTTTGTACCCTATTCTAAAATCCAGGGGAGGAACTTCTTGCAGGAGATGCTTCCCCCTGGGTCAAGCATCTCTTGATAGGGCTTGGAATGTTGCAGAAGATGGCTACACTGGTATATATGAGGAATGGTGTACTATCCAACAGGTGTTTCAAATCAAAGCACAGATGTTAGAATTTCCAGGAAAACTTTTGGATGAAAATTAGTAGTTTGGTTGGAGAGCTGTATCAAGATAACTCTGAGTTAAATTGTGAGAAATAAGTCAAAGCTAGACTCCTGTTGTTTTTCATTGTAAAACTAAATGAATTTAATAACATCATTTGGTTAATTCAGAGATATTGAGGTCTGAGGAGACACAGAATCCAGATTCAGGCCACATCATAGTTTTACTTGATTCATAGATTTAATATTGTCATCCATGGATTGGATTTTTCCAGTCTCTCTGACCTTTCATCCTAAGTGTGTCAGCTTTGTTCACAGCCTGGTTTCCCTCAAGGTCACACACGGCTGGAGAAGTTCTAGGCTATATATACAGACATGATAACATCCAGAGTAAAAGAAAACCATTTTTAATAACCACATTTCATCATATATGACTCTGTTCTCTGTAGTGATTTTCAACAGCTTTATAAATAGCATGGAATTGGTTGTAACTTAAGAAAAAATTACTTTGATATATTGCCTACCAAACAAGTGAAGTATAATAGAAATATTAGCAATGAGTTCAGTAATATATCAATCAACAATATATGCATACATAACCAAACAAATTATTGAGTTTAATCTTTTGTGTGTGTGACAGAAACTTGAAAAACATTTGCCTCAGCCAATGCTTGCATTGCCATGACTTAATCATAAAAGTATTTATCTTAAAATGTAATGCATTGAGAGGATTAGCAGGGAGGAAAAATGATGGAAATGGAGAAATACTGAAAACAAATAGTTTTAAAAAAGAATGGCAGTGATTATGCTGATAACAAGCTTGCTTTCTGTACATGCTGTTCTAGTTGCCTTTGAATATTTTTCTGATATATGTAGGAGACTGACTCACCAAAGCAATTAATCATGTAATGACTACACTTGTGGGTTCAATTATAGTCTTTATGGTTGATTACTCCTTGTAATAAATACATTTTTGGCTCCTTTTTACTCCTTTTGCCTTGAGCAAGAATACCAGAACATAAATGAAAAAGACAAATACAACCAATGTTCAGATAGAATACTTTTTATGAAACAGGCTAAGAACACATTAATTTTCATTATCAAAAATATTAGTTTGTTTGTCGAAGCTAAAAGCATATAAACATTCACTAACTGTATAACTTCATTACAATATCGTCTGCTCTTTTGTACCACCTTTCAATTTTATTATTAATGTAAAGATTTTTAAAAAGATGCTTAATTTTTCTCAGATGCTTTTGTGATACATCTCCAGACAAATGTTTTCACTGTTTAAGCCAAAACCTTTTGTAAAGACATCATTTTAACCTCTCAGGTAAACATCTCATCAGATTTCTCAAAATACATATTTGTATCTTTAAAATTTGTGCTAATCTGAGAAGGAAACCCAAGTTCTTCCTCCAATAGTTGGCTCTCTTTCATTATTTGAAATGGAGTTCATGTAATTTATTTGACAAATGTTTATTGAAAACTGGCATATCCTGTGCACAGTTCTAAGTAACTGGAATAATGCAATGAACAAAATAGGGAAACATCTCTGACACCATGGAGCTTATATTTTAGTGTAATAAAAATACATAAAAATAAAAATATATTTTATTAATAAATGGCAGTAAGAATTTTAGAGGACTATATATCAAAAAGTGTCCAGGCATAAGCATGAGGTTACAATTTTAAGTAGAGTGTTAAGGGAATGTTTCACTGAGAATGTTGCAATTTTAATAAAGCCCTACCTGCTCAAATTACTAGTGTGATTTCTGCCTCTTGACTGGACCTTTATTAATAATATTAATAAATTAATATTAATCAAAGAGGGATGCTAGGAGACTGCCTTACAAAAATAGAATGTTTGAATTGATTTTGCCATGCCTTTGCCGAACAACTTGCTTTTGAGAAATGCAATAGTAATAATCCGTGGTACACTCTGTCATCACAATTAATCAATTTATTGCTTGTGGTTGATTATAATAATGTGCCGATATAAGCAAGTGCCTAGGGAGCGCAAATTATTAAAGTATCAGCTCAATCCATGGTCTAAGAACCAGAGCTCTTCCGTAGCAGTTCTAAGATAATTTCTTATTTCTTATAGTCCCAGATTGTTGACTGGCAAACACAAAGTTTACTATTTCTGGTTATAGAATTAGAAGATTGGTCTAATTTATAATCTTGCTTAGTGTTTTATTCGAATGTTAGGGTTTGATAAGTAAGTAACATTTAATGAGGTTGATATGACAGACCTTTCCATGCAAGGTGGAAGAAAGAATCAAAAGGCTATGGGAGAAAGGAAGATTGTTATATATTTATCATTTGCAGCCCACACACCAACACTCAACTACCTCTCACAAGAATGCCAAGATACTTCCTTCACTAAGGTGATGAGATGCACATTAATTAGGGGAGTACCTACATATAAATTTAAAGACAGAGAATGTCAGAGTGGATTAAAAATAAAAGACTCAACTCTCTGGTGTTTATCAGAAATCTTTCTAAATGCAAATACATGACTTGGTTAAAAGTAAAGTGGTGTAGAAAGATATACCATGTCATCATAATTGAAAAGAAAATAGCAGTAAAGACTTCAACAAACTGATTCTACATTTTATGTGGATTGTCAAGACTCAGAAGAACCACACAGTACTGAAGAAGAGCAGAGTTTTAAGACTGACACCAACTGACTTTAAGATTTACTATAAAGTTACGTTAATCAAGACACATAAGTGAAAGTAACAGAATTAAAAGCTGAAAAATGAACTCACTCATACAATAGTCATCTTATCATTGACAAAGGAGCAAAGAGTCTTTTCAACAAATAGTACTGGAAAATTAGTCTTTCATATGCAATTTTTAAAAAGAATTAACTCAAAATTGCTTACAGATTTAAACATAAAATTCAAAATTACAAAACTTATAGAAGAAAAAGACAAAACCTAATCAGCTTTTTGATAAAACACCAAATGCATGTTTCATGAAGAAAAAATGGTAAATTGGACTTTATTAAAATTAAAAACTTATGCTTTTGATTGACACTGTGAAGAGAATGAAAACACAAGCCACAGTTGGGAGAAATGGTATGCAAGAACATATCTGATTAAGGTCTTATACTCAAACAAAGAAATCTTGCAACTCAACCTACAACCCAAATTAAAATGGACAAAAGATTTGGATAAACTTCTTACCAAAGAAGATACACAGACAGAAAATATGAATTTGAAAATATGCACAATATCAATTGTCATTAGGGAATTGCAAGTTAATAAAAAACTGAATACAACTGTACACCTATTAAAATGGCTAAAATCCAAAACACTGACCACCCCAAATGCTAGTGAGGATATGGAGCAAGAGGAACTCTCATTCACTGCTAGTCTTAATGAATAATGCTACAGCCACTTTGAAAGGCAATTTTGCAATTTTTCACAAAACTTTTATATTTAAAATCTTATACCCCTATAGGTTTACCAGATGACCCAGAATTTATGTTCTTTGGTACTTACCTTAATTATTAATAAACTAAGGGCTAATAGAAATATTAGATATAATTGAAGAAGAGATAGGCAATGTAAGCAGAAAGTTTGAAACTCTAAGAAAGAATTGATGAAATGCTAGGAAAAAAAAAAAAACACTGTAATTAAAAATGAAGAATACTTTATATGGTATCATCAGTAGACTTGACAGAGCCAAGGAACAAAAATAAGTGAGCATGAAGACACCTCAAGAGAAACTGAAATGCAAATATTTAAAAAAATGGAAAAATTAAACAGAATACATAAAACCATGGATCAATTGCAAAAGATATAGCATATACATAATGAGAATATCAGAGCCAGACTAAAGAGAGAGAAAGGAGCAGAAAAAATATTGGAAGTAATAACGGCCAAGAATTTTTCACAATTAATGACAAACTTCAAACCACAGGTCCAGGAAGCTCAGAGAACACCAAGAAGTACAATTACAAACAAATTTACATATAAGCATATCATGCTCAAACTGGAGAAAACAAAGACAAAGAGAAAAATCGGAAAAAAGAAGAGTATAAAGCATCATATCTAAAGAGGAACAAGAACAAAAATTACATCATCCCTCTTTTCATAAACCGTGCAAGCACGAGGAGAATGGGTGGGAGTGAAATATTTAAAGTGTTAAAAAAAAAAAAGCCAATTTAGAAGTATGTATCCATAGAAATTACCCTTCAAAACTGAAGGATAAATAGGGACTTCCTGAGACAAACAAAAACTGAAGTAATTTGTCGCCATCACATCTGTGTTGCAAGAAATTTTTCAAAACCTATCGAACTTTATAGCACAAAGGGTCACCCTTCATTTATGTAATTTAAAAGAAAAAAATAGGTCAGCAGATCACTGGAAAGAATGCAGGCTGTGACAAGGGAATATAACTGTATTACAAATTAATTAAATGTCCCCAATGAAGTAGATTGGGGAAAAGGGCTGACTTAAGTAATTTTGGAAATGAATGGAGTCTGTAAGACAAAAGGCAAAGGGAATTGCACATAAGCATGGCACTCAAGTTGACAAATTTGTTTCTCATGGGGATAAAGGTTAACAATCTTGATAATGCTATATATGTAGGCTGTACTTGAATAATTAAATTTCTCATGGGGATACAGGTTAACAATCTTGATATTGCTATATATGTAGGCTGTACTTGAATAATTAAGTAAATGTATGTTTGATAATGTGAGCCATATTTTTCACTGTCAGAACGGGAATTTAGAAAAGCAATAGAAAGAGACTAGAATAACCCACATGGTATTGGGTTAGAGTTGAAGATATCAGTAAGAAGTCATTGTTAATTTAATATAGATGCATATGGTTACATATGGAAATATTTACAAATATGTTTATATACACAAGTTAGTATACACACACATATATATACATATATTTTTTTCTCTATCAGCAATGACACTCCAGTAGAAAAATGCACACCAAGGGCTCCTTGGAGAAAAGGCTGATTCTATAACTGGAGCAGAAAATATAAAAGATAGGCTTGAAGCATCTTATACTGCCTTAAAGAAAGGAAGTGCTAAAAACCAAAAATGAAAAATAAAAACTACACAAAGATAGTATATGTCAAAGGGACACACAAAGGCTACCTGAAAATGCTCCCAATGGCCAAAATCCGGAACAATTTGAGGAATAAATTAAATAAAGTAATATTGGATTAAACCCAAAATATACAATAAATATCCATGAGTCACTATTAGTATATATATATGATTCAATGCATGAATAAATGGGGGGCAAGAGAAAAATCTTCTGTGCAGAAGAATTTAAAATAATTTATGTAAATACCCTCAAAAATTTGGAGTATAACTCCCTACTCCTTAAGTATCAGGTGCACAGAGTGACATAATTCCAAAGAATACAGTATGGAAAGAGGGGAGGGAGAGTAATTTTACAATGGAGAAACCTGACAAACACTACCTCAGTCAGGTGATCAAGGCTAATATCACCCTTGGAAATCATGTACATAGCACTTACCCTTTATAATATTTGATGAAATGCTGCTTTACTTCTGTGGTTTTCCTCTCCAAACACATAAAACCAGTCTAATCATGAGAAAACATTAGGCAAATTCCAATGAAGAGGCATCCTGCAATATACCTGACCAGTACTCCTCAAGGCTGTCAAGGTCATCAAATACAAGGAAAACCTGAGACGTCACAGCCAACAGGAACCTAAAGAGATATAATAACTAAATATAGTGCTGTATCTTAGATGGTATCCTGGAAAGGAAAAAGTACATTATATAACTAAGAAAATGTGGATAATGTACGGACTTTAGTTAAAAATAATGTCAATATTGATTCATTAATCGTTGTTAAGATGTTAATAATAGGATAAATTTTACGTATGTATCTGGGGGATAAAGTAATTCCCTGTACTATCCACACAATTTTTCTATAAATGTCAAACTGTTCTGAAAAACGGTCTATTAAAAATAAAAAGGAAAACTTGGTCCCCTTGAAAGTTCTTGCAACATTTTCTCAGTATCTAAGATAAATTTTCATCTAATACTTCCCTTTAAGGAACTTGAGACCATATACTATAATAATTGTGCACTGGGGAAAAATAAGTACCTAGTCTTTTCAAAGATTACTAGACAGTGACTCTGAATTAATACTAATTCCTGGATACCAAAAATGCCACTACAACTCACTAGGCAGTGTGTACTTTTTATATTAGATGATAGAGATTGCCTTAGTCCAAGTTGGACTCACAGTGGCATAGGTAGTGACCCTCCCTGTGGTGATTTCCTCAAGTTCTGTGTGGGTAATTGTAATGACACACTTGGCAATTATCAGACTTTCTATATTGGCTCCCTGACTCATGGAGAAATGGTCTGTATAGTAGGACTGCCTACATGGAAGTTTCTGGAATTTCCCCACTTTGGCAATACAGTAAACCAGAAGCATTATACCTTTCCTGTAAACTTGCAGAAATTAGTGCCACCATTAGTGAATCTTAGGCTATGTGCAATGATTTGGGTGAAATGGCCTATGGGTGATATGCAAAACTTCATAAAATTGTAAAATGCTAGAGTTCAACAGACTGTAAAACCTTTGGAAGATAGAGACAGTGTTAAAGGGTCCTCAATTGACAGCTGCATGCATTCAGAAATGCCATACTGGAGGGGACACATTTATGGTGACATTTCAAACTTCCAAATATGAAGGAAGAGATTTTTCTAGATAAAATGCCATTATTTGAATGCATACTTGGGATGACTAATAAGTGTGAAACCCCTTTTTTCAAGGGTTCTATGCTAAGCCAACCATTTATCAAATTTTAATTGATCATGCTTAATGGGAACTTTTGGAATTAGAAGCTTTCTTCTTTAGTAAAGATTAAGCAACATTGAATTCCAAAAGGGCAACAAGAGAGTACTGCTTTGATAAAGGAAATAACTGAAAGGAGAATTTTGATTTCCACTATTCTCTTTAACATTCTTGTTTGGACAGTCCATAACTGGAGTTTCATAAGAGGCTATCAAGCTGTTCCTGGAGTTTCATAACAGGCTATCAAGATGGCTTCTCCACTTGTTTTACCTGTGTCTTTTATGCTAAAGAATACACAGGAAACCTAATAAGTGAAGGAGGCTGGTTATAGAGCTGGCTAATATGGTTCTTCCAATTCTCTTTCATTTAGAAAATGAAAACTTAGGCCACAAACTGGGAGAAAAAAATTGAAAAATTTATATCTGATAAAATTTTATACAGAATATATAAAGAACTATTACAACTTATTATAAAAAGAGAAAAACAAGTCAATAAAAAGTAGGAAACAGATTTGAAGAGATACCTCACAAGTCAAGATATACGAATGATCAGTAAATGTTTGAAAAAATTTGCTTTATCATTTGCTATTGAGAAAATATAAGTTAAAAGCATGATAAGATACTACAAGACTTCAACAAAAATGGTTATAATTAAAATGACCAACATTAAATATTGGAGAAGATATGAGTAAATAGGTAGTTGATATATTGCTGTTGGAATTCCAAAAGGGTTCAAACCCTTAGGAAAAGTTTGCAGCAGTGTCTTTAAAAAATATACATACAACAACCTATGACACAAAAATTTCCACCCCTTCATATTTCCTCATAAATAAATTAAAACATATATGCACATGTAGACTTAAATAAGAAAGTTCTTAGCAGATTTGTTCAAATAGTCCAATTTTACACCAACAGGAGAATGTAAGAAAAATCTATGCTATAATCATACTGTATAATATTATTAAGCATTAGGAAGAAATATACTATAGATATACACAATTACATGAATAAGCTCATGGACATTATTCTGAGCAAAATAGTTCAGACAAATAATGCATAGTGTACAATTCACTTTATAAGAATTTCTAAACAGGTTTAAATTAATTGATGGTTTAGTAAAGATAAGAAAATCAACTGAATGGGAAGAGGCATGAAGAAACTCCCTGTATTGATAAAGTGTTTTATCTCTGAAATAGGGAAGATACACATTTGTCAGAACTATAAAATTTTTATTTAAGATTTGTACACTTAAAAGTACATGATAGACTTCCAGGAAGATGGCAGACTAGTAAGACATGGGAATCTCTTCTCCAGAAAAATAGCTAGAGGACAAGCTGAAACAGACCTGAAAAAGATCTTCTAGTGTTTAGGACAACAGACAAAGGCTGGACACCACCCAGAGGAGAGAGGGACAAAGGAGGGAAATCGAAATTACAGAACTGTGAGTTGAAACCAGTGGCTGCTGCTGCCAGCACCCAACCCCACACTAAACAATTTAGAATTCTCGGGCTTCTGGACCTGCTGCTACAGACAAAGGGGGCTCCAGGGATCTATCACCCCAGGAAAGGGGAGAGAGAGGGACAGAGCCTAAGATGGACTCAGCTTCTGACCACAAATTTGGTCTGCTGTGTCCCATTAGCCCTTCAAGGCTGGGTGTGACTGTGCCATTGTTTGCCCTGGATTCTGCAAGGGGCTAAAGATATCCAACCCTCCCAAACTCCTCCTCTACTACTAACAGGGACTGATTGTTGAGGACTCAGAGAGGAATGGAACTATTTCCTATCCAGGAAAAGGGAGGGGACTGCCAAAGAGAGCTGAAGAACTGTCTCAGAGAAAGTTTGAATTACAAGGCTCCTAGCCTCTAGACAGGAAGCTCTAGCACATTGATCTGGTCTGTGTTGCAACAAATACACTCCGACCAGGAATCGAACTGAGAGCTGCCAAAGAGTGACATCTCCTGGCAGACCAAGGAAGTGCACACAAGAAAATTAAAAATAAGTAGGAGAGGCTTTTTCTGGCCTCTATTGCCTCCTTGCCCAAGGCCCTAGGGAGTGGCTCTACAACCAATTACTGGGTCCAGTGCCCAGTTTTGAACATCCAACAGGACACTCCTAACAATCCAGGTCGAGCCAAAAATCAAAGAGCAGTGGTAACCCACAGCCTCCTGTTATTAAATCCCTACAAAAGAGAAAGAGATTGAGCATCTGAGTAAACTACATCTTAATCAGATGCCTAGATATCAGCAAAAAATTCAAGCCACACTAAGAAAAACATGGCCTAAGGAAAGGACTACACATCACAGCCCAAGAAGAGATGCAGAATTTGAGACAAGTAATCAGCAAGATGTAGACAAATTTCCAAAATCAAATTAATGAGTTGAAAGACAATATAGTTAAAGAGATAAATGACATCAAGAAGACATTGAGCAAACACAAGGACGAAATTGAAATCCTAAACAGAAAAGTAACAGAGCTAATGGGAATGCAAGACACAATAGGTGAGGTCAAAGACACATTTGAGGCATACAACAGCAGACTCAAAATGATAGAAGAAAGAATAAGGGATACTGAAGACAGAGCAGCTAGAATTGAAGAGAGAAAAGAACAGAGAGAGACAAGAATGGAAAAACTTGAGCAGGGGCCCAGAGAGTTGAATGATAACAAAAAACACAGCAATGTAAGTGTCATGGGAGCTCCAGATAGAGAAAAGAAGGGAAAAGGAGCAGAAAGAGTGCTTGAGGAAATAGTAGCTGAAAATTTCGCAACTCTCACAAAAGAAATGAACTTACATTTCCAAGAAGCACATCTTACCCCGATCAGAATAAATCCAAATAGACCTTAAAATAAATCCAAGACACATACTACTCAGAATGTCAAATGTCAAAGATAAAGAGAAAAGTCTCAGAGCAGCAAAGGAGAGAAGCAAACCATCACATACAAGGGATGTCTAGTAAGACTTAGTGCAGATTTCTCTTCAGAAACCATGGAGGTAAGAAGATAGTGGTATGATACAATTAGGAAACTGAAAGAGAAAAACTGCAAGCCAAGAATTCTTTATCCAGCAAAACTGTCCTTCAAATAAGAAGGTGAATATAAAATATTCACAAACAAACAGAACCTAAGAGAGTTTGCAAAAAAGAACCCACCTTTGCAGGAAATATTAAAGAAGCCTTAGAACATGAAAGAAAAAGACAGGAGAGAGAGGCTTGGAGGAGAGTATAGGAGAAAGAATAGCAGAAAGGATAACCACAGAGTAAAAAGACAGACAAAAACAAGATGACATATGAAAACCAAAGAATAAAATAGAGGAAGAAAATAGTGCATTTACAGTAATATCATTGAATGTGAATGGATAAAACTCCACAATCAAAAGATATAGGCTGATAGTATGGATAAAAATACATCAAGCATCCATATGCTGCTTACAAGAAACTCACCTTAGACCCAGGGATACAAACCAGTTGAAAGTGAAAGGTTGGAAAAAGATACTCCACACAAATAGTAACCAGAAAAGAGCAGGGGTAGCTATACTAATATAAGACAAAACAGACTTTAAATGCAAAAAATTATAAGACATACAGAAGGCCATTATATATTAATAAAAGGGACAATCCACCAGGAAGATATAACAGTCATAAATATTTATGCAGCTAATCAGGGTGCCCCAAAATATATGAGACAAACTCTGGCAAAACTGAAGTGAGAAATAGATATTTCTACAATAATCGTTGGAGATTTCAACTCCCCACCCACATCATTAGAAAGAACAACTAGACAAAAGATCAACAAGGAAACAGAGAACTTGAACAATTTGATAAATAAGTTAGACCTAAGAGATATATAAAGAACACTGCATCCAAACTCAGCAGGTTATACATTCTTCTCAAGTGCCCATGGATTTTTCTCCAGGATAGACCACTATTGGGTCACAATGTAGCTCTCAATAAATATAAAAAGATTGAAATTATACAAAGCACCTTCTCAGATCATAAAGGAATGAAACTGGAAATCATTAATAGATAGGAAAAAAGTAAATTTGCAAATATGTGGAGGCTGAACAACACACTCCTAAAAAATTGGTGGGTCAAAGAAGAAATTGCAAGTGAAATCAGTAAATATATTGAGACAAATGAAAATAAGAACATAATGTATCAAAACTTATGGGATACAGTGAAGGCAGTGTTGAGAGGGAAATTTATAGCCCTAAATGCCTATAATAAAAAGGAAGAAAAGCTAAACTTAAAGATTGAACTGAACAACTAGAGAAACTAGAAAAAGAACAAACCAATCCCAAAGCAAGCAGAAGGAAAGAAATAATAAAGATTAGAGCAGAAATAAATGAAATTGAGAACAAAAAGTCAATAGAGAAAATCAACAAAACCAAAAGCTGGTTCTTTGAGGAGATCAACAAAATTGACAAACCCCTATCTAGACTAACAAAGAAAATAAGAGAGAAGATGCAAATAAATACAATCAGAAATGAAAGGGGGGAAGTTACAAATGACCCCCCACAATAAAAAGAATCATAAGAGGATATTATGAGAAACTAAATGCCAACAAACTAGAGAAGCTAGATGAAATGGATAAATTCCTAGAAATGCACAACCAACCTACACTGACGCTACAAGATATAGAAGAACTTATCAAACCAATCACATTTAAGGAGATCGAATCTGTCATAAAAAATCTCCCAGCAAGGAAAAGTCCAGGACCAGATGGCTCACAGATGCTACCAAGCATTTAGAAAAGAATTAACACTAATCCTGTTTAAACTCTTCCAAAAAACTGAAGAGGAAGGAAATTTCCCAACACATTTTATGAAGCCAACATAACCCTAATACCAAAGGCAGATAAAGATACTACAACAAAAGAAAATTACAGGCCAACCTCTCTAATGAACATAGATGCAAAAATTCTCAAAAAATACTTGCAAATTGAATCCAACAACACATCAAAAGACTTATACATCATGACCAAGTGGGATTTATTCCAGGTATGCAAGGCTGGTTCGACATAAGAAAATCAATCAACGTAATACACCACATTAACAAATTGAAGGAAAAAAAACACATGATCATATCAATTGATGCAGAAAAGGCATTTGACAAAATCCAGCATCCTTTTTTGATAAAAAAAACTCTTCAAAAGATAGGAATAGAAGGAAAATTCCTCAATATAATAAAGGGCATATATGATACATCATACTCAATGGGGAAAGGCTGAATACTTTCCCTCTAAATTTGGGAACAAGATAAGGATGCGCACTGTCACCATTGTTATTCAATATGGTACTGGAAGTTCTAGCTAGGGCAATTAGACAAGAAAAAAAAAATTAAAGGCATCCAAATAGGAAAAGAAGAAGTAAAACTCTCTCTGTTTGCAGGTGACATGATCCTGTACTTAGAAAATCCTGAAGTATCCATGACTTGAGCTAATAAATGAGTTCAGTAAAGTGCAAGATACAAGATCAACCAGCAAAAATCAGTAATGTTTTTGTACACTAGTACTGAACAATCCGAGGAGGAAATCAGGAGAAAAATTCCATTTTCAATAGCAACCAAAAGACTCAAATATCTAGGAGTTAATTTAACCAAACAAGTACAGGACCTATATGCAGAAAACTACAAAACAATGGTCAAAGAAATTTAAAAAGACTTAAACAAATGGAAAGACATTCTGTGTTCACGGATTGGAAGAATAAATGTCATGAAGATGTCAATCTTACCCAAACTGATTTATAGATTCAATGCAATACCAATAAAAATCCCAACAGCTTACTTTACAGAATCAGAGAAGGCAATTACCAAATTCATTTGGAAGGGTAAGTGATCCAAATAGCCAAAAGCATTCTAAATAAGAAGAGCAATGTGGGAGGAATTTCACTGCCTGACCTTGAAATATATTACAAAGATACAGTGGTCAAAACAGCATGGTACTGGCATAAAGATAAACACATTGATCAGTGGAATAGAATTCAGAACCCAGAAATAAAGCCTCACCTATACAGTCAACTGGTTTTGGACAAACCTACCAAGTCCATGTTAACGGGACAAAACAGTCTCTTCAACAACTGGTGTTGGGAAAATTGGATATCTATAACCAAAAGAATGAAAGAGGACCCCTATCTCACCCCCTATACAAGAATCAGCTCAAAATGGATCAAAGACCTAAATGTAAAAACCAGGACCATAAAACTACTAGAAGAAAATGTAGAGAAACATCTTCAAGACCTTGTAGTAGGTGGTGGTTTCTTGGACTTTACACCCAAGGCACGTGCAAGAAAAGAAAAAATAGATAAATTAAACACTTTTGCACCTCACAGGACTTTGTCAAAAGGGTGAAAAAATATAAATAATGGGAAAAATATTTGGAAACCACATATCTGAAAAGGGTTTAATATCCAGCACATATAAAGAGATGTTAAAACTCAACAATAAAAAGACAAACGAGCCAATCAAAAAATGGACAAACGACTAGAATAGACATTAGTCCAAAGAAAAAATACAAATGGCAAAAAACACAGGAAGAAATGCTCAACATCACTCATGATTAGGGAAATGCAAATCAAAACTACAATGAGATATCATTTCACACCTATCAGAATGGCCGCTATTAAAAAGACAGAGAACTACAAGTGTTGGAGAGGATGTGGAGAGATAGGAACACTTCTTCACTGTTGGTGGGAATGCAGAATGGTACAGCCACTGTGGAGAACAGTTTCGCAGTTCCTAAAGAAGTAGAATATAGACTTGCCATGTGACCTGGCAATACCATTACTGTGTGTATACCCAGAAGAGCCGAGAGCAGTGACACGAACCGACATCTGTATACCAATGTTCATAGCAACATTATTCATCATTGCCGAAAGTTGAAAACAAATCAGGTGTTCATCAATAGATGAATGGTAAATAAACTGTGGTCTATTCACATGATGGAATATTATGCAGCTGTAAGAAGAAATGAAGTCATAAAGCATATGACAACATGGATGAACCTGGAGGATATTATGTTGAGTGAAGCAAGCCAGACACAAAAGGGCAAATACTGTATGATTGCATTACTATGAACCAAATACATTGTGTAGCATATTGTTTGAGTCAAAAAAATTTATATGTATCCAGTACATTTAATTGAGAAATGTTTGTATTTAAAAAAACAAAAAAAAAAAAAGAAAAAAAAACACAAGTATGGCAGATGAAGGTCTCAATTTCTGCCAAGGAAATTATAAAAGAGTAGCATAGAGCTTGGAAAATAAAACTGAACATTTAAATGAAAAGAAAAGAAAAGAAAAGAAAAAAGCACATGATATTACCTAAAAATATTTTTTAAAGTTTGTCCATTATCACATACCAGAGCAAATGCCAAACTTCATATGAGCTGAGAGAACAGATTATGAGTGCAATCATTCATACAAATCACTATGGGATTCAAATACAAGAAAAACCATGGACTAGTCTATTACTGTAGTTCTCCCTAGAAGATGCCAAATTATCTGCTTAAAGCACATCTGTTTTTTTCATGGTGAGATGAGAGAGAGAAAAGGATCCTTGAAGTTTTCAAGGTTAAATCTAGGTCTACCTGAGTATCTTGAGTTAACAACTCAAAGGAAATTTAAAACTTGAAATGTTTGAATTTGCAAAATTCCTGCTGCCTGTATGTACAAATGAAGACTTAAGAATAAAACCAAGTAATTAAAGAATTATAGAACTAAAGTTAATAACCCTTTCTCTCTCTCTCTCTCTCTCTCTCTTCTTTCTCTTTCTTTCTCTCTCTCTTTTTCTTTCTTTCTCTCTCTCTTTCTTTCTCTCTCTCTCTTTCTCTCTCTTTCCCTCCCTCCCTCCCTCCCTCCCTCCCTTCCTTCCTTCCTTCCTTCCCTCCCTCCCTCCCTCTCTCCTTTCTTTCTTTTCTTTCTTTCTTTCTTTCTTTCTTTCTTTCTTTCTTTCTTTCTTTCTTTCTTTCTTTCTCTCTCTCTCTCTTTCTTTCTTTCTCTTTCTCTCTCTCTCTTTCCTCCCTCCCTTTGGACATAAAAGTTATGACAATGAACTTAATACTATTATTACTATTAGTTATTATTATCATAATGTTAATGTTAGTATTGAAATAAATAATGAACACATTGTGGTATATTCATACACTCAGCAATAAATAGTAACAAACTACAGATAACTCAATAACATGGCTGAATCCTACATGCATTACACTGAGTAAAGAATCTGAACACAAAATATACATACTGTTCAGGGACACGTAGGTTATAGGGACTAATAAGTAGGACTTATTTCATTATGCATTTCCTTTTCCAGTCAATAATTTATGGAGTCAAATAAGAGAAATTTATCACAGTGGAGAAAGCTAGAATAGCATTACAGCTGGAAAAACACCAACAATTTATGAAAGTGGACATAGAAATAAATAGCTGATTAACATAGTTTTCAAGCTTGGTCTCAGAAACTAGAAATCCAAATGAAACCAGGTGTGAACTTAACCTTGCACTTGCCTTAATATTGGCACAAAATTTCTTAAAAATATGAATTAAAATTTTAAGTAAATAACAATTTTACCTCTAGAAATTAATAATTTCATTGCATTTGTGAATAAATATGTATACACAAAATTAATCACAGCATTATTTACATAGTGAAAAATAGAACGGATAAAAATTTCCATATTGAAGAAATGCTAAATAAATTAATGTGTGTTTATTGACAAAATAATGTGTACCAATTAGATAACTTTTTATAAGCAGTTTAATAGCATGTTAAAATGTTTATGCTGTGATTATAAGTGGAAAAAGCATAAAATAAAATTGACAATGAGTTCTTATTTAATCTCATTTTTTTCTGAAACAAGGTTTGGCATAAATAATTTTTTAACCATAAAGTTTATGAGCTCAACTAGATGAAAAATTTTCAAATCAATAAACAAAATAAATTCATCAATCTGTCTGAGGAAGATGCTTCAGAGTTTTGCAGAACAGAAAAGTGTTGTGCACCATCCAAGAGGGAAAGGGACAGAGAGACAAAGAGACCGAAGCAAAAACCGAGTTACTTATCCCCACCGCTGGAAATGACACCTATCTTCTACTCTCAAAGCAAACAGCCTGGGTAAAACCTGTGGTTCGTTGCAGCCAACTGAAAGGGGAGTGGACATCTTCCTCTCTGTGAGGATGGAGGGTGTGGCAGAGGGTGGAGAATGGTTTCTCTTCAGTAAGTTTGGCCAGCAAAGCCCATTTTGAATCTCAGCTCTGGCCAGACCAGACTTAGCAGGGAGTGAAGGTTTAAAGAGACACCTCCATAGAAAAGTTCCCCAAAGAACACCATCTGTTGGCAGGCCAGAAAATTGCAGGAAATAAAAGTGTTTTTTGGACTGTCTTATATCCAGGCACTATTGGATTTGGTCTGTGCCCCATTAGTGAATCCATGGCCCTGTTTTGATAACTTAACTGTGGCAATTTTAAAGATTTAGAATAAGTTGAACCAAAAAAATCAAAGAAGAGCCATAAAGCAAAATCACTAGGCAAAAGAGAGAAATCGTCTATTAGAGTAAATTCACCAACATAATCAGATGCTTAGACATCATCAAAAAATTACAAGCCATATTAAGAAACAAGATTATATGGCCCAGTTAAAGGAACAAATAAAAAATCCTGATGAGACATAGGACTTAGGACACCTAACCAATGATCACACAAATATCCTAAAAGAGATAAAGGATATTAAGAAGACTTTGAGTGAGCATAAAGAACAATTTGAAAGCCTGCAAAGAAAAGAAAATAGCATCGCTTATGGGAATGAAAGATAATTGGAGGCATATATTAGTGGATTTGTATTTGTTAATGACAGAATAAGTGAGTTGGAGGACAGAGCATCTGAACTTGAGAAGAGAGAAGAACATAAAGAGAAAAGAATGGGAAAAATGGAACAGGGTTTCAAGAAATTGAATGGCAAAGTGAATCACACAAACATATGCATTTTAGGTGTCTTGGAAGGAGGAGAGAACAGAAAAGGGGCAAAAATATATTTGAGGGAATAAATACATAAAACTTCCCAACACTTATGAAAGGCATACATATCAATATCCATGAATGACAGTATACCTCAAACAGAAAAAAAATATGAAAAGACCTATTCTGTGATATCTACTATTCAGAATGTCTAATGCCAGAGATAAAAAAAGGATTCTGAAAGCAGCAAGAGAAAAGCAACACATCACATACAACAGAAGCCCAGTAAGTCTAAATGCAGCTCTGTTATCAGAAACCATGGAAGTGAGAAGGCAGTGATATGATATATTTAAGGTTCTGAAAGAGAAAAATTGGCAGCCATGAGTTCTTTCTTTGGCAAAATTGTCCTTCAAAAATGAGGGTGAGTTTAAAGTCTTCACAGACAAACAAAAACAGAGTTTGTTATCAAAAGACCAGATTTACAAGAGATACTCAAGTGATTTTTGCAGTCTGAAAGAAAAAGACAAGGGTAAGACACTTAGACAAGAGTGTAGAATTCAAGAGTATTAGTAAGAATAACTAAATGGGCAAAACAACAGACAATATTAAGGTATTACAATGGAAATTCAAAGGTAAAATGAATGAAGTAAGTAATGCTTTTTGAATAGTAACAGTGAACATTAATGGATTGAACTCCCCAAATAAAAGACATAGACTGACAGAATGGGATAAATATTTATGAGCCATCTATATGCTGTCTACAAGAAATTCACCTCACATGCAAGGACACAACAGGCTGAAATTGAAAGGTTTGAAAAAGACATTCCACACAAATAGTACCAAAAAGATCTGGAGCAGCAATACAAATATTGGACAAAATAGATTTTAAATGCAAAACCATTATAAGAGAGGAAGAAGGTCATCATATATTAATTAAATGGGCAATTCACCAAGAAGAAATAAAAATCATAAATATTTATGTGTCTAACTTGGGTGCCACAAAACTCCCAAGACACACCCTGGCAAAACTGAAGGACAAAATAAATGTCTCTACAATAATAGTTGGAGACTTCAATATACCACTCTCAGCATTGGATAGAACATCTGGAAATAGGATAAATATGGAAACAGAGAGCTCGAACAATATAATAAATGATCTAGACCTAACAGACACTTATAAAGCATTACTCCTAAAACAGCAGGGTATACATTCTCCTCAAGTGCTCATGAATCCTTCTCCAGGATAGACAGTATGGTGGGTAAGAAGACATTTCTCAAAAAAATTTAAAAAGATTGAAATTATACAAAGCACTTTCTCTGATCATAATGGAATGTAGGTGGAAATCAATAACAGGTAGAAAAATGAAAAATTCACAAATATATAGAGGTTAAACAACGAATTCTTAAGTAACCTGTTGATCAAAGAGGAAATTGCAAGAGGAAGCAATAAATATCTCAAGACAAATGAAAATGAGAACAAAACATATCAAAACCTATGGGATTCAGTGAGTGAAGACAGTGCTGAGAGGAAATTTTATAGTCTTCAATGCTTACATTAAAAAAGAAGAAAGAGCTAAAATCAAAGACCTAAATGCACAACTGGAGGAACTAGAAAAAGAGCGGCAAACTAATCCCAAACCAAGCAGAAGGAAAGAAATAACAAAGATTAGAGCAGAAATAAATGAAATTGAGAACAACGAAAACAACAACAAAAAATAGAATCAACTAAACCGAAAGTTGGTTGAGAAGATCAACACAATTGACAAATCCTTAACTAAACTGACAAAGAAGAAAGGAGAGAAGATACAAATAAATAAAATCAGAAATAAGAAGGGAGACATAACCATAGACCCTTCAGAATTAAAAGAAATTATAAGCAGATATTATGAACAACTGTATGCCAATAAACTAGACAACGTAGACAAAATGGACAAATTTCTAGAACACATAAACAACCTATACTGACCCTAGAAGAAATAGAAGACCTCAACAAACCAATCACAAGTAATGAGATTGAAATTGTCATTAAAAACCTCCCCCAAACAAAAAGCCCAGGACCATATGGCTTGACAGGTAAATTCTAACAATCATTTAAAGAAGATCTAATACCAATCTTGCACAAGCTCTTCCAAACTTCCAAACTCATTCTATGACGCTAACATCACCCTAATATCAAAGCCAGACAAAGATACTATGAGATAAGAAAATTGCAGACCAATTTTTTAATGAATATAGATGCAAAAGTCCTCCTCAACAAAATACTTGCTAACCAAATCCAAAATCGTATTAAAAGGATTATACACCACAATCAAGTAAGTTTTATCCTAGGTATGCAAGGGTGGTTCAGCACAAGAAAGTTAATTAGCGTAATACACAACATTAATAATATGAAGAATAAAAAACACTTGATCATCTTGATTGACACAGAAAAGGCATTTGACCAAATCCAGCGTTCTTTCCTCATAAAACACCCCAAAAGATAGGAATTAACATGGTAAAGGGCAGACATGAAAAACCCACAGCTCACATTGTACTCAATGCTGAAAGACTGAAAGCATTCCTGTTGAGATCAGGAACATGACAAGGATACCCACTGTCATCACTGTTATTCAATAATGTCCTACAAGTTCTAGCTAGAGCAATTAGGCAAGAAAAAGAAATTAAAAGGCACCCACATTGGAAAGGAAGAAGTAAAACTTTCACTATTCACTAATGATATGATCCTATACCTAGAATATCCCAAAAACCCGCAACATAGCCATTTGAACTAATAGATGGGTTCAGCAAAGTGGCGACATACAAGATTAATATGCGAAAATCAGTACCATTTCTATACACTACTAATGAGCAATCTGAGGAGGAAGTCAGAAAAAAACTTCATTTACAACAGCAACTAAAAGAATCACATATTTAGGAATAAACTTAACCAATGACATTAAGGACCTGTATTCAGAAAATTGCAAAATATTGCTAAAATAAGCCAAAGAAGACCTTAATAAAAGGAAGGACTTTCCGTTTTCATGGGTTGGAAGACTAAATATCTTTAAGATGTCAATTCTACCTACACTGATTTATAGATTCAATGCAATCTCAATAAAATTCCCAAGGGTCTTTTTGCAGAATTGGGAAAGCCAATTATCAAATTTATTTTGAAAGGTAAGGAGCCCCAAAATGCCATAATAAATGTCTTAAAAAACAATTCACAATGAATGTACCACACTAATGAAGGATGTTGTTAATGGGGGCAAATTTGGACAGTGTGGGAAGTGGGACATATGGGAATCCCCTATATTTTTTATGTAACATTTATATAATCTAAATATCTTTTTTAAAAACATTAAAAATTAAAATAAATAAATAATTTCAAATCCCACCACCCAAAAAAACAATTGAATGACTCACATTTCCTGACTTTAAAGCATATCTCTAAAAGGAAATAATAATTAAAAAAATTAAAAAAATTAAGCATATTACTTAGCTACAGTGGTAAAAACAGCATGGTACTGACATAAAAATAAATATATTGACCAATGGAAATGAATTGGAAATTCAGAAATAGATCCTCACATATACAGTCAAGTGATTTTTGACAAGGTTATCAAACCCACCCAGCTGGGTCAGAGCAGTCTATTCATCAAATGATGCTGGAAGAAATGGATATGCATAGCTAAAAGAAAGAAAGAGGACTCCTATCTCACACCTTATACAAAAATTAACTCAAAAATGGATTAAGGACCTAAATATAAAAGTTAGAACCATAAAACTCCCAAAAGAAAATGTTGGGGAACATCTTCAAGATCTTGTGGTAGGTGGTGGTTTCTTAAATCTTACACCCAAAGCACAAGCAACAAAAGAAAAAAAAAAAAAAGATAGATGGGACCTTCTCAAAATTAAACCTTTGTGCTTCAAATGATTTTGTTAAGAAGATGAAAAGGCAGGTTATTCATTGGGAGAAAAGTTTCAGAAACCAAATATCTGATAAAGATTTAATCTCCACATTATATAAAGAAGAAGACAAACAACCCAATTGAAAAATGGACAAAAGACTTGAACAGATATTTTTCCAATGAAGAAATACAAATGGCCAAAACTCTCATGAAAAGATGTTCAACATCACTAGCTGTTAGGGAAATGTAGATCAAAACTCTGATGAGATATTTCATGTCTTTCAAAATGGCTATTATTAAAAGCAAAACAGAAAAGCAAAACAAAACAAAACAAAAAACTACAAGTGCTGGAGAGGATGCAGAGAAATAGAATACCTCTTTCACTGTTGGTGGGAATGTAAAGTGTTGCAGCCTCCGTGAAAAACAGTTTAGCCTTTCCTCTAAAAGCAAAATATAGAACTGCCATATGATCTGACAATCCCACTACTAGGAAAACATTTAAAAGAACTGAAACCAAGGATGAAAACAGACATTTGCACACCGATGTTCATGGCAGTATTATTCACAATTAGTAAAAAATGGAAACAACACAGGTGATATCAACCGATGGTCGGATAAACAAAATGTGGTATACATGTATGATGGAATACTATTCAGTTGTAAGAAGAAATTAACTTGGGATGGATGTAACAGCATGAATGACTCTTGAGGACATTATATTGGCATGAAGTAAGCCAGACACAAAGGACAAGTATTCTATGTTCTCACTAATATGAACTAAATACAATGAATAAACTCATGGAGTTAAACTAAAGAGTTTAGGTAACTGGGAGATAGAATTTGGCTTGAGAAGGGGCAGCTGATACTGAAGGCATAGAAAATGTTTAATAAAGGGTATTGTACATGTAGGGAAATGGTTAGAATTGACGGTAACACATAGTGAGTATAATCAACACTGCTGATTTATAAATGTGATTGTGGCTGAAAGAGGTCATCTAGAGAGAAATGTCAATTGAAAGAATGCTAGAGGATAATCCAGGGACTGTTTAACATAGTGATTTCGGTGGTGGATGATGATTGTGGTTAATGGTACAAATATAAGAATTGTCCTCTAACACCTCTATACAAGGTGTTAAGAATATGGAGAGAAGAGTGGATGTAGCTCAAGTGGTTGAACACCTGCTTCTCATGTACGAGGTCCCGAGTTCAATCCCTGGTACCTCCTAAACAAAACAAAACAAACAAACAAACAGAAAAACCCAGCTTTCATTGGGGAGCTGATATAGCTCAGTGGATGAGTGCCTGCTTCCCATGTATGGCCCTCAGCTCAATCCCTGGTATCTATCTCCTGGAAAAAAAAAAAAAAAAATATATATATATAATTTTTTTGTTTGTTTATGGAGATACATGAGAAAATATAACTAATGTAACATATAGGCTATATTTAACAATAATATTGTTATATTGTTACAGCAATAACAAAGAAGGTACTATATCAATGCTAAGGTTCAATAATGGGGGTATCAGAAGGATGGGTTTTTCATTTTGGGTCTATTTCAGAAAATGTTCTGAAATGGACTGAGCTGATGACAGCACAACTCTGTGATGAAACTAAGAGCCACTGAGAGTACACTGTGGATAGATTGAAAAAGGCAGGGGACCATATAACACAGTGGTTGATGACGGACTGTGGTTAACAGTACAAATATGAGAGTAATCTCTCATAAAGAATAGCAAATATACAGTACTAATATATGATGTTAGTAATAGGATGGTTTGTGGGAAAAACACATCAAATATAAGCTATGGACTATAGAGACCAGTAATATTATGATGATACTATTTCATCATTTGTAATAAATGTGCCACCACAATGTGAGGTATTGGTGGTGGGACGATGTGTGGGAATCCTGTATGGAATGTGTGATTGTTTTGTTAATTCACAACTTCTCAAATAAAAAGTAAAATAAAATACAATAAAGGTAAGGAAATGGAAACAAAAAAATCAGGCTGTAGTAACACCTGAACTATATTAATATCAGGGAAAAATTGTAAATTTGTTTCTAAGGTGACCTCCAAACAAGATTATATTAGCATGTTTCACAGAGTTGTTGTGAATATTTTCCACAATTCTGTTCATTATACACCACAAGAGAACTGTGTCCACAATAACATAACGTTATCTACTTTCATACTAATGTAACTTGGAACAAAGGACACAAAAATTAGGAATAACTTTGTCCAACAAACTTTATTTTCTGAAATATGTATTTAATATTCCACAGAAATATGTTATCTAAGAGGGAAGACATTTTATGCTCATACTATTTCCCTAATCCATCTACTCAACCCTCCAACCAAAACTATAAAATAATTTTAAAAATCCGACTTCTCCAAACAGCAATATCAGTGTTATAGGGAAAAATAAATCTGAAACACCATTTACCAGTACTTAGAACATGGGGAGGAAAATCAAGCAATACATATTTGATAAATGAAAACATAAAGATGAAGGAGATTTACATTGCAGTCTTATAAAGTTTAAACAGGTAAAAAATGTAATAGTGTGTAACAAAGATATCTTTTATTTGTTTTAGTTTGCAGGAGAGTTAGTGTCCTCAAAATGTTCTATTTTGTTTTCTAACAGTTATTTTCTCCTCTGTGTGCAATGAATTCTTACATGAATTTTCTCACAGAATGAGAGCATGTCAAAGACTCTAAAAAAGGAATTTCTTGTAGGCATTTTGTCAATGAAATATTGGATTGTTACCAGGGATACTTGTTTGGGAAAAAAAAGGACGTGGACTAAGCTGGCTAGAGGATGACTTTGTCCTACCTTTAGAGAAGAAAGTGTTGGTTATAAGAGGAGCTGTTGTGACATGAAAAATGAAAATTGCTATGTTTGGACAAAATACTTTTTAAAAGTTATTGATGTTTTGTTATAAACAATAACTTGTGAAAAAGATATAATCAATTTAATATAATTTGATAAAATCAATAGATTATGTAAAAGGGAACTGTGCTTGAACATTACTCGAGCTTGCATAATGAGCAGAGAAGAGTTGTTACTCTTACACTAATGAAACAAGCTTGCTGTACCTACATTCTTTTAAGAAATTTTCTGAGTAGTATGCTGCCATGAAAAATACTTCAGGCATGATTTTTAAAAGATCCTAGCTCCATGCAAGCTATTGGAGAGAAAAGACCCAGTGCAGTAAACAACCTAAGAACAAATATAACAGGGAAGTAAGCATAAATGAGGCAGCTTTAAAATAAAAAAGCCACGGTGGGGGTTGGGGTGGGGGTGGGAAACACTATCCTCTTTCTCACACACACCTACCAAAATTCAGTCATTTACCTAAAGGAGAACATCAAAAGCTCTTTCCTGAAGGTCTCTTCCCTGATGAACACATCTGGAATTGATTCCTTCCTTCTTGCCTGCTAATGTCTATCTCTTTCTAAATTTTGCTACTATTACTATTTTCTACTTTGCTCTTTATTTTTGTGAATGAAACGTCTTTTTCAATAAACCATAAACTACAAGTGCTGTGGTACAGAGTCAATGTGAAATTGGTATTTTTACCTTTAACAACGTCTAGATATGACACTGATAGTAACTAAAAACTCCATAAATAATCATTGAAGTAAAATAATTTAGACAATAGAGTGGTAAAAAGGGAAGAAAATCAGCGACATAAGAAAAGAAAAATAAAATACCAAAAACAAAAGATAAGGGAAAGACCAATGAGAAGAAAATTTAGCCTGCATTCACACAAACACACTGCATTCTGGGTTGTGTGCTGCTATAAAATATCTTCTTGTTTCACTGAAACCAATTCTCTATGGTTACACCTGATTACCACTAGCAATTTTCCCATTGCAGCTACCTAAAGGTCGGTTGTTCAACTGTACCATACTCATTTAACTATACCAACAATAAGATTAAGCAAAGAAATATAAAATTTAAAAAATTTAAATATTACTTATCTTGCATGGTTGCTGAGGCATATAATAAGTGCTTACTTAGTAGGTACTTATAAACAAAAGCACCATTTGAAATAGCAATAGAATGAATACTATGAAATTAAGGTAAGATTTGGTTAATACCTTTATGAATAAAATTATAAAATGGAAAACATTAAAAAATAAATGGATAGACATGGTACATTCATGGACAGTAAATCCAATATCATAACTATATCAATTTTCAATTTATATTTAAATTCAATCTAGTTTAACAAAAAAAATCCCCAAAAAGCTTTTCTGTTGTACTTTACAACAAAAGCTAAAGCTTAATTGGAAGTTCAAATAAGAAACTCCTGAAAGAGGAGGAGAGAAGGAAAAGGAAGAGGACAAAAGTAGTGTTTTTGCCCTGCTATATATTAAGAATTTTACAAAGCCATGATAATAGCACTGTGATATTGTTGCAGGGAAAGACACATAGATAATCTGAATAGCATAGAGAATTCAGAAGAGAATACATGAATAAATTGAAACCTGATCATCCATAGAACCAACCCTGCATAACTTTGCTGATATTCAATATATGGTGATATCACAAGTGGTTAAAATATAAAAAAATAAATCCCTATTTCACATTATACATTAGTCCATCTTCTAACTGACACATGTTAAAACTAGGAGCTTGCTCCTATGTACTGTTTAAGTGTTGTGTAGACACACATAGTTTGAAGAGAAAACAATTCTAGATTTTTACTTCAATATCTATTCTTTCTTAAAACTGCTCTGCCTGAGGTGAAGCTATTATTTATGGCCCTCTCTTCCTACTTTTATTTTACTTTTTCCTTTCTCCAGGTTTTCAAAAGAGGACCATACTTTTCACCCACTCAGAATTATCCTATGGTGCATTGCTCTTGGTATAAAACTGGCAAAGTACCTTATAAAGGAAGAAATCCAAATACCGCTGTCAATGGACCAACACACTGTATTCTCATGGGAAGTCTTTCTTATCTCCTCTCTCTTATGTATATTTTTGTTAAGGAAAATTCCTGACATGAAAACTCTAATATTTAGTTCTATATCAGTATGTTCTGCAAACAGATGCATTTCACAGCGAAACATGGGAATGATAGAGTCCTTGATTAGTCAATTCTCAAATTTAGTGTCAAATTTTTTAATGCACCCCCCCCACCCCACGGGGAAATTCTATGCAATGAGAAAGAAAGAGAGTACATAAGAAATGTTGAAGGTGCAGCCCTTCATTTTATCTAGATGACAAAATCATGCCAAGGATATATCTTATCTTAGAGTTAGTATTCAGCAGTTCAATGGTTGCCAAGGGAAGCTTATTAATAAATTTATGTTACTTTCTCACAGGAAATAAAGCTCATTTGGCTAAAATGTTTGACAAGGTGGACTGAGTTTGCCAATTAGATTATATGGTCATCATTTACCATAAAATAAATGAGAAAAACAATTCCAAATATATTTGAAAAATGGGATAAGATAATAGATTAAATAATATATGTATTATATTGGCAAGGGCATATTGAAATCAATACTATTTTATTCCAATATTTTTCAGTATATCAGGTTAAAAAAGTTGCCTCTAAATTAAAGAAAGAATTAAAAGTATTGATAGTTTTCTGAAAAGTTTTAGTAAAGTAAAATCCTGTTAGGTATAATTCCTAGAATTTAAGAATATGATTGATCCTTGTGACTAGGTAACAAATCTTTCTGAAAGTTAGGTCATTTCAAATTCCTTGCTATTAATAAAACTGAAGGAGGAAATAATCAAGTTGTCAACTGATGTAACATTAAAAATATGTTTTATGATAAACCACTATGTCATTTGGAATATAATTGCAAAAAAGTATTGAAGGACTGAGTGACAATGCTATTACAAAGCTCCTTTTAATCTCTCCATTTAAATATGCAAATTTTCTCATAATTTAATTTGTAATGAAAAGTCCTAGGAATAGTTCTTGTTCTAGCAATAAGTAACAATCATCCAGGAATATATGAACTAATTGGAAAAAATCTTAAGCTCATCGATCTCACAGAAGGTAATTTTCTTTTTATTTTTTGCTCATATGTTGAATAATCATTTAGATAAACATAAAAATTTCTGTTTACTTTTTTTGTATTCACATTAACAGAAATGTAAAGAAAACTCAATCCTCAAAACATTTTACTTGCAGAGAGCTTTAGCTATGCAAAAATTCTTAAAATATTACTTCAAATTTTATTTTGCAGTTTTATAAAATAGTTGATGAATAATTTCAATCATAGTCGATAAAATAATTTCAATGGTAGTTGATAAAAATAATGTCAATCATAAGACATATCAAACATTGAATAAAAGAAATGTGCAAAAATTCAGACTGTTAAATTAGCTCTTATTTTGATAATTTTTAAAAAACTGTATGGTAGTAGATATCAAATTGCTATTGTTTTAATATTGCATTGGATACTTTTAGGAAACAAACATAAGTATTTTTTAAAGCCAATACTCACAAAACACCAGAAATTGTATTTTTTGCAACTATTTAAATTTTTTATGAGATATCACATATATCAAATTAAAATTTCCAAAGTGGAAAATAGCTTTTCAGTTTTCTAGGGGACGTTCAAGGAAAAGTTTTGAAGACATCAGCCAATTATATATTCTAAATGAATCAAGGAATTGAGTGAATATAAAGGCAAATTTGCAGTATTTTAGAAACAAAAGCAAAATGCCTTTATGACCTAAGAAAGAAATGCTTTTTATATGAGCATAAAAAGAGCAAACAATTAAAGACTTGTAATTTGATAACAAAAATTTCAGAACTTCTGCTCAGAAAAATATGCTATAAAGATATAAAAATGACTATATGCGAATTAAGAAAAGATTATTACAATACGTATCACCACCAATGAAAAATGTTCAGAATATGTAAGGAACTTCAGTAAATCAATTCTAAAAATTAAAACAACTTGGCCATGAAATACGCACAAAAAACCATGAAGAGCCATTTTGTAGTTGAGAACTCACAAGTTGCCAATATTTGACAATTTGATTAACTTAATTTTAATCAGAAATTAAAGTTGAAATAACAGTAAGAAGCTAGTTGAGAATCACCAAATTAGAACAAAGTAAAAGTTGAGAAAATTAAGTGTTTAAGAAGAGAAGGAAGAATTGGAACACACGTACACTGCTAGTGGGCATCTAAATTTATTGAATTCCTTTGGAAAACAATTTGGAATTTCTCTTCTCTTACAACCTACCAGTTTTACTTTAAAGAAACCTTGGTATATATGCAATATGAGATGTACAAAAATGTTAATAATAGAAGAAAAGCACTAAAAGCAACTAAAGTTCCATCAAGAGAAAAATAAAAAGTTGTGCTACATTGAAATAATATAATTATAAAGAGCAGTAAAAAAATGGATAAACCACATAATTAGTTCAAAAGTAAGTAATCACGAATATGACGTTCTTTAGGCTTAGGATCTTATATGTTTATCCCATAATGAAAAGTAAGGAAACATGACTACGAGGAATGTCATGGAGAGAGGATGGACAATGTTCTTTTTATAACTGTATGTTGGGTATAGAAATGCTCATATTTTGTTCATCTTTATAGCACTCTTTTGTCAGACATTATTTTTAAATATTCAACATTGCATGCAATATTTTAAATAAAATGTATAAAGGGGGAGAAAATAAGATTAAAGTAAATGATCCTTCCTTAATGGGTTCAATGAGGTCCCAAATTAGCGTTCAGTGTTTAAATGAAAAAAGTGAAATGGTTCTGAACTTGCAATCTTGAAGCAGGACATGGAGCAATGATTTCATCCTTAGACAGAGACATGTGAGGAAAGTAAATTGGAATTCAAGGTCTGAGGTAAAAGATTTATCCCCTCAATCATTTTGGAATAATATTTGTAAGGGGAAATCCCCCTTTCCTACTATTTAACAAGATATTACAAACCAAAAACAACTCTAACCATCTTTACTGGAGGGTGCTCTCTAGAGAGCAAGCATCATATTTTATTATCTCTATGAGGTTCATATTTAGTCACAAACCTGCATACACAATGGGACTTAAAAATATTTTTGATTTCTTCATATTATTTCTCAAACTATGTATAGCTACCCACTCTAAAAGACTGTAAATACTAAATTCATGGCAGTGGTAGATTTGAAGCAATTTTGCTCCCTGCTTATCAAAATTTGTATGAAAATAGCTGCATATGCGGTGTTACTGAATGTCTACTTGAATAAACACAAGAGATTCAATTCTCTAATTTGTACAAATAAAATGCTTTCCTACACAAAAGTCCTTAATGGCAATATGAGTTAATGTAGGTAAACTTGAACAATGTTTCTATGGATGTGATGTGAAAGGGTAGCTCTCATGACCATTTTTCAAAATTTGAAAAGCTCTCTAGAAGTTTATTTCAAATACATGTAATCCTTTCTAACTGTTTGAGCATTGGTTCAAAGATAGCTCTCTTCTCTTCAAACAACTCCACATTGATTTTGAAATAAAAGGATCCCTATGGGATTCAGAAGGTTTTACAGTGTCTCAGTGTGAAGCAATAAACCTGAACTTTTAGGAATTTGTTTTATAACCTTGAGGAGTCTTAGACATACATGGCTGTAACCCTGGTTGATAGACCCTGTTGACATTGAAGCACTCAATTTGTTTTATCTTTTTTTCTTTAGTAGACAGAGCAGACTGGCCCTGAGAAATACATTTATTTGATACAGTTGTATCCTATTGTGACACAAAAACAAACGCCTTTTAATAATTGAGGCCTGATTTTTGGACAATTCCTCTTGGCCTCAACTGCTTCAACAATTTAAGCATATTGAGAAAACACATCTTTAGTAATTGTCTAGAATATTATTAGCATTAAATCTCTTGAGAAATGTAACTATTATGCAACGTCTTTAAATGTTTGTTTAAATCTTGATATATTTTATATTTCAAACATTTGTAAATAATTTGTGCCATACTAAAGATAAAAATTAAAAGTGTTTTCAAGATTAAAATAAAGCAGTAAAGATACACAAGACTGCCCTCTAATGTAGTCATTATTTAAAACAAAAATATATAAAAATGATCATTTGTATATATTATTTAGGATTATTATAATGTTAAACTAAAATATAACAAAATGGATTAAAATGAGCATGCAAAATTCCATACGTTTTCTCCACACCAACTAATAACAGAAAACAAAATAAAAAAGAAATCACTATCACAATTCTATGAAAAGTAACAATTGAAAAAATTTAAAAACTAATAGGCAAGACTGGTAAGAATAAAAAGAGTTGAATAAATGGACATAATTTATATATATTAATTTTCTATAACTTGGTATATATTAATTTTCTCCAATAAAATTTTAAACTATAAGAAAAAAATGAGTGGCATGAAAAAGTCTTGCAAAGTAGACATATAAAAACATATAAAAACAAGGCAGTTTGGCTACATTAACATCAGAAAAAACTATACTTTAAAGGCAAAATATTATTCAGGATAAAGATCACTAAATAATGACAAGAAATTCCATATGTCAGGACAAAATAATGATTTCAAACTTACATGAATTTTAAAAAGTATCATCACAATATATAAAACAAAAATTGATGCAAATAATCTTAGAAATGGTCAAATTCACCATCATATTGAAAAATTTCAACACCAACTCTTTCAATTATAATAATCCACTAAATACGCTAAAGATAGTGATGCAATATGACTTGAACAACCCTATTAACAATCTTTTTCTAATGGACATATACATAGCTGAATCCATCTGCCATTTCTAGGTAAGGTGTGTGCCAGTAGCAGTTCTGACTGATTGAACATACATTCTGATTGGCTAGGTCCAATCTAACAGTGATTTTCAAATATTTTGTACATTTCCTCTAAGCAATGTATAGAACCCTGCACCCAATATGCAAAGAATATGTATTTATTTGATGACTGTATAGAATATTTAAAAGTCGACCACATGTGGAGTAGATGTAGCTCAGTGGTTGAGTGCCTGCCTCACACATACAAGGTCCCAGGTTCAATCCCAGAAACCTCCTAAAATACAAACAACCTACCACATACGTTAGTCCATCAAGCAAATTTCAATATATTCCATAATATCAAATTGTCAAACCATGTTCTCTTAAAAAAAATGCAGTCAAATTAGAAGTGAATTTTAAAAAGAAAATCAAATAACTTTGTAAAATATAAAACACCTTGTAAAAACCACATAGGTTAAAAATAAATCATAACCGAATTTTACAATACTTAAAATAAATGATAATTAAAATACTTCATGTTAAAACTTTCAGAAAACAACCAAAATCATAGTTAAAAAAATTTAAAGCGTTAAATATTTGCATTACAAAAAGTAAGCATTACAAGCATAAAAATTTTAAAGCATTAAATATTTGCATTACAAAAAGTGAAAACTATGAGCTAAGCATTCTTCTCAATGAGGTAGTAAAAGAAAAGTGGGAAAAAAAAAACCTAGAAAAAAGTATTAAGATAGCAATATTTATAAACTAGATAAATTTTCATTAAAGTAGACCAACAAACTTAAAAGCAAAATTATATTAATACTAAATAAAAGGGGACAACCACAGTGAGATACCACTTCATAGTCACTAGAATGGCTAAAAAGAAAACATGACAATAAAAAGAATTGGTGAGGGTGTGGAGAAATTAAAACTGTCATATATTGTTCATGGGGATGTAAAGTAGTACAGCCAATGTGGAAAGCATTCTGACATTTTTTTCAAACAATTACATATAGAGTTACTGTATGACCCAGAAATTTCACTCCTAGAGATGTGAAAACATATGTCCCCACAAAAATTTGACCCAAAATGTTCATAGCAGCACTATTCATGTTGGCCATAAAGTAGAAAATAATTCAAATAATCATCAACTGATGAATAGATAGACAAAATATGGTATATCCATACATGAAATATTAGTCAGCCATATAAAGGATGAAGTACTGATGCATAGTATGGCACAGAAGCACCTTGGAAATATTGTGTTAAGTGAAAGAAGCTAGTACACAAGACCACATATTGCATAATTCAATTTATATGAAATGTCCAGAGTAAGCAAATGCATAGAGACAGAAGGTAGTTTAGTGGTTGTAAGGATTAAGTGGGGGGTGGGGGTGGGATGGAGAAGGTGGAAATTGGGGAGTGACTGCTAATGGGTACAGGATTTTATTATGGGCTTATGAAACTATTTTGGAATTAGATGATGATGGTTGCATAACTTTGTGAATATACTAAAATTATTAAATTGTGTACATTAAAAGTATGAATTTTATGTTATGTGGATTATTTCTCAACAAAGCTATTATAAAAATAAAACAAAAGATAAGAAGAACATTTTCTGGACTACTTTATGCCAATTTTAGATGCAATGAAAAAAAAATCCTAGAAAAATATATCTTGCAATATAAGAAGAAATAAAAGTCTGAAGACATTCATAAATACAAAAATAAATGAAATGAGAAGTTAATAAGCTTCCCCTGCACACATGTGAAAGCAAAACCTAACCCAGACATTTTATATGCGACTTAATAAACTTAAAATGAAGAGTCATTCCAAAACAAACAAATGATTCCAGGGAATAGAAAGAGGAAGAAAATATAAAAACTCATTTTGTGAAGTGATCAGGATATCTAACTTTTGATATACAAACCAGAAAAGGACAGCAGGTTAAAGGAAGTTGCAAACATGCTCCCTTATGAATATAGATGTACTAGGAAAGCATGATAAATGTATTAAAAACATAATATTAATATATTGGCCAAGGTAGATTAATCTCAGGAATGCACAAAATGGTTTAATATTAAAAACATCCATAGATAAAATTTTACCACATTAACAGAGCAAAATAGAAATCCATTTGCTTGTCTCCAGAACTCAGAATAGAAAAGATTTTTTCAAAAGTACCTAAAATGAAATAGCAAATGCACTTAAGGATGAATATTAAAACTTTCCCTAGAAATTCAGGGAGAAGAAAAAAGCTTCACTATTTTATTAGACATTTTATTCTTTGAATTAGCCTGGGAAATAAAGAAAGAGGGCAAAAAGGTATAAGGCTAAGAAAATAAGAGCAAAGCTCTCATTATATAGAGATAATATATTTTTCTTCAAAGAAAATCCAAGAAATTTTGGATATCTCCCCAAACCTCACATTGTGAAGGAAAAAGTAAATTAAGGAATATGTATGTGGTATGTCACCATATTTAGGAAGTTAAAAACATTAAAATATTTTCTAAAAAGTTATAGTTATATAAACATATAATAAAATAATAATCTCTTCTAAGGCTATAATTATCCTTACTAAGGTTACAGTTTACTTTAAAAGCTACATAGAATCTTGATGATTAAATACTTAACTGAATTTGCTCTTAATTCCTTCTTGTAGTGTGTTCTTTTCTTGCTCTGTCCTTCCCCTTTCAGTTTTGTGAATAATATGGATTCTGACAGTTCTATCATATGACTGTTCTCTTACATGTCCTCTCATATATCATCCCTCATGAGACTATTTACTCATACTTGTTCTTCTATCTTCAAATTTTCAGGTATCTAACAATTTGCCTTAGGTTTGGTGATCCATCATACTTTTCTTTCCATCTTTGCTTTGCACTGATTACACTTTTTGATTCACTCATCTTTTCCATATTTCAAATAATTAAAGATTTCCTCTTTGCCTTATAATGGTTATTTAACATTGGACACATTTGCTGACCTCAAGAATTTTACAGTTTAAAAAGGGGAAAATAAAAATTAAAGAGGCTTTTCTATAAATGTCATAAGTACAGACAACAGGGCAAACGATTGCAAAGGGAACACATAGAAGGTGCAACAAACACTGTCTTTGGAGATCAGCGTTTCTTATAAATATTACTTAAGGAGATTTCTGAAGGGTGAATGGAAATTATCTCGAAAAAAAATGGAGCATATACAAGACATATGGTGCTGAACATGTTTCTTTTTTCTCACTTCTTTGTGTATTTCTGGCTTTTCCTTCATCTGGGAGAGTCACTAAGTTTGGGATGAAAAGAAGAACATGGAGTCTTGTTTTCAGCTTTGAAATTCTATGATAGGTTAGTGAAGCCCAATTTAAAAACAGCAGTCTTGAAAGCTAGGTTTTCAGTTCAAAAGACCAGGCAATGAGAGCTAAAATGGATTCTTTATTTTAAAAGCTTCACTCAAGCAGCAGAAAATCAATGCTCAGAAGATTTAACTCACTTTTTTTCCCCTTGTAAACTAGCTCAGGAAAAAACTCAGACATGTTGAATATTCCAGAAGATAGCAGTGGTCTGGACAAGGAAGATGCAGCGTATGTAGACCTTACTACCAGATTCCGTACCAATAGATGGGACACAAGCAGTAGACGCTCACACCCACCAGGCAGACCTAGCAGGCTACAGCAGGAGCAAATGTGGGCTGAAGGTAAACCACAGGCTAGAGAGGTCAAGATAGACTAAGAGAGGCCACAACTGGTCTTAGCGACAATTCAAATGCTTTATATCCTCTTCTAAAGCAGATCAGAGAGAAGGTTAAGAGGAAAGGTTACTTAAGAGAGAGTACTATCCCTGGTAGTGAGTTTAAATTTTAAATTTACTAATTTAAAGCTTAAATACAACATTGATTGAGAAATTACCCAGAAAAGACTGTTTTAACTTGAAAGGAACAAGAATCTCCTTAAAAGGACCAAATTATATATTTCCCCCCATTCTGTGGAAATTAGAGTCCTGAGCCAGTTAATTGCAATTTTAGAAAAAATACTAATCAAGAATAAAGTCCTACACTTCAAAGTAGTAGCATATAAATTTAAAATACATGACTCATCTAAAAAGCAGAAAAAGAATGTGTATTTTGGTAACTGGCTATTTCAGTTTAAATGAATGTGGGATTTTTGGTTAATAAATGGGGAAAGAGGAGCTTAGAAAGACTAAACAAAGCACTGATATGTTTTCTATCCCTAAAATTTTGTGATTTCCAGCATATCATATCAATGGACTCATACAGTATGTAACCTTTGTTATCTGGTTGCTTTCACTCAGCATAACACATTTGAGATTCATCCATGTTTTTGTGTGAATCAGCAGCCCATTCCTTTTTATTGTCTATTGTATTAATATACTATAGATTTTAAGAAATCTATTCACCCATTAAAAGTATTCAGTTTTTTCCAGTTTATATATATATATATATATATATAATGAATAAAGTCACTATAAACATTTGTCTGAATATGAGTTTTCATTTCTTTTGGTTAAATATCTAAGACTGGGATCACTGGGTCATATATCAAGAATATGTTTTTCTTTATTAGCAACTGCCCAGCAACTTTCCAAAGTAGCCATGCCATTTTTCATTCTTGCTAACATCTAGTATCATCCGTATATTTTTTAAAATTTTGTTTTGTTTTATAGCTATTCTAATAGGTATGCAGTGTTATTTAATTGTGGTTTAAATTTTCATTGCCTTAATGACTAATGATGGGCATCTATATAATTTTGTTATCATTTTTCCTACATATATATGTTTGGATATTATTATTAATATTATTAACATGGATGCTATTGTTTGCTATTCATATATCTTTTTGGTGAAAAGAAGAGTCTCCTCAAATCTTTTGCATATTTTATTGGTACATTTTATTTTCTTGTTCTTGAGTTATTAGAATATCATACATTCTAGATGCAAATCTTTGTTTATATTTGTGTTAAGCCATTATATTCTCACATTCTGTGGCTTGTCTTTTCAGATCAGATATGTGTGTTTGGAAGATAAAGCCTGGTTTAAATGATTAGAATCAACTAGAATGATAAAATTAGAGGCAGGAAGTTTAGACAGCTGCACTGAGTTGGAGATTTCTGAATAAATTATAAAGACATTACAGCCAGGGGAATTGTGGGATGACGGCAAAGTAGGAAGCTCCAGAAATTAGTCCTTTCATCAGAACAACTATTGAACAGGCAGGAACTGTCTGAATTTTGAAAATCCAGAGTCCAGAAGAACATTGTATAGCATTTAGGGAAGGGTGAGAAGAAGATGCTGGTCACATGGTAAATACCAGTAAAGTACTCTACTCCCACAGTTTTACCAAAGCCCATCCTCCATTCTTGTGGCAGGGAACAATGGGTTCCAGCTCCTGGCATAGCTTGTTAGGGCCAGAGAGAGACATAAAAATCCACTTCCCCAAGATCTGAGGGGAGGTGGGGGAGGCATGATCTAATCGCTGATCACTGCTTTGGATTAGCTTCTTCAGGTCAGTGGGAGCCTTGTTCTGAGGCAACCATTGTACCCACCTACCCCTGACAAAGGATAATTAAAGACAGTATGCATCCTCAGAGCCTCAGAGGCAGTTGAAAGGCTGCATTGACTGGGCAGTGCCTGAGTCAAGCTTTAGGGAGTGGTGGAAGGAACACCTAATGCCCTTCTTTGTCCTTCTCTTATTCCCTCCTCAGGGCAGTTTATAGCTGACTGGTGCTCCCTTTGAGGGTCCCTGACCTTTTTCCTGCTGGGAAAGACTCCCTTGGTAAACTCCTTTCCAGCATGTACCCCTTCCCCAAATTTTCCATCCAGGCAAAAGTAGCTTGAAAGAACGAAAACAATTTAAGAATCAGTTGAGGAGGATGACTTGGGGCAAAGGATTGCCTGCTCTAAATCCTGTAGTGGAAGATGTAGGCCAAAGAGATATATTTCCTGAGAAGTAGATGGGACAAACAACCTCCTGTAAACAGGGAGATTCCTAAGGCCACTAGCAAGCACAAGCCTAGGACAAGCCACTGTCCAGAAAAGACAGGGAGGACCCTGAATATTGCATTTTCCTTGTGATGATCTTTATGATAGGACTGAACTCTAATAGTGGGTACCATCCAATGCAAAGCCAATTTGCAAACATAGTTAAACATGTTTTTTTTTGCTAAGATTTGCTTGTTTTTCAGTCCTGACACTTAAGAAGATAATTGTCATATCACAAGCTGTTTACAAACCCAAGAATAAAGATCGGAGTTAACATTTTAAAATACTAAAATGTACAGTGTGCAAAAAAAGATGTTAAACAAAAGGAAATGATGGTCCATCTAAAAGAAAAGTGTGAAAATCCAGGAAATATCAATGAAGATTATGAGACTATGAGCATACCATAGGATTAAAAAGAATATAATGCTTAAAGAGATGAAGGAAAGTACAGAGAAAAAACTAAAGAATATCAAGAAAACAGGTAATACAGTCATGGAGATTAACAGAAATACAGAGAAAAAACGAAAGAACATGAGGAAAAGATGGAATTTTTAAACAGTAACCAAACAGTACTGGAGTTGAAGACCCCAATACTTGAAATGAAAAATTCTCAGGAGAGTTTCAACAGCAGATTGGAACCGGAAGAAGAAAGAATTAGCAAAGTCGAAGCAAAACAATTGAATTGTGTCAGGCTAAGAAGCAGAAACAAAAGAGAATTATAAAAAGTAAAAATAGCCTAAGAGACCAAAGTATGCATTTGGGAGTTCCAGGAAGAGAAGAAAGAGAGAAAGGAGAAGAAGGAATATTCAGAGAAGTAATGAAAGAAAACATCCCAAACTTAGCAAAAGATATGAATATGCAAATCCATGAAGCCCTGGGAATGCCAAACAGGATAAACTTAAAGTAAAATAGGCCCAGTCACATATGATCAAACTGTCAAATGTAAAGGACAAGGAGAGAGTTCTGGAAGTTGCAAGAGAAAAGCAATGTTTTATGTAAAAGAGAGTTCCAATTAATTTAAGTACTCATTAATCATAGAAACCTAGAGCAAGAAGACAATGAGTTGAAGTAAAGTGCTGAAAGAAAACAATTGCCAGCCAAGAATTATATATCCAATGAGTTTTGCTTTAAAAAATGAGGATTAGATTAAGACATTCACCATTAGAGCTGCCCTACAAGTAATGCTAAAGGAATTCTTCAGACTGAAAGAAAAGGACACTAGGCAGTGATTCAAAGCAATATAAAGAAATAAGAATCTCCAGTAAAAGAAACCATTTGGGTAATTATAATGCCAGTACTATCGTAGTATACTTTTTCCTATGTAACTCCATTCCTTACTCCCTATAAGGATTAAAGTGTAAATGCTTAAAACATAATCATAAATCTATGATATTGGACATACAATGTACAAAAATAAAAATTGTAACACATAAAAAAAATTTGGTATGATGGAGAAGTATAGGAACAGTACATATGTAAGCTATTGAAGTCTAATTGCCATCAAATTAAATAAGATTGTTATATATTTAGGATGTTAATTTTAACCACATTGTATCCACAGGAAAATATATAAAAATATATCCAGATAGAAATGAGAAGGGACTCAATATGGTACATTAAAAAAATCAAATAAATATGAAAGTAGGCATTAATAAAAGAATTGAGGGACAAAAAGGTATGACTCATAAAGACTAAATAGAAAAATGGCATATGAAAATACTGCATATAAGAAGTGACTTTAAATGTAAGTGGCTAAAACTCTCCAGTTAAAAGGCAGAAACTGGCAGGTAGAGTTTCATCCACCTATAGGCTGTCTACAAGAGACTTGCCTTGAATTAAAAAAATATAAGTAGGTTGAAAGTAAAAGGATGGGAAAAAATAAATATCATGCAAGTAATAACCAAAACAGACTGGGGTAGCTACATTAATATCAGGAAAAAAATAGTATTTAAGTCAAAAACAGTTATGAGGGACAAAGACTGTCATCATATACTGATACAAAGGTCAATTCAATAAGACAGAACAATTATAAATATATATGCATCTAATTTCAGAGTCTCACAATATATAAATCAAATACTAACAAAATTGAGCCAGAAAAATAAAACTCCTAGAAGAAAATGTAGGGAAACTGTTTCAGGATCTTGTGTTAGGCAATGATTTCTTAGTGTTTACACCCAAAGCACAAGCAACAAAAGAAGAAAAAATTTTAATAGGACCTCATCAAAATTAAAACCTTTTGCACATCAGAGGACTTTATTGTGAAAGTAAAACAACAACTTTTATAATAGGAGAAATTATTAGGAAATCACTTATCCAATAAGCTTTAATATCCAGAATATATTAAGTCTTCAAATCAATGACAAAAATCAAACAATCCAATTAAAAAATAGGCAAACGACTTGAATAGACATTTCTCCAAAGCAAATATACAAATAACCAAAACACACATAAAAAGATAATCAATATCATTAGCCATTAAGGAAATGCAAATCAAAAGCATAATGAGATAAATTTCACACCCACAAGAATGGCTATTATTAAAACATGGAAAATCACAAGTCTTGAAGAGGATGTGGGCAAATAGGGATACTCATTCATTGCTGGTGGGAATGTAAAATGGTACAACCTCTGTGGAAAACAGTTTGGTGGCTCCTCAGAAAGTTAAAAATAGAATTACCATATGGGCTGGCAACCCCATTTCTATATACTCAAAACTACCCATGCTTCTATCAACCGAAGAATGAGTAAATAAAATATGGCATATATACTGTGACAGTTTGAGCTTATCAATCCCAAAAAGAGAAAGATTATGTTTGTAAACTAATTTATTCATCTGGGTGTGACCCCCCCCCCCTTTTTTTGTATTAAATTCATTTGAGGGGTCTTTGATTAAGATTACTTGATAAAATCCATTTAGGGCTTTTGATTGGACTACGTCAGTAAGGCATAACTTAGGTTGGGTCTCTGCCCCCTTGCTGGGTCTAATATAAATGGAAACACAGAAAAAGTCTTATGGTGGTAGACACATGGCAAGAGAGAGCGCTCTGTCATTTGTGATCCTGGGGCCCTGGGGAGAGATAAGCCATTCTTTTGATAGGATGCAGCTGACCTGGGGAAGAAAACAGAAGAAATGAGACTGATATAGCAGGCCTAGAAAGGAACAAGCCCTATGCCAGGAGAGAGAGGACTGGAAGCCTGGAGGAGAAGGAGAGATCAAGCAGAGATAGCAACCATCATGCTTCAATATGTGGCAACTAACTTTGCTGAAAAAGCAACCTTGAGTTCGATTCTTTATGGCCTTGTAACTCTAAGCTTTTACCCCATATAAGTACCTTATAAAAGCCAACAGATTTCTGTACTTTGCATCCACACCCCCTTGGAAGACTAATCTACACAAACAATGAAATATTATTCAACACTATAAAAAGGTGTTAAGTTCTGATTCATGCGACCACATGGATGAACCTTGAAGACATCATTTTGAGTGAAATAAGCCAGACACAAAAGGGCAAATACAATCTCACTAACATGAAATAATAATAATTAGCAAACTCATAGAGTCAGAATCTAGAGTATAGGTTACCAGGGGACAGGGTGCCGTTAGAGAACAGGGAGTTAAGTCTTAAAATGTACAGAATATTCTCTTTGGAATGACGGAAAAGTTTTAGTAATGTAAGGTGGTGATGGTAGCACATCATTGTGAATGTACTTAAAAGCACTTAATTATATATTTGAATGTGGTTGAAAGGGGGAAATTTTATGTTGTATTATGTTGCTAGAATAAAAATTTTACAAAGATTCATGGAACTGCACAACACAGTGAACCCTAAATTAAACCATGGACTATAGTTAATAGTACAATTATACATACATGCTTTCATCAATTTTAACAAAAGCACCACATCAATGCAAGGTGTTAATAATAGGGTAGTATATTGGAACCTTGTATTTTATTCAAGATTTTTTTGTAAACTCGCAACTTCTCTAATTTAAAATATATATATATTAAATATAGATTATCAATATGAACTATTAATTTGAATTTCTGTGCAGACTGAAAAAATAAAAATATTAACTCAGATTCTTCCCAGAGTAAATGGAAAGATTTACTTATTGAATAAATTTATATTTTGAGAAAAAAAGACTTAGATTTTCCTTCATATTTCATATTTTATTTTCATTTTTATATAAGTTTCCACATGAGAATTTGTTTACTAGTGTCTGATTTTATATTCACCATGACCTGTGGTATCTAGACATGCTCAGATTTTGTCATGCACACTGGTTATTATCCTATTCTGGGAGGTGACAGCTCTAGTTGTTAAAATGTCAATTCCTTCAGCTCCATTCTTATCTGTGCCTCACTTCAGTATGCTGGTACCTAGAAGAATACTTAGCATATGATTTCTGATTAATGAACAAACAAATCTTTGATTAATGTCTCATGTTCATATGTTTCCATATTTTTTACTGTGTTTTAAATTATATTCTTGTATCTTCCTTATGTCTGGTTAATCCTGTGCCTTTTTGCTACCCTGTTTCTTCAATTTGGCCTAAATTTACCTAATTCTTATTTTTCCTTTTCTGCAATGCTACGTCTGCTACCTGTTGCCTTAGTGCTTACATTGATTTTCCTCTGCCATTTCCTTGGATTCATATAATGCCCCAAACTAATACCATATTACAGCACCTAAAGTTTTCTTTGTCTAAAAATACTAGAATTATATCATCTGAGATAAAATTTAAGTGATTTCTGCATGTGTTAATAATTTCACCCAAAATAAACTTTATCCTGAGTCTATATTAACTCACACTGAACAGGATAACAAAGATTTACAAAAAGAAAAGACTACTTTATAAACAATTTTCATGTATTCTTTTATCAGCAAGAACAGTCCCACAGCTTTCGTTCATCTCAAAGGAACTAATGTTCCAGGGAATAATAAATATTATGGACTAAAAAGTTGGGTGAAGTCTATTTGCTATCTTTATATGTCATATTACCAGACTGGAAATAACTTTCATTTGAATAATATAGTTTAAATCGCTGTAAATTAAAAAACAAAAAATTAAGACCATTTTAAAGCCACAAAACATTCCTTGAAAACAGACAAAAACTTCATTTTAGCCCAAGAACAATCAGTTACTTACAAAATTTTCCTAAATTATAATCACCCAAAATATTTATGTGATCTATCTGGTCAAAATTGACACTGTAAAATTCAAGAGCATAGTCCAACACCTAATTAACCAAGTAAATTAAATGAAGTCAGAAATATAAACATACTTAATGAATGGCATTCATTAAAACAAATGTGAAAATTTTGAATCAATGGGCAATTTCATAGTGTTCTTTGTAGTCTAGGGTCTGTAGCCTAATCTGTACACTGAAATGTTATTAAAACATTTAATGCTAAAAGAAATGAATAACTAAAAAATATTCAGTTGAATTATTGCATTATTTTAACTCAATGAATATGATAAATGCTTCCTGTTAAACGGTAAAATTGTGTTCATTCAGCTTTTCAGTAAAAATAAGGGTTGTTTTCAAATCTATAGGTTCAATGAAGCTTAGGAATAACAAACAAAATCCTGTAGCCTTCCTAAATGATAAGAAAAAACAATGAGGTAATGGAAACCATATCTGATTCTGGAATGACTCATGGTGGAAATACAATATGCCCATGCAAACAAGCTGAAAAAGAGCATAGATTGACTTTTATAAAGTAGCTGAGCCCTCTCGTGGTAAGGATAACAGAAAATAAATGGAAAATTGTTCCATATTTCTTCTAGCCAAACTAAGCATGACAAGGAAATTGGAAGGATAAATACATGTGTACAATGATACAGCTATCTTTTCACCAATTATGTCTATCATCTTATAGGGGGAAACCAAAACCAACTTATATTGACAGCACATCACAATTATGATTAGAATTATCTTTAATCACGTCTAAACTCCTTCCACATAATCAGCTCTGATACTTTTGAAGTACCTCTGCAATATATTGTTACATTTTGTAGGTCATTAAAATGTAATGGTTTTTATCCTCAATTTTTTAGAACACTCTGTAAGTTGCTTGTATGCCAGACTTGTATTACTCTCTGCAGTATAACCAGAATCTAAAACAGTGGCTGGTGACTTAGAAAGTGCTTAATGAACATGTGATGAATGAATGATTGAATTTTTCCTTTGATTGAAGAAACTTTAATATAAATTCCTTAGTTTTCCTTTATAATACATCATGGGAATATCATTCATTAATTTAATATGCTAGGGTAGATTTTCTAGCATTTTATTATTATTATATTAAAAAACTGTTATCAGGAAGTGAAAATATCCATAACTATCTGGCATTGCAAGAATTAAAATACCAAAGTATATCCACATATGGGATTTTTCCTGTAGTTCTGGAAGTACAAACTATTTTTTTTTCCAATATTTAATCAACTTGCTTCAGACTTTACAAACTTATGATGGTTTCTGATGAATCACACACAAAAAAGAAAAAATGAACTAAAACTGAATATTAGACTAAAGTGGTTTCTGATGGTGATTGTAACTAAAAATCTAGTATCAATTACAAAAATAAAAGATAAAATAATTTTATGAAGAAGGCAAGTATTTTTTTTAATTATAAGCAAGAGATATTTGAACAAATAATTAGAAATTGCATGTCATGGGTGATAATGGATGAAAAAGAAAAATTCAGAATTTATGGTGATTAATTAATTTGTGTCCAAAATTTGAATAATTTGTGCAGATTAACCCATGGTGGAGTGAGAGAAATTTTAAGGGGCGGCATCCTGAAGGAGGTTAGACCTTAGCAAAATTGTAAACAATAAATTAAAAAGCATGAAAGCAGAGTGTGGCATTGTTATGTTTGGAAGATTAGATTTTATCCAGTATTACTGTGACTGTTAGGTTAATGTGTCAACTCGGCCAAGTAACTGTGCCCAGTTGTTTGGTCAAGTGAGCACTGGGCTAATTGTAATACAAGGACATTTATTGACTTTAGTCACCAGTGAGTTTACTGCACAGATAGCTGATTACATCTTCATCAATCAGGGAGATTGCCATCAGCAATGAGTGCTGCTTTATCCAATCAGTTGAAAGCCTTAAAAGGGGAGGTGATTTCAGCATGCAGAGAGAACTTCCCAGCTCGTCTTTGGACAGCCAGGGTCTCCTGGAAACTCATCAAAGACCTTCATTGGACTTTCATCGGAGCCCCTGGTTTGCAGCCTGCCTGCAGAATCTGGACTTGTGCATCCCCATGGTCACGTGAGAGACTCTTATAAAATATCATATTATTGACAGATATCTCCTGTTGATTCTATTTCCCTAGAGAACCCTGACTAATACAATTACCATGGACCAAGATTAGAAATGGAAGTAAAGATAAATTACTGTGGAGTGGTAGGCAAATGAGATGTTGAGGAATGTTATTATCCCATTACAAAGCGTATTTTCAATATGTACGTTTCCTTTTCAAACACTAAACATAAAAAAACAAGTAAATTATATAGTATATTAGAATGAGGTGAATGCTACTGAAAAACAAATTTTTTTTTAAGGAAAGGAAAGAAAAGTGGATGGAGAGCATTAGTAAGTGGGAGCATTTGTGTCCATATTACAATTTTAGGAAGGTTGATCAGGGCAGTCTTTGTTGACCAGGTGACATTTGACAACTGAAGTAAAGAGGTAAGGCAGTTAGCTATACAGATGTCTGATCAATGAGTATTTCAGAAAGAAAGAGCAGTAAATGCAAAGGTCTTTTGGCAGGCAAGTGTCTGGTGTGTTTTAGGGAAAGCAATGATGCTTGTATGGCTGTAGCAGAGTAAGTGGGAAAGGCTTTAGAGAACTTGGAAGAGATTTCTAGATTGGAAAATAGAAATTTTGGAATTATCTGACCAGCAGAATTAGAAATATGGGAGTGTAGAAGACTGATTTTATTGATGACCCAAACTTGTTGAGAAAAAAAATACTAATTTATTCATTTTCTAAGTTATATATATATATATATATAAAGTAAGGTGGGGAATAAAGTAAGAGTTCCAAATTTGAAGTCTTGTTTCTAGTTGTGAATCCTAGTTTCACTAGTTGCTAAATCTGTGACAAGTTTCATAACCTGCATGTACCTCAAAAATGGGAATAAAATTAAATAGCTGCAGTCTTTTTGAAGATTAAATGAGTTAGACATGCAAAATATTTAGATACTAAAACTGGCATAGAGTAAATCTTCATTGTTAGCTTTGATTATGGTTCTTGTTCTTGTTATAATTATCTGTGGAACGAGTTGCTACATGGTACATCATGGGAACACAGGCTAAGGCACAAAAAAGACTTTCATCAAATGACCACTTTATTACTTACACAGCATAAAGGGACCAAAAGAGTGTTGAGTATTTATACACCCTACTTGGAAAGTACCCTGCCACTGAGCAAAAAGAATGTATCAAGCACCATTTATGCAGATTTCCCCCTGATAAGCAGATAGTGCTGCTTGTTCCTGGTTTGAGGTTCAAGGGTAGGGTCAGGCCTTTCTATGAGACCTAAAGTCTCTCCTGGTCTTCTCCTGGGCTGTGAAATGGAAACACTGAAACTTCTGCATGTAAGAAAAGGAGGGGCATAGGCTATGGCTGGGGATGGCCACTAGGCATGACCTAGACTTCTCCAGCATTATCAATACTAACAAATATCCTCTTCTTCCAATTCAGTGAACTGATTTTTAAAATAAATTATATAGTAAAACTTTATCTACTCACCCAGGGCAACTAACAAGGAGATGATGATGGACAACGCCCATCCTAAGGAACAGAGAGAGTCTGCAACTGCAAGCAAGAGAGTTCCATCCATCTGCCCTATGGGATCTAAGCCCCCTCTCAATTAGAGGTGGAGTGGCATCACCATCCCAGAATCCTCAGGACTGGGAATGAACAATGGATTAGAGGAGACTTACTGTATCCTACATAGGCTTATTGTGATTCCAGCAATGGAAGAACTTTTATTCATGTGGAGGCAGTAGCCACTGAGGTTCTGAGGGGAGGGAGAGGGAAAAACAGGTGTAATATGGGAGCATTGTCCCGAATGACATCGCAATGACAGATACAGGCCATTATATATCTTGTCATAACTTACAAAATTGTGTGGGAGAGAGTTTAAACTATGATGTAAACTATAATCCACACTTAGCTCAATGCTCCAAAATGTGTTCAACAATTGTAAAAAATGTATCCACTAATGAAGGATGTTGTTAATGTGGGAAAATATCGGAGGGGTAGGGAGTGGGGCATATGGGAATCCCCTATATTTTTTATGTAACATTTATGTTATCTAAGTATCTTTTTAAAAAAGTATTAAAAGAAGAAAAGATTATGCTGATTACATACCAAAATATGTTTCGTTTCCTAGGCTGCTGAAAGCAGGTATCGTGAGATGGGTTGGCTTAACAATGGGAAATTATTAGCTTGAAATTTTGAGGCAGAGAAAAATGTACAAATCCAGGTATCATCAAAGCAATGATTTCTTCCCAAAGACTGGCTGCCGGTGATGGCGATCCTTGACTCCTCTGCACATGGCAAGGCATGTAGCAGCTTCTGCTGGTCTCTCTCTTCTGGGATTCTTTGTTTTCAGCGTCTTGCTTCTGTTGTTACAGCTCCTTAAAGAAAACAAGCAAGTGTCATTTTTCCTTACAGAAATAAATCTAGTAGGTTTTATTTGCTTAAATTGAAATTGAGCTAGTGAATGGTAATGTCAAAGAATTTTCCCCCCACTATCCCAGAAAATTTTGCTAAAGGAATTGAGTTTAAAAGTGCTATTTTATTTTGGCCTCTGAGCAGTCATTATGACATTTGTGTCTTTAAGTGGACACAAGTATATGACTTTCTCATAAATATGTCACCAGCACATCAGGAACAATTTTTAATGTTGAGAAGCTTGAGAGGAATACAAAATTAATTTGAAGGAGAAGGATCTGGAAATTGTTAACAGTAACAGTAGACATCATTCAAATATGGTGATTTATTTTGAGTTATGTATGTGTAAGCTTAATTTAAAATATATATATATGTTCTTCTGGTGAAATATCCACTTCAGAGTATCATCTATGTTTCCTAAATAAATCAGTAAAATTGTAATAGGCATTAATTCATTTAAAGTGCATATGGAAATTTTATTTATATAAGGGCAGGTTTATCTCAGAATTCTTCTGATTTTAAAAATTCATATTATTATAAAATGGATATTCACATTCCTCTTCTCCTCCTCCTCCTCCTTCTTCTTCTTATTTTTAGGATGTACTGGGAATTGAACCCAGGACCTTGTACCTGGGAAGCAGGCACTCAATCACTGAGCTATACCTGTTCCCTGATATTCATATTATTTTGAAATAACATCAACTATATATAAGACTACATACAGATCAGTAGAATTATAATTGAAAATATATTTTAAAATAACTATGAAAATCACCTGATTATAATTAATGACACTTGATAAAGTTATGATTTTAAAATAGAAACATAACAAATATACATTATTTAGTTATCTGTAGAGATCACATGTGAAATAAAGAAATTGCATTTCAAATAGATGTTTTAAAATATATATGTGTTGATTTAATCTTTTTACACTTTTTCTCAAGGATGTCTTGGAACTTTGGAATTCATCCAACAAAGATGAAATAATAGGGACAAAATTCTCCCTCCTGCCTGAAACAACCATAAACAAAACTAGACAAAAATATATGAAATAACGATTTTTCAAGACACTGGACATCAGAAAACAAATGATGGTAATCTCTAAGAGATGGGAAACAAACAAGGTAGGCCCTATGATTTTCCCAATTACTGATCTAAGTGTGTTTCCAGATTGTAGGAAGCAGGGGGGAGGGCAGAAAAAATATTTGAAAAAATAGTGGTCAAAATATTTTCAAATTTGACACAAACTACTATCTCTCAGATCCAAATAGCTTAATGAAGTCTTAGCAAAAGAAACACGAAAAAACCTACAAATGGGCACATTATGACCAATTTGTTCAAAACCAAAATCTTGAAATCTTGAAAGCAGCCAGAGCAAAGGATATGTTACATATACAGAAAAGTATAAAAATAATTGCATATTACTCGTTGGAAACAAGGCAAGTGAGAAGTGGAGCAACATCTTTAAAATCCTAAAAGAAAAATAAAACTTTCAACCTATATTTCTAAATCCAGCATAAATATCTTTAAAACATGAAGACTGAATAGAGTGTTTCAGACATACAAAGGCTGAAAGAATCCATCACTAGGGCACGTGAAATATAAGAAACTTTGTAAAAAGTTCTTTAGGCAGAAGGAAAATTAAACCACATGGAAATAGGGATCCTCACAAATGAGTAAAAATTGCTGGAAATGGTAAGTACATGCTTAAATTATGTTTTAAAATGATGAATATTTATTTAAAAATACAAATGACTCCATAAACAAATATTATAACAATATAACGTGGGTTCTATAAATCTGCAAAATGAAAATATATGTCTCTGCTGGGAGAAGAAACAGAATTTTGTGCTTAGTTTGAAGTAGAGTTTGAGGTTTATTAATTTTTTCTATATGGATATTCATGTGTTCCACCATCACATTTTGAAAAGATTACCAATTTAATTATATTGGGTATTTTATCTAAAATCAATTGAATGTATATGTACAGGTCTATATCACTACTCTTTTCAGTTTAATTGATAATCTTTTGGTTTCTAGGCTTTATAATAAGTCTTGAAATAAGGTAATGCAAGTTCTCTAATTTGATTCTTATTTTTCAAAATTGTGAGTATTCAAAAATACAAATATTGGAATCAATTTGTCAATTTCCTCAAAAAAATTCTCTGTTGAGAGTATGATTGGGACTTTGTTAGATCTATAAATCAATTTTGGGAGCAATGGCATTTTAATATTGATTGTTCTAATTTCTATTTTTTACCAATTTATTGAAACCTATTCACAAACCATACAATCTCTCTAAAGTGCACATTCAACGGAGTTTGGTGCATCACAGAATTGTGCATTTATCACTGCAGTCAATTTTAGAGCATTTTCATTACTCCAACAATAAAAACCCTTTACCCACTAGCAGTCACCTCTCAATCCCTCTGTCCTTCCTCTGCCCTACAAAACCACTAATATAATTCTGACTGTATAAATATAATTATATTTACATTTTGCATAGATGGAGTCAAAGAATATGTAGTACTTATGCTTTAGGTGTATTTTTGCCCAGATACCACTCTATTATTAACATCTTGTAATATTAATGTACATTTGTTCTGATTCATGGAAAAACATTCTTATGTTTGTACTATTAACCACACTTATTTTCCACAAGAGGGTTCACTATACTATACAGTTCCATGTTTCATCCTTTAGCTTTCATTCTAGTGATATACACAACCTTAAATTTTCCCTTTCAACTACTATCATACCCACACATTAGCATTGCTAATTACAAATACTGTAATTTGCTGTCATCTCTTCTATCCATTTCCAAACATTTACAATCAACCTTATTACAAATTCTGCACAAATTAATCCTCAGTTCCCCATTCTCTATCCTCATTTTATCTTCTGGTGACCAATATTCTGTCTAGTTTAAGGTTTTAGCATGTGCAACTGAATTGTCTTAGCTACTTTTGCATATTGTGCAGGAGAAGGTCTTAAGTCTATGGCAAATGTATTGTGTTTCATAATTATCTCTCTATTTAGTGAAGTGCTTTAAAAATTGTATATACTTTGAATTATTTAAATAAACATATGTGAACATGCAGATGAGCAATTTTAAGTATGCTTTTAAGAGTCATAAAATAAAACATTATTTTTAAATTATAAATATTATTTCACATTAGCCAGAAGAATGATATTGTTTGCAATTTTTCACAAATATAGCTATACCTGACTTGATAATAGATAGGTAGAACCACAAATGATATTCAAAATCCAAGTTGTTTCCTTTCATACGATTCAATTTCAAAGTTAGAAAATCTATCTTACCTGATTAAAGACATTATTCTCTTTTGTTTGGATATTATGTTTTTAACTGCAAACTGCCTATAACAGAAACTTAAATGCTAAAGTGATGAATAGATATTTTTCAATATCTTCCGGGTGGTTAAACTCATAAGGACATAAAACTGATTTCCATATCATATATATTGTGTTCAGATCTGGAAAATATTTCTCCTTGTTCATTTAAACACCATCTACAAGTGGTTTTCTGAGACAAGGATTATATTTGGTCTCCTAGCTATCAACTACTCTTCCTGTACTCCACATATTACCAGAGTGGGAAATTTGACATGTATTTTTAATGAAATCTTAATTTTAAATGCCTTCTGTTTAAGTAAGATGGTCTATTATCTACACACCTGCCGTATTTTTCATATTGCTATATTTAATTTAAAAATTTTTGAAATATGTTCAAATTAACAGGACAGTTACAAAAATAATGCAAACCCCATACAGAAGACCTCCAACATCGCCTCACAAGATACCCAAAACAAACTATTTTTTAACATTTCACCACCTTTGCTGTATCTATCTCTCCATATTTATCTGCCTATCTATCTATCTATCTATCTATCTATCTATCTATCTATCTATCTATCTATCTATCATCTATCCATCTATAATCACCTTAAGTGCAATTATCAAGATGAAGAAGTTTAACATTGACATAAAGCTTACATTCTATATTATAATTTTTTTATGTCCCAATAATGTCCTTTTGAGAATTTCCTACTCCATTCTTAGATTCTATCCATTATCATGTATTGCATTTAATTATACTCTCTTTTTCTTTTTCTTTTTGTAAATTGTGGAAACATATTCAATATAAATCTTCTGATCCCAATCACTCCCAAGAATACTAGTCAGTGGGATTAATTACATACACAATGTTACAATACCCTCACTGTCACCATTACCATAGCTTTCTCTTAACTTCAAACAGAAAACCTACACTTATTTTGCTTTAACTCCCCATTGTACTTGCCCCTCCTCCCTGACAATCTGTACTCTACTTATTGTCTCTATGAGTTTGCATATTCTCTAATATTTTCATTGTGGTTACCATGGGACTTAAACATATCCTAAATCTGTAACTATCTCCTTTATTATTATTTTATTACTTTATTATTTTATAATTTAAATATTATGAGTTCAGAACCATTGAATCATCATTCTATTGTATGCATTTGCCTTTTAGATACCATAGAAAGGAAAAAGTACATTTATAAACCCAAACTACAATAGTACTGGCATTTATATTTACCCATGTCATTATCTTTTCCAGACATCTTTATTTTGTCTTGTGGCTTCAGTCAATTTCCAAAGTCCTTTCCTTGAAGAATTCCCTTTAGCTTTTCTTGTAGGGACCATCTAATAGTGATGAAATCCCTCAGCTTTTGTTCATCCTGAAATGAATTAATTCCTCCCTCATTTTCGGAACAGTTTTGACAGAATTCTTGGTTACCAAGTTTTTGCTTTCAGCACTTTAAGTTTGTCTTCAAATTGCCTTCTTGCGTGCATGATTTCTGATGAGAAGGCAGCACTTCATTTTACTGAGCCTGCCTTGTACGTGACTCATTGCTTCTCTGTTGTGGCTTTCAGAAGTCTCTCTTCATCGTTTACATTTGACAGTTTGCTTACAATGTGTTACATTGTGGGTCTATTTGAGTTTATCCTGTCTTGAGTTTTTGAACATCTTGGATGTGTATATTCATGTCTTTCATTAAATTTGGGAAGTTTTAAGTCATATTTTCTTTGAATATTCTCTATCCCTTTCTTTCTTCTCCTTCTGGGATGCCCATGGTGCTAATATTGCTATGCTTGATGGTGTCCTACCAGTTGCTCAGGTTCTGTTCAATCTCTGCATCTGTCCCTCAGACTTGATGACTTCACTTGTCTTATCCTCAAGTTTACTGATTTTTTCTTCTGCTAGCTCCAATTTGCTCTTGATCATTCTAGAGAATTTTAAATTTCTGTTACTATGGTCTTCAGCTCTGTTTGATTCCTATTCATAATTTTCATCTTTCTATTGATATTCTCTTTGTCTTCATCTATCCTTTTCCTGATTTCCTTTAATTCTTTGACCATGATTTCCTTTAACTTTGAGAATACTTAGGACCATTTTTTAAGGTCTTTGTTTGGGATGTCCTTCATTGATGGTTTCTAATGCTTTAATCTTCATCAAAACAATAACTATCTAACTTTCAAAACTTTTGGAGTATATTGCTCATGAACAAAATAATAATCATTTATTTAGGAAAGAATGGGCTGTGGTGGAATCTTCTGAAAACCTGTGGGAGAACATAAAAGATGATTTACTTCATATTACTCCTGGAAGAATAAAGTCATGTCATTGTATTTGACCTTAATAAGTGGCAAATATGCTTTTTAAAATTTGCTAATTGTTTATTATTTGATCCATTTGTCTCCTGAGTTACCTAGATTAATTTAGGGCAAGGTAATGTACCTTATTGCACTTTTCCTTAAAATTCACATGTGGAAAATGAAGAGTCAATATCTATCTCCAGAAAGTACTTATTTTTGATGAACTAGAAGGATAATAAATAGTGGCACCAACTGTCTGTATTTTCCCACTCTTCAAACCTGGGCATCTTGGTCTGATAGATGTGATTGATAGTGGCTATTGGCATCTTCTGGACCGTGGCTTGATGACTATTAGGTTTCAATCCCCAATTGTTAGGGGAGAGGTGGAAGACAAGGAGTTCAGTTGTAGCTCAATAAATACATTATATAATCAAGCAAGCTATATTCAACAGTACTCTTCCAAGACCAGAAATCAATCCTTGCTAGGTATTTCTCCTTCCCTTTACTGCTCTTTTTGTTTCAAGGTTTTAATCTAAGAGATCTGGTTTTTTATTTGTTTATTTTTTGTTCTTAAAAGATTTGTTTTTTGTTTTTATAGCTAAGTTCTAGACATTGAAAGTAGCTGCCCAATTTTCATTAACTTATCCATTTTGATTTGTTAATTGAAACAACATTTACTTATTGTGGGATTAGTAATGTCCAATACAACATGATTATGTTTTCCTAACAGGAATTTTTGGCACATAACAGAAAACTCACATTTGCTATTTTACCTGTTCTCACTCCTGTGCCAGTGTTCATTGACAACTCAGCAAAAAATCTTCAGAATTGGAGGAGAAATAAAGACTTTCTCGTCAAACAAAAATTGAGAGAATTGGTTGCCAGTACATCTACACTAAAAGAAGTGGTAAATGAAGTTCTTCAGACAGATGTAGCATAGTACTTGATAGAAACATGCCTCTACAATAAAAATATGAAAATGGCATAAATAAAAATAAAAACAAATTTATATTTTCCTTAAATTTAATTGTTTTAAAAGAAAACTGACTAAAGCAAAAAGTAAAGCAAGGCACTGTGATTATATCACATGCAAGCATAAAATGCATGGCAAATTGTGTATAAAGGATGGGAGGAAGGAATTGGGACTATACCATAATCAGGTCCTCATTCTACATGTGAAATGGTAGAGCATTTTTTGAAGATAGATAATTATTTAAATATGTACATTATAAACACTAAACCAAAATGAAAAAGATTTTTAAAAGCTATAAATAAATAAGTAGATAAAATGGAATTTTTAAAAAATTGCAATTAACTATAAAAAGAAAGCATAAAAGAGGAAAAAGAAACAGAGAAGAGATGGAATAGGAAACAGCTAGCAAGTTGGCATTTTAATCTAAACATATCAATAATAATAAATATAAATAATCTAACAATACCAGCTGTTACAAGGGAAAAAGGGAAGAAGAACAGGGAGGTTTTTCTTTAGTGAATTCAGCTACTAGAGCCCGCTTTGAATCTCAGCCCTGACCAGACCAAAACATAGGAAAGCCAAGATTGAAACACCTCAGTAGAAAGGTGCGCTGACGATTGCCATCTGCTGGCTGGTATGGAAATTGCATGGGCAAAAACTGCTTTTGGTTCTCTCTGTACACTAACTCTTCGCAGAAATTCTGTGCGCTATTACTGAGTCCCTGGAACAATTCTGATAACTTAGGCTGGACAATTTTAAAGATTTAGAATAAATTGACCCAAATATCAAAAAATAACTGTGGAAAAAGTAAAGAAAAAGTAATAGGTAAGATAGAGAAATTGGCCATCACAGTAAATTCACCAACATATTGAGATACCTAGAAATCATCAAAAAATTACAAGCCATACTAGGAAACAGGAAGAGATTGCTCAGCCAAAGGAACCAACCAAATATCCTGAAGCGATATAGGATTTAAGACAATTAATAAATGTTAATCACAGAAATCCCCTAAATCAATTCAAAGAAAATATGACTAAAGAGATAAAAGATATAACATATACATTGGCTGAGCATAAAGAACAATTTGAAAGCCCATTTATGAGAACAAAGTTAATTTGATGCCAAAACTAGTCAGACTTTGCATGATGCAAAAAACACAGACAATATCACTTGTGAACACAGGCACAAAAATCTTGAACGAAATTTTAACAAATTAACTCTAGCAATATATAAAGTGCATTATATATCAGAAAAACGCGAAGCAACTCTCAGTGGGGATAGTTGTGTTATGAGTTGATTGATAAAAATTAAAGTTAAATCATGTTTTACTTACCATTACTTTTTAAAAAGTTACTTTTGATTCCCCTTCTGCCTCTCTCTTTAAATTCCTTACTTCATTCTCCAGTTCTCTCCTAGTCTACTTAAATCCAAGGCTCCTACCTTTCTGATTATTCACAATATCTTTATATTTTTCCCAGCAATACTTATTCATTTTTTAAGTATCAGGTTGTTTCACATTCCCTACCTGTTCCCCGCACACACACCATCATTTGAGAAATGAATGAAAATTTCATACTCAGTGACTGTATACTTCTAATAAAATACTTATGACAATTTGTTACACTCATTTATATACATGTTGAAATTTGCCCTTTTTCTTCTTCAGTTTAGGATTCAGTTCTAGAATAATACCTGGCACATGGTAAGGGCTTAACTAAGATCTGCTTATTAAACAAATGACCAAATGAATAAAATGGATTGTTGCTTGGAACAGAAGCACTGTGAAACAATACATGAGTTTGGGCTAAAAGGCAAGTACCAATGGCCTCAGTATTATAGTAAAATGGAGGCATTGGCATTTATGATCTTTAAAGCTCTAAAGTTTCATGTGTATATGTTTTTCTTAAACATAAATTTAAGGTATTAACATGGTAATGCCTTAAACTTATGAATTGAAAAAAGAAAAATTTAACAATTTAAAAAAATTACAATATAAATATGGACAAAGTATGTTATATAATAAATAAAAATATATGTCAGTTTTACATTTGCAAAACCAAATCTGTTCTGTGTTAAGGTTAAACTCTATTCCATTCCCTTTAATAAGTCCTTCTCTTTTAGTCAGAAGAGACTGCTAGCCATAAAATAGCCTGATGCTTTTACCTACCCTGTGATAGTCTAGTTTTATGAGTATAATAATCTCACAGTGCTATTTAAATAATGTTATTTCCATAGTAGAGTAAAACTAATGTTTAAACTTAATGATATCAATTCATATCATGATATTAGAAAGGTTTACATTTCTCTTGATTGGAATTACCAAGATATGATTCTCAACCTCTATTATTTTAAGAACCATGAGATTACTTAAAATTATAGGTCTGAAGTTTCCTAACCTCAAGTTTTGCAATATAAAGTTTATCTAACATAATATATTTTTAACTACTGGTCTCATATATTTTATGTGAGGCTCAAAAGATATGCATTCATTACTACATTCATGTTCATAAAATAAATTAATAGAAAACATTCAGAGACAACTTTTTATGCATATATGTGTGTTTGAGTGAATGCTGGAGATTATGAAAGATTATCTAGGAGGATAATGTAGAATCTGCTATGTTGCCTTGTACTATTCTGGGAAATTGTGGATATCCAGTGACTTAATGTAAGCTTTCCACGGAGTAACAAAAGGTTTTCTTAGGTTCTTTAATTCTTAAACATTGTCACGCTGACTTGTTTTAAGAGTAGTTTCAGACATGTGACCCTTTGGAAAATATGGAAATGGGTCTAGCACTGTAATATTCCAGTCTTTTTCCTTGTACTTTCTAGCCCTTCCTCAATTTAACTTGTCAAATACCTATTTTAAATTTTGATTTTTTTTTTTTTACTAAATGTACTGTGTAGAACTCTTTCGTCATGTGTAGCCAAGTCCTTTATTCTATCAATCAAGATCTGTCATCTCCAGTGGTGATGGTAATTTCAAAACTATAATAGCAACTTTCACACACTTAGAAATTATTTTAAGATTGGTTATAACTTTCTTGTAAAGAGGATTTTGTATCCACAACTAATAATAATAATGCACCCTTTCTAAGAGTAGGTACACTTCTAAGTACTCTATATATGTTAAATAATTTAATATTCTCAAAAATCTATGAGGTGTTATACTATAATTAGCTCTATTATACCTATGAGGAAATTAAAAAGAGAAGTTGTTAGGTGCACTAGGTTACTCTACTAACAAGTGGTGGGGATCCCAAATCCAGGCTTTTATTGAAATGTAAGACATAAAAGGTTGATAACCAAACAAAATATGTTTTCCAGTACTTAAAATTGTCCCCAAGTTGTGTTTTATTGGTCATCTTAAATTTACAATCACCTTTCATTTCTTATTTGGAACTATCTTTGTCTATGACACGTTTTTCTGTTAGACCTGGAAGCATTTCTCCCACAGATGCGTAGTCAGTCTTAAATTGTCATAGCTTAAATACTACCCCCTCACCTGCTTTTACATCATATACATGTATGGTATCATAAAGATGTACTGAATATGTTACCCAAATATTTATCTAAAATTGTAATGTATCAAAAGAAAACATTTCTCATTTTAAAATCTTATATTTAGTTTTACACTTATAATGATTTTATAAATCCAGAAAAATGTCTTATTAAATATTGGAAATAGTGATTACAATAGGAAGATTAGTTTAATTGGAAAATCTATTCTTTGATACTGTTTCATTAGAGTGACTTTGTTTTTTCTTCATATTTATTTCCTCTGCACGTGATTTTCTATAAAAGTGATGAGAAAAGGAAACAATTATTAGCATCCATTGGAGTAGCACTGGAGTGACAATTTTGGCTTGTCTAGTCAATCTTCTTTTGGTCTTATTATAATCATCCCTCCCATGTAAGCTTGACTTAGCTTTACTGTCTGGTTTGATTATTTTTTTCTTTTATACAGCTACTATCTTTGAAAAAGTTGAAAATTTTATTACTTGAAAAAAACCTCAAGAATATAAAAGACAAACTTAGCAAACTGTAATGGCCTTTTAATATAGTTTTACTAGGTCTGTAGGCTCAGACTGTTTAAATGAATGAAATGCCTCTTAACAGGTGGCAGTCCCCATTCTCATACCTTTATTTTTTCTGTTTCCTACCATGAAGGGAAAGTTTAAATCTAGTAGGGAAGAATTTAAATTCTTATTAATAACATGAGTCAACTGAGTGTACGTTAATTTCAGAGGCACTGGAATTATTGTTCTCTTAAGGATTGGTGTTCTCTATTTCCCATAACTGAGCTATCCAAAATTTATTTGAGCAATTGTACTATCCTGTACAAACATGGTAATTTTGTATTTTAAGTCATTAAATTTGTGTTGCAGATAAAGGAGGAAAAATCGTAGCTTAGATACATTACTACTCTCCTAAGAATAGTCCATATCTTTTAAATTAAATTATTTAATTGACCTAGGACTTTGAGAAATGTTGCTTATGAAAAACAAAAATCAAAAGTTTCCTGAGATATTATAAAAATATATAAGGAATTCATCAAGGGAACAAATCTATCTGTCTATTCTTGTTTAAAATGGTATAAACACAATTACAACCTTACATGACTGTTAGAAGGGCAGGGGAGAGGTGGTCAAGAAAGATGCCTCAGAAAGTCTGTATAGATGCTGCTAAAGTCAGATACACACATGTCGATCTCACACTGAAGCACCAGAGTGCAGGTGGAAAAGATGAGAGTTCATGGGCAAACTTCACTGTGTGTTACAAAGACAAAGTGAGAGGTCTGAGAAGCTACTGGATCTTCCAAGTAGGATTTTTGTGGAGTAAACATCAGAGTAGACACATTGATGAAAATTCTAGGTCATACACCCATGACTTTCCAATAATAGATATTATCTGCTTCACTTCTGCCTTCTACATCTCTAGCAAGTTCCTGTAACTGGCAATCTCTTAACTAGAACTAGGGAAGAGTTCCTGGGCCTGGATGGAAATGATGGTCACAATACTAACTTGACAGCAGATAACCCACTACAATCAATCTGACTCTCATTTGCATATGCCACAATAACTCTTGGAGCAACAGAGTTCTGAAATGTCTAAAGCAAATATGGAATCTGGATATTTACATCAAAAAAGACTTGATACTGAGAGCAATTGGGAATTATAATTAAAGTCACTTTGGGAGATTTTGTACACAAAGAATTAAATGAAGCATCAGTGATATTTCTTCCATTACGAGAATCACAATAAGTTTATAGTAGAATACTGTATTGATGTAGAAGCAGTGGCCACTGGGGTTTCTGAGGGTAGAGAGTGGGAAAAACAGGTGTAATACAAGGGGCATTTTCGGAACTTGGAAATCATTCTGAATGACATTACAATGACAGATACAGGCCATTATATATCTTGCCATAACCTACAGAATTGAGTGGGAGAGAGTGTAAACTATAATGTAAACTATAATCCATGCTTAGTGGCAATGCTCCAAAATGTGTTTATCAATTGCAATGAATGTACCCACTAATGAAAGATGTTGCTAATGTGGGAAAATGTGGGAGGTGTGGGGAGCAGGGCATATGGGAATCTCCTATATAGTCTCTGTAATATTTTTGTAACCTAAGTATCTTTTAAAAAATGAAAAGGAAAAAAATAATTAAATGAAGCAGAAACCAAGAGAAGCAGATAAGAGAAACCATGTTATTCTAGAGAGAAAGTAAAAGGCTGGTAATCAGTCCGTTTCGAGACTTTTTTGGGAATTGTGTTCTGGGATCAGGCAGATTTTCTTTGAATCTTATGGCACATTTCTATACATACTTTATTAGGTAAATTTTTTTTTTTTTTTTTTTTTTTGCAAAAAAAAAAAGCACATTGACTGAAATGTCAATTTCAGCTAAAAATCTTAATTTTCTGTTATCCAATTAATTCTACTCTTCTCTTTGTAGAATGGATCAGCATAGCATTGAAAATTCACAGACTGTAGAGATAGACTACATGTATTGAAATTCCTGCTCTGTCACTTATTAGCTGTGCAACTAAGGGAGAGTTTCCTTATCTTTCTGTGCCTCAGCTTATCATTTGTCCATTGAAGATACTATTGTTGGAAGTTTTTAAAAGGGGTCTAATGAATTACTATTTGTATACTTCTTAGAAGAGTTCCTGTTAAACAGTAAGTATATGTGAGTATTTGTTAAATTAATAAAAATACATTCAGAACTGAACCATAAAATCATTTAAAAAAAAATCCAATCTCTGAACATCACAGAGACCAGGAGACTTATCAGAAATATTCCAGAAAAGTCAGTCAAGTAAATAACAAATAGCATGAATCTTTATAGCCACTATCTGGAATTCTCCTTTGCCATGTTGATTCTTCTTTCAAATCTTATACATAAGTGATTTCAGAAACAGGTCACTGAAACGGGCCTTGGTCACTGAATTTTCTCCCCTCCTTTAATCTGTATAGACCCATTTCTACATGTTATCAAAACAACAATTGATCTCCACACTGGAAATCTGGGTACCTAAGAGAAAAAGAGATTAGAGGTGGCAAATAGACTTTGTGGACTTATGAGCTCCTTATACAAGGTTACTTTCTAATGTTCTTTTTTGTGAAGCTCTAGATTCCAGCTAGATAATTAGTAACCTTGGTGAGCCCGTAATTGTGTACTGATTAATAATAGAAAAATAGTAGTGAAGAATGTGTGAAAAAATTAATGAATAATTAATTAATACATTTAAGTGTACATACTTGATACAATGTACATATTCAATGAACAATATAATTAAGTATAAAGCATTGTTCTAGAATCAGAGAGTTTACTGTGGAACTGGGAAGATAAAACATATAAAAACATTTAAGTAGTAAAACAAAAAAGAATACATTTTTAATAATAGGAGAAATCATATGGTAATGAAAATTTGCCTAACATGCTGTCTGTTATGTCAGAATGAAGTGGGTTTAGTCTGGAGGGCTTCAGGTATGCAAATTTCAATTTAAATAGTACACGATGAGTTGGAATTGTGAGGAGGGCAGGGAGAGAATAATTTTAGTGAAGGAAGCTTGAGAGGCCAAAATCTTAAGACAAGAAAAGGTTAATAGAACAAAAAATGGAAATAATTTCCATTCCTAAGATTAGATTAGTAAGAATGACACTGAATATTTTATATTTAATGGTTTTCACTCAAATAAATTTTTATCAATATATCATGTAATACATGATTTTACATATAATGCAAGTGTGTAGCAAAACTCATATGACAAAAAGATGCTTTGATTATCAGTTCAATGGCTCAAGATGCCAACCTCAACCCCAGTCTAAGGTGAATTCTTCATGTGGCTTGACCGAAGTTCTGTCTCATATCAGGAACTCTTGAGTGAAACAAACAGGGCAAATCATTATGAATATTCTGCTTAAAGGAATTGTGAAGTACCTTCAGACAATTTTCAGCCAGGCTTTATACAACCAGCATCTTAGACTCCAAATACCCTACCCCCAGGAAATCTTTTTGCTTGTTTGTTTACCTCTGAACATTTTTCAAAGAGTAGGGTATTGAGGAGTTTGATATAGAGAAATAACAGGCATGGGAGAATTTTGAATATGATCTACAAAAAGAAACATGGTCTTCTACACACCAATCAAATAAAGTATCTGTTCTTTACAACACCATCCTCACCAAAAGCCTTATAATAATGCCTATCTATGCATCCTAATCAGCAACCATGGGTCTTTTTGTAGATTCCATTGCTGATTGAAAATCAGAACTATTAAAAAGTCACCATTACTAAAGCTCCTACAACTGTGCCAAGCACCTACAACAGAACCTAGAGCAGGGCAAGAGCTCAAAAAATATTTGTTGAGGCATCTTAAATTTTCTCTATTCTTTAGAAGTTTTATTGAATGGCATCAACCATATAATGCAATATTCCTCAACTTTTAATGCATGTAGAAGGGAACATTGATGCAGTCTTAATCCATTACTGAGTTGGCTCCTTCAAGTTTGGGGAAAAAATAGTAGTAAAGTCGGTGGAGATTCTAGAATTTTCTTGACAGACATTTGAGGATGAAGTCAAAAGGCTCATAGACGTGAACATATTAGAATGGATTTATTGTATATAACCAGACAACCTTAGAGATGATTATATTTTCCTGTGCTCTGAGAGGGTTCATAGACCATTCCTTTTTCCCAGAGTAAAAGGGATGTACTAGTGAAAGAAGTCTGACCTTGCTGAAAGCTCTGTGACTTGTAGGCCAGAGTTGATGGTAAGGGAACCTGCTATGAAACTTGTCGCTGTAGTTTCAATGTAGATAAAATAATTCCAGACTAGCAGAGGCAGCATGGCATTGCTCAACTGTCAGATGCAATGAGGATATAATTTCTGGGAAGGACAGCTTCCAGGGTTCTGATTCCCAAAGATTTGTGGCAATGGCTAATATATCATGATTTTCCTAGTGATGAGGTAGATGGATAGCCAATGAGGTTATTGCTTATAGACAAAAAACAAGAGTTGGTGAGTTGCCAACTGATGTCAGCTGTCACCAAGGAAAATTAGAGTCCTTTGCCCCATTTCCTAATCTGGGCCAGCTTTCAGAAACAGAGTCCATAGTGTGAAAAGGAGATCTAGTAACAGTGATATATTGATAGATGAACTCTCTCAAGAATAAAGCCTATATTTGTAGAATTTGCTTACATCTGATACTTCTGCCATGGCTGATTTCAAGCTACAAACATGTGGTCAAGGAACACATAGTTAGGAAGCGATGTGCAGAATCAGCTCTCATATACCACAAGCCAGCTTCAACACATAACTCTCTGGTAACTGTGAGGCAATACCCATAATACTACAGTAATTATATACAGTAATGATATCAACCAATCATTCCTCAACATAACCTGCAGTAATTTACAAGAGGAACTATACACTGGGAAAAGTGGGCTGTACAGAGATCAAAGGAAGAGAGGTCTGTGCAGGAAGCTCAGATGAAGTAAAGGCAATGCTGCCTCCTGGACCTCATGACCTGGAAGACTGCATGGTGCTGAAGCAATCATCCTTCATTAAGGGGGTCTCTGGAAAGCCTCAAAAGAAGAGTCATATCAGAGATGTGCAGGGTTCTGGGGCAAGGCTGTGGCATCTACAGTAATTAAATGAGCAGGGGTGGAATAAGAGTGGCTCCTCTTACCATTTGTAGGGAAATTTGTGCTTTGTCTTCCTAAAGTTTTAGGTTCTATGGGAACTAGAATTCTGGTTTTCATAGAGGAGATGCTTTTATTCAGAGACACTCTACTCCTGCCATCTGTTCATTTTTCACTCTCCAGACCAGTAAACCAGCAGTCAAAGGAAAAAAAAAAAGTCCAATATTGTCAGGATTAATTAGCAGAAGATTAAATGTGATTATCATGATTACTATCTGTAGCAGAAGGATCAGAGCTTCTTTATCATTTATACTTTAGTTGTTTTGTCTTTTTATGAAGATACTGCTGTTTTATAAATTTTGACCAATTTGAGTAAGTAGTGAGAGAATGGAGTATACTTCACATGAGGTTTGAGTGGGCTGAAAAGTGCAAGGGGTAAAGTGGTGGGCTCTAGGAGACACTGTGAGTAACCCACCCATATTCCATGGCCTGGTTGATCTTCAACTGCCAATATCTGTGTCTTTGGGCCTAAGGGTTTTTTCCTCATAAGTGTGCAAGACTACATGCCAGCAGGCCAGAAATCCTATGTCATCAGCACACCCTGGGAGAAGCCAGTCTTGTGGAAAAAATATGTCCTGGCAGCAGTGCTTCTCAGGTATTGGTATATAAATACCCTAGCTACTCTGCACTTCACAGAGGAACAAAGGAAAAATTTGATAATTAATGAATTGTGAGTTTGGTACCACCTCCGGAGATTTCCTACAGAATAAATTTCCATTCATCCAGTTTGTTATCTTAATAATGTACTATTTCTAGGCTGATTTTACCTTCCTATGTCATTTCCACCCTCCACTCTCAGTGTCAGCTGTACCTTTCAAGTAAACTATTTGCCCTCATATCCTTGTATGATAGGGTTCTCCCCGGCCCCCACTAATATATATCTATCTATATATATTTCACTTGCTTGGATTTCAACAAAATCCTTGTATCTTGGGATTGGTTTCTTAAATCATTATGAAAAAAATTCTTTGTAATTCCTCTTTTTTTTTTTTTAAAGATTTATTTATTTATAAATTTACTTTTATCCATTTTTACCCCCCCTCCCCATTTTTTTTGCTGTTTTTGTGTTCATTCACTGGGAAATTCTCTGTATCTGTTTCCTGCCCTCTCTCTTCTCATCCTTCTCTTCCTGTCTTCACCGGGATTTGAACCTGGGAACCTCTGATGTGGGAGAGAGGTGTCCTACCTCCTGTGCCACCTTAGTTCCTGGTTTTTCAGCGCAACTCATCTTGGCTCTCCCTTGTGTCACTCTCCTGTTACATCATCATCTTGCTGTGTGGCTGGGTGGGGCCTGATGGTACATCCACACTTGGGGCCTGGGGGGCTCACCCACTCATGGGGCCTGGTGGTGCACCCATATATGGGGCCTGGGGAGCTCATTCACTTGTGGGGCCTGGAGACGCAAACATGCACAGGGTCTGGTGGCCCACGTGTCTTCTCTATTTTTCTTTATTTTTTTAACAGGAGGTCCCGGGGATCGAATCCAGATCCCTCCATATGGGAGATGGACACCCAACCATTTAAGCCACGTCTGCCCCTGTATTGCCTCTTGAAATAATATTTCTACCCCCAAAACTTTATTGTACGTTAGGGACTCTGATTAGACACATATTAGATCTTCTCACTCTATTATTATTATTTCTTAACTTCTCTCTAATATTTATCATCTCTCTCTTTCTGGGCCTTATTCTGTATAATTTCTTCAGATTTTTCTTTTAGACTCCTCAGCAGCATTGTATCTATTATCCATTAAGATTTTAATTCTAGGTTAATCCTTTGTTAAGTGGGGGTAATGTCTTTATGGAGGAAGGATCTATAGATGCAACAACTCTATTGGAGCCTCGGCTTTTTTATCTTGGTATTAAACCCTGCACTTAGAGAACAAAGAAGCTGAAATTTATTGGACTGAGCCAATGCTACAGTACTCTACTCTCTTACTTCTGGTTTATAGGGGCATGGATGTGGTTCAAGTGGTTGAGTGCCTGCTTCCCACATGAGAGGTTCTGGGTTCGGTTCCCTGTGCCTCCTAGAAACAACAACAACAAAAAAAAACCACAAGCAAACAAATGAAATAACCAACTCAGGGGAGTCGATGTGGCTCAGTGGTTGAATGATGGCTTCCCACATACAAGGTCAGTGTGCGGATGTCTGTTTGTGACACAATTTTTCAGTTCTTCTGGATAAATTTCTAGTAGAGGAATTGCTGGATCATATGGCACTTCTATATAAGCTTCCTGAGGAAAAGCCAAACTGTCTTCCACAGAGGCTGCACCAATTTATAACCCCACCAACAGTGACGAAGTGTTCCTATTTTGTCATATCCTCTCTGGCACATATTGTTTTCTGTGTTTCTTTTCTTTTTTTCTTTTTTTTAAATAATGGCCATTCTATGCAGTGTGAAATGATATCTTGTTGATGTTTTGATTGGCATTTCCTTAATAGCTAGTGATATGCAGCATTTTTTCATGTGCTTTTTGAACATTTGTACCTGTTTATCTCTGAATATTCTAAACTTGCCCTCATTTTTGAAAGACAGTCTTGTTGGATATAGGATTCTTGGTTGGCAGTTTTTCTCTTGCAATATCTTAAGTATATCATACCACTGCCTTCTTGCCTGCATGGTTTCTGATGAGAAATCAGCACTTAATCTTATTGGGCATCCCTTATATGTGATGCATCACTTTTCTCTTGCTCTTCTCAGAATTCTCTGTTTGTCTTTGGCATTTGACATTCTGATTAGTTTGAGTCTCAGAGTTGGTTTATTTGGATTTATTTGAATGGGAGTATGTTGTGCTTCTTGGACATTGATATCTATGTTCTTCAATAGGGTTGGAAAATTTTCCACCATTATTTCATCAGATAGTCCTTCTGTCCCTTTTCCTGTCTATTCTCCTTCTGGGACACAAATGACATGCATATTTGCACGTCTCTTGCTGTCATTTAGTTCCCTGAGACCACGTTCAATTTTTTCCATTTTTTTCTTCATCTCTTCTTTTGTATGCTCACTTTCAGAGGCAATGTATTCAAGCTCACCAGTCCTTTCTTCTGCCTCCTCAAATCTGCTGTTATATGCCTCCAGTGTATTTTTATTTCATTTATTGCAACTTTCATTTCCATAAGGTCTGCTATTTTTCTATGTATGCTTTCAAATTCTTCTTTTTGCTCACCCAGTGTCTTCTTAATATCCTTAATCTCTTTAGCCATCTCACTGAATTTATTAAGGAGATTTGTTTGAACATCTGTGATTAGTTGTTTCAACTCCTTTATGTCATCTGTAGGTTTCTCTTGTTCCTTTAACTGGGCCATATCTTCCTGCTTCTTGATATGTATTGTATTTTTTGCTGGTGTCTTGGCATCTGGCTTACTAGATGTATTTATTCTGGGTGCAGTTTCTCTGTTTTGTTTAGGGCTTTCTTGCCCTTTCTCCCTTACTAGTTGTGTAGTAGGAGTCAAAGATGTAGTTAGTGCTATAAGTTGTGGAAGCTGAAGCTGCCCACATTGTCCCAGGGACTGATGAAGCTTCTACCAACTTTCTCCTTTGCCAGAGGTAGGTACAGAGCCACAGCCTTGTGTAATAATTCAAGTCATACAGGACAAGACCATCTGTAGTTTTCTGGAAAGACTGATGAATCCTCATGCTCTTTCCTTCCCTGTCTGGGGCAGGGATGGAACTACAGATGTGGGCAGCAACCTATGCCATGTGGATCTAAAACTATCACAGTTGCTCAAGTAGACTGATGTAGCATTGGCCCCTCCCTTCCCTGCCAGGGGTGGGGATGTACTCTCTGGACTGCCTAACAATCTAATTCATGTGGGCTGAATGCACCTACAGTTGCCCTGAGAAGCTGATGAAGTACTGTCCCTTTTGCCTTTTGGGGGGAGGAACAGAACCACCGATACCCAACAGTTCAGTCTGTGTAGGCTGAAAGTGCCTGCTGTTGTCCAGAGGCTGAGGAAACACCAGCCCCTCCTATCCTATTGGGAGGTGGGGGTGGATCCATAGGTACCCACCAGTCCAGTCCATGCAGACCCAAAGTGCCTGCCAATATCTAGAAAGGCTGAGGAAACACAGATCCCCTTCTACTTTTCTTGGGGGCAAGGATGGAGCTATATGTGCCGGGCTATTCAGTTTGTGTGGCCAAAAGCACCTGCAGTTACCCAGAGAGGCTGAGGAAACACAGCTCCCTTCTTTTCCTATTGGAAGGTGGGGATGGAGCTACACATGCCCAAGTATCCAGTCTGGGTGGGCTGAAAGCTCCTGCAGTTTCCCAGAGGGGCTGAAGAAACCCTAGCACCCTCCTATCCTATGGGTTTAGAGGGGTGGAGATGGAATTGAAGACGCTCAACAAACCAGTTTGTGTGGGATGAAAGTGGCCTGCAGTTGTCCAGAGATGCTGAGGAAACACGGCTCCTCTCCTATCTTATTGGGGTGCAGGGATGGAGCCCCAGATATCAGACTCTTCAGTCTGTGCTGGCTGAATGTACCTGCAGCTACCCAGAGAAGCTGGTGCAGGTACCGCCAACTTCCTCCCTGCCAGAGTTGGGGCTGGAGCCTAAGCTAGGGCTGCAGGCTGATCTGGGTGGAAATAAGTTGGTCCTTACTCTCACTGTAATTTTCAATCAGCCCTGCTTCCCCTCATGCTGTGGGCAGAGTAAAAATGGTGGCTACTGGCCTCTTTCTGACTTGGACAAGATCAAACTTTAGCTTTTCTTAGGGTTATACTTTGGCCAGCCAAATTTATTAATCAGTAGCTGAAGTCAATGGCCAACTGTCCCTTCCTCCCCTGTTTTTGGGAAGAGGAGCTTCCAGCTCCAGCCATGGAATAGCTCCTGAGGTGGCCTGTGATGCCAAAGTAGGACGAGCACCAGCCTTGATGGCGTGGCCTGTAGTTTCCTGGAGAGAGTGGTGCAGGACCCCCCAGCTTCCCTCCCAGAGATGGGACTGGAACTTAGACTAGAGCTGCAATCTGATCTGGATGGAAAAAAGCCAGTCTCTATCAGCACTGTGATTTTCAGTCTGCCCTGCTTCCCCTCATGCTGAGGGCAGTGTTAAAATGGCAGCTATCAACCTCTTTCTGCCTTGTATGGTTTCAAAGTTTAGCTGTTCTCAGGATTATACTATAGTCATCCGAATTAACAATCAGTAACTGAAGTTGATGCCCAACTGTCTCTTCTTCCCCCGAGTTTTTGGGAAACGAAGCTTCCAATTCCAGCCACGGAATACCTACCGAGGTGGCTTGTGGCGCAAGTGGAGTATATTCACTCCCCTCCATGGCATGGAGTGCTCTACTCATGAATCATCTCTGCAGATGGGCAGTCTCCTTCTTCCATTCTATCAAGGATGTTGCAAGATGTTCTTTTGGTCTCCTGGAGCCCTCAAACAGTGCTTTAGATAGCTCTGGGTTATTGCTAACTGTCCTGTTACACAAGCTGACTCTTGGAGCTCTTTACTCTGCTATCATCTTAGTTGTCTCTTTTTCTTTGTATATTTTGTAATCTTTTATTGACACCTGGACATTTTGATATTTTATTGTGATATTGCTGGAATTTAGACTTGGGATGTCTTTAAGTTTTTATACAACTAATGCTATGACAGACCTTTCCTTGGATGCTAAGAATTACTGAAAAAGAAAGAAGGCAAACAAACAAAAACACACGGTGCAGATTGACCTCTGGGAATGCTTTCCTTCAACATACATGCTCACAGTATATGCACAAGGGTTACTCTGCTTCTTCCATAACTGGGACAAGGGACCTACACAAGGAGCACTGGCTGGTTCCATGCCAAGCCAGTGGCTGGACAAGGTAAGGGCCAACCAAGGTGCCAGGAGATCCTACAATTTTTAGTGGCTTTTTTCTTGATTCAGTGCTTGCCCTGTTACTCAGTCCTTTAACTCTTTTCTGGAGCTTTGATAAAGATATGTCTGCCAGTTTTTGCCAGTTGTTCAAAGCTTCTGCAGGAGGATGGAGCCCAGATGCTTCTCACCCTGCCATCTTGATAAGGGTAGGGGCTATACTAGCTTTTTATTTGCCAATTGTAACCATTTCAAAGTTTTAATTTCTATCTTTCTTATCCTATTTTATTTTATGTGGTCCTTGTAAAAACCATAAAAATACAATCCCCCCAGTTTGAAATCTAACCCAAGAATCTCTAATTTTCACCAACTTGTTAATATTTGATATACTAGACTCCATTGGTCACTAATTCATCTTCACTGCCAGTACAATGTCAGTCACTAAATGTTCAGCCCAGTCAATCAATCTTCATGGGCTTTCCCTTACCAAAATCACTGAGTAATTTAACTTAATCTATGCACCTTCTTTACTTAACTGAAATCTGGTTTCTATCTGGTGAATTTTCCTCTCTTAAATGAAGCTAATATTTTTAATATATTTTAGATATTGAGAATGAGAGCTGAAAACAAATTAATTTTTTTGTCCATTAAACATTTTTAGGAATCCTTTATGGCCCTATGTCTACACTATGCATTATTCATATTAAAATGAAAAGCAGAAATGCCTTCCCTTCAGAGAGTCTCCAACTAGGGCAGAAACCTACAAATAGGCATATAGCTACATTTGGGATTAATTCTGTAATAAAAGAATCTACAAGGTACTATTGATAGAAGAAAAAACCCTTAATGTTTTATAAAATAATTGGTGAGGTTTCAATAGACAGATAAATGGAGGTACCCAAGGGGAAAAAAGGCCAGTAAAATGCAAGGACATGAAAGAGACCAGGAAAAGATCTATGAACTGCAGTTGGAGACTTAGATAGAGATTAGATTAAGGATTGCCTAAAAAGGCATATAAATGGGGATGGAGTTTCACCAGTGTTTGCTCATACCTGCTTGTAAGTGCTGACTCTGCATATATTTCCATCTCTGCCTTCAGTTAAGTCAGGATGGTAGCTTCAAATCAGTCATGGCTGGAGAAAGTACACCCTAGAAACTGGCAAACACTACAAACCAGGGCTTTATTTCCCCTCAGTGATCCAGATGTTAAACATCTCCCAGTATACTACTCACTCTCCTATGTGCAATGACAAGTCATTGAAGGCTTTTAAGCCAGAGTATGGCATCTATATTTGCCTTTTATTAGTTTCCTATTGCTGATGTAACAAATTACAGGAAACTTGGTGGCTTAAAAAGACACATTTATTATCTTAAAGTTCTAGAGTTCAGAAGTCCAAAATGGGTCTCAGTTGGCTAAAATCAATTTGTTGGCAGGGCTGTGTTTCTTCTGGGGGCCATAAGGGGAAATCATTTCCTTGTCCTTTTCCAGCTTCTCGAGGCTAACCTCAATTCTTGTCTCATGTCCTCTGCCATATTCAAATTCAGCAGTGGCTTGCTGAGTATTTCTAATATCACAGGACTCAGGCACTCTCTCTCCTATCTCTCTCTTCTATTTATAATTACCTTTGTGATTACATTGGGCTCACCTGGGTATTCAGGATAATCTCCCGATCTCAAGGTCAGTTTATTAGCAATCTCAGTTCTATTTGCAACCTTAATTATCTGTTGCCATGTAACATAACATATTCACAGATTCTGGGGTTTAGGATGTAGACAACTTTGGTGTATCATTATTCTATCACAGCATTCAATAAATACTGTTCTGGAAACATTGTGGAATATTGACTAGAAGAGTTCAAGACTCTAAGTTAGAAGGCTATGGCAATAGCTAGGTGAGATACGATGAGAGCTTGAAATAAGTTATTGACAATTACAATAAAAACAGTGAGGATAAATGATGTCTTCACTGTGGGACATATGGTAAAGGAGAAATAAATAAGCCAAATACCTTAATATAATGCAAAATTGTATCAACTATGAATGATATTATTTTCTTTCCCATTAAGAATGAATGCAAAAGTTATCAAATGGAGTTTGTATTTCAGAAAAATTGCCTATTTTGTATTTGTCAAACTGCGATTCAAAATTGCATTTTAATAGAGACTTCACACAATTCATAAAATCCTAGCAAGTAAAAATCAGCTACCTTGATTTTTCAAATTTTTCTTCTCTGTCTTTCCTTCTGTTCTATAACATTCTATTCATGGCTTTGAAATATGTAACAGTTGATTGGAGAGACAAATATCATTTACTTCTTTATATATTTTTACTTTAAAGCCTGTTCTTGAGAAGAATTCATAATAACTTTAGTTCTGAGAGGTGGAAAAACAGCATATATGCTCTGCGTTCCAAGCAAAATGGCACAACAGTTTATAAAACTGTTATGAAAATGAAACATTTGCCATCCATATAAGAAGGCACAATTATATGTATCCTTAAACTGCTCAGGTAGAGTAATTTAGCTCAGGATAAGGAAGGAAGAAAATAATGTTGTTGCTGGCTCTTACCAATTATAGGAGGAAAGGATTAGTTAAGGCCTAATTCTAATAAATTTATTACAAGTTATGTTAAAAACCAACAGTTGTTTTTTTAATGGCGAAGAACATTACCAATTACAGTCTTTCTGAAACTGTTAAGTGACCAAAAATGAGTAAAATTGTAGCACAAAGTAGAGGTTCAACAAATATTTAAATAAATATTTAAACAATAAATATTTAAATTTCTAATAAACAAGTAAATAAATTATAATTTGAAGCAAGATAAAGCTTTTTTAAAAAATTAAAGTTCTAGAAATATCCTTTAATAACTCTTACAATACTACATATTGATTTTTGTGGACATTGAAATTCTGTCAGGGCACACTAACACAGGCCACTGTTAACTCTAAAATTGCCTCCCTGTCTCCGAATTTTCTCTCTACTTCCATTTCTGACCCTCTTAAAACCACATAGATATCATATTATTAGTAGTAAAATCAAAATACACTCAAGTCATTCCCCCTGCCTAAAAACCTCTAGTTGCTTGACATTTCACTGAGAATACAATCCCCTATTCTGGTCCCTCCTTGTTACTGGCCCCTGATTGGCTGTCTGAACTCAGAACAGGCTCCCCTCCCCCACCCTAGAGCTCATTATCATCCAATCATCCTGGCATTTAAAAAGATTGTTCCTAGGATTGCTCCTTCTTACCTTTTAGGGTTTTGCACTTGCTGTTGCTTGTGCTTGGAATATGTCACCGCCAGATCTTGGCCCAGACATCTCTGGAAAAAGGCCTTCCCTGACCACGTTACCTAAAGTATTTCTCCTTTCCACCATATCAAGGTATCCCTTCCTTTATAGTCTTCATGGATCTTAGATCTCTACATATTTATCTTATTTTCTTGTTTATTGTTTTTTTTTTGCCTTTTCCCCCATTAAAATCTAAGCTCCATGATGGTAAGGATTTTTTTTTTTTAATTAATTGCTCTATTTCTGGCAATTTTACCTGGATCTGGCTAAGGATTGGCCCTTAGTAAATATTTTTTGAATGCCAGTGCAATATATATAACTCATTTACAGGTGCTGATTAATATTGTCTGAATATTGAACAACAGCATCCATGGATCCACCTCCCCCAATATATTATGTAAATAAGACTTCCATTCACCTGCTTGCCTAGGTAAAAAATTTATATATATATTTAAAGCATTTTTTATTCACTTTTTTCTCTCCTACTCCAATGTCTAAACCTTCAGCAAATTCCGTCCTCAAACTATATCCAGAATTTGACCAGTCGTCCCCCTTTACCTTTAAGAATGTAATCCAAGGCACTATCATCTCTCATAGACTCCCCCTAAAAAGAGTCCGGTTCAATTTTGGCCCTCTTAAGTTTAAGAGGACTCTAGAAAATTCAAGTAGAAACATGAAGTAGGCAGAGTGTTAGAAAAGATAGGATTTAGGGGAGAATATGGTGAGGCATAAAATTGAGTCTTCAACACACAGAATGATAATTAATTCATGATCCTGGATGTGATCACTTAGGGACTGAATTTAGACAAAGAGCATAAGAAGATAAAGACTCTGAAAAGAGAAGAGGCTCCCAGCAAAAGAGAATGAGACATCATAGTCAGTGAGATTTGAGGGATACCTAAAAGCCAAAAGTAGGAAGAATTTCAAGAGGAAGGGACTAATCAACTATGTTACATGGCACTGAGAGACCAATTAAATGAGGGCTGAGAATTGAGCATTGGGTTTAGCAACTGGGAAAAAATGATTTCAGTTTATTTAGTGACAGGAATTAAAGCCTGAGTACAGAGAATTCAAGACAGAATTAGAGGAGAGAAATCAGAGCAGTATAGATAGAAACCTCTTTCAAACACGTTTGCCTTACATGACGTCAGATATATGTGGTGATTACTGCAGGTGCATGTGAGTTCAAACATGCAAGATGACATGTTTGCATGTTTATGTAAATGAGTCAACAGAGAAGGAAACAAATGATGACAGAGAAAAGAGAAGAGAAATTCAGCATCAAAACATTTGAGGAGGTGTAAAGATATGGGATACAATCTATAAACTAAAAGATTGTTGTTCTGAGTATTAACTAATCAGAAAGTTAATAAATTGCTATGGGAAGAAGACACGTAGGATTATGAATTTGGGGGTGGGAGCATGTACAATTTTTTGCTACTTGTACTATTTTCACAGTGAACTGAGAATATTATTCATCAGCTTTAGTTTATGAGGTGAGGTGTATGGAGTTTATATCTCCATCTATGTTTTTATAGATGTTGATAGCAGTTTTATTTATAATTTTGCCAAACTGAAAACAACCCAAATGGCCATCAGCAGTAGTATGGATAAATATATCATGGTATATTCACATAATGGATTACTATATACCCATATTTTTTTTATTTTTGAAGAAGCTTTAAATTACATAAATGAACCATAAAAATAAAGGGAATTTCCATATGCCTCCCCCCTCCCGCCCACACACTTTCCCACATTAACAACATCTTTCATTATTGTGGTATATTTGTTACTACTGATGAATGCATATTGAAGCTTGTTACTAACCATGGTCTACAGTTTATCTTAAAGTTTACATTCTGCCTCCCCACAATTTTATAGGTTATGGCAAAATGTATAATGGCCTGTATCCACCATGGCAATGTCAAGTACAATTCCAATGTCCTGAAAATGCCCCCATGTTACACCTATTCTTCCTTCTCCCTCCCCTCAGAACCTCTGGTGGGCACTGCCTTTATGTCAATAATAAAATTCTTGCATTGCTAGAGTAATAATAAGTCTACTTTAGTCCATTTTTCATTCCCCAGACTTGAGAATTTGGGGATGGTGATGCCCACTCTGTTTCTAATTAAGACGGGGCTTAGATTCCGTGGGGCAGATGGATGGAAATACCTTGCTTGCAGTTTCAGACACTCTTTGTTCCTTGGGATGGCCATTGTCCATCATTGTCTCCTTGTTAGTTGTCTGGGTGAGTCCAGTGAACTGGAGATTAGGGGTTGCAACTCTGTTGAGATTCAGGGCTCAACTGGCACATTAACAGACCAAAGATTTAAGTCTCTGGGACACATATTTAACAAGTATAGTGCTAATTTTACATTCAAATAAAAGTGGCAGAAGAGTCATGTGTGGGGAAACCATAAATAAGTCTAACTGTTACACTGGGGAGCATAAATTCCAAAGTAAGGCCCATTACAGGATGCCGAATTCCTGAGCTTGTCTGCACTGCTTTTAGTGTATAGATGTATCTAAAGTCCTCAGGATCCTGTTGTTCGAAGCACTGTTTAGAAAATAGTGCTGCACACAACAACTTATATAAACTCCATGTATATAATGGTGATTAATAGAAATCGCACACACACACACAAACACAAAGCACTACATACTTTCATAAAATAATTTGGCAGTAGAAGTAAAAATTGTGGTTACCATTAGGGAAGCAGGACACAGGAAATGTGAACTCTGGAATTTATACTAGAAGTAAAGAATTGAGAAACTGGAAATAACCCAAATGGCCCAAAACTAGGGAAGGGAATAAAAAATTAAATTTAAAACCAAAAAGCTGTGGTATATTTCTACATTGAAATGCAACTCAGCAATAAAAATGAACCAACTGCTGATACTTCAACAATCATTAATATCAAATACATTTTGCTAAGTGAAGGGAGCCCACCTCAATAGACTGCATACTTTTGATTATATTTACATAATTTTTTTTTAAACAGAAAACTATAAGATCATAATACAGACTACTGGTTGCCAGAGAATGTAGTATGTGTGGATTTGACTATAAAGAAACATGGGGGTATTTGGGAGGGGAAGTGGTGGTCTGAGAGTATGTTTTTTGCTTTCATTTTTTTTTACTTTTTATTTTGAAATATATTCAAACATTCAGGACAGTTACAAAAATAATACAAACCTCATACAGAGAACTCCATCATGCTCATCAGACACTAGAGCCACAAATTTCACTTTTTGTCACATTTGCCCTTCCTTCTTCCCTCCCTGCCTTCTTCTCTCCCTCCCTGCCTTCCCTCCTCCCTCCCTCCCTCCCTCCCTCCCTCCCTCCCTCCCT
>JAKSZT010000049.1:40106375-40128463 GCA_026826555.1 Tolypeutes matacus
CCCTCCCTCCCTCCCTCCCTCCCTCCCTTCCTTCCTTCCTTCCTTCCTTCCTTCCTTCCTTCCTTCCTTCCTTCCTTCCTTCCTCCCTCTATGAATGAATCTATCTATCTATGTCTCTATGTATCTATCTATCTATCTATCATCTATCCATTTTCTGAATACTTGAGTGTATGCTATATACATCATCCTTTTTTTTTTTTTTTTTTTAAGATTTTTATTTATTTATTCATTTATCCCCCCCTTGCTGCAGGCTTGCCTTCACCAGGAGGCCCCAGGAACCGAACCCAGGGCCTCCCATATGGTAAACGGGAGCCCTACTGATTGAGCCACAGCCGCTTCCCTACATCATCCTTCTTGAACACTTCATATGTCATGTATATATCCTAAGAAGTATATTCACTTATGTGACCAGAGTAGCTGAGCCTAGAAAGAATCCAGCCCCAGGGAGAGAGAAAAAGCCTCATACCAGCCTATAGCTCAGATTTGAAGGACCTGGGGCCATGGACCCTTAGGAGGAAGAGGAAGGCTGAATCTTTGCAGAGACCAGCAGTCATCTTGCTCCAACATGTGGCAACAGACTTTAGTGAGGAAAGTAACATACACTTCATGGCCTTGTGACTGTAAGCTTCTACCCCAAATAAATATCCTTTATAAAAGCCAACAGAGTTCTGGTACTTTGCATCAGAACCCCTTTGGCTGACTAATGGTGGAAAGAGACACTTCAGGGTTCTGTCTCCCACAGAAGCTTTGAACAACCAGAAAGAACTGGCTGACACAACTTTTTCAAAGCTCCAGAAAACAGTAATATGACCACAGGACAAGAGCCAAATGAAGAAAAAAGCTACTTAAAAGTAGTGGGATCTCATGCTGCCCTAGTAGGCCCCTCCCCCATTCCCCCACCATCTCAGTTGGAGCAGGCCCACATTCTTAGTGTGGATCTCTGATCCCAGTTCTGGAGCTCAATCTGCAAAGACTGAGAAAGGTGTTTCCATTTTCCTCCTTTCTTTCTTTTTTCTTGTTTTGTTATATATTGGCATTAAGGGAAAGTTTGGTCATAACAATAGCTGAAAATAAGCTTAAAGAACCAATATCTCAGAGTTTTACATTCAAGTGATAACACATCATTAAAATATCAAATTGTACAGGTTTCAATAAAAGATTACAAAACATACAAAGAAAAAAGGAAGTGATGACCCAGTTAGAGAAGAAGTTTCAAATATTAGAAACTATAAATGAGGAGGACCAGATCTCAGAAATTCTAGGCAAAGATTAAAAAATAATGATTCTAAATATACTCAAAAACCTATAGGAAAATATAGACAAAAAAAACAAACAAAACTAAAGGAAATCTGGAAAATGATATATGAACACAAAAAAGAATATCAATAGAGAGACAGAAACTATGAAAAAGAACCAAACAGAACTGAAGGCCATAGAAAAATTTTGTTAGAGGTGTTCAACAGATTGAAGCTGGCAGAAGAAAGAATCAGTGAACCTGAGGATAAGATAATCAATTGAAATTATTCAGTCTGAGGAGTGGAAAGAAGAAAGAATGAAGAAGAGACAAGAGAGCCTGTAAAAACTGCGGGATACTATCAAGTATACAAATATGCACATTGTGGGAGTTTAGGAAGGAAAAGAAAGAGAGAAAGGGGCAGAGAGAATATTAAAAAACATCATGGCTGAAAATTTCCAAATTAAAGAAAGATATTTATATATACATCCAAGATGCTCAACAAATTCCTTCTCAAGATAAACCCAAATAGATCCACACTATGGGCTATTATAATCAAACTGTCAGATGACAAAACTCCAACTGTCATCTGACACATCATTTTCTCTATGAGTCCCTGCCCACCAAGAAGGCGGGGACTCAACATCCTATTGATGTGGCCCAGTCATAATCTAATCAAGTAAAAGTGAAATTTCTGAAATTGATACAATCTAATACACCCAGAGGAACAGACCAGTTTACAAACATAATCCAATATCTATTTTTGGAATTCATTAAAAATATCAAACTGCTACAACTATCTTGATCAGGGCCTCCATCATGTTTTTTAATGTAGACAGTACAGTTCACTTACCATAGAACATTCATTTTCACTTTTTGTAAGCTCTTTAAATGGCTTCAATACTAAACTCATCAGATACTATTAATTGGTGCTTATAAAAAGACTATATACCATACTCTCATCTTTAAATAGCCAGTTGCTAAGAATAATTTAATGTCTCATTTTCTTTCTTAATATAATGAGCCAATTACTTTATTATTCAATTTCTGTTCCATTTTAAATGGAAAAAAAACATTTTAATAGTGATCTCTAGAATTTCTTTAATTCTTTGGGACTATGTGTGCTTGGCCATTTAGCTTTTGATGTCTTTTTTTTTAATCATAAAATTTGGGTAAATAAATTTATTTTTAAAAATGTTTCAAAAATAAATATATGTCAAAAATAAAGTTATCTACCATATATTGAACTAGAATTTAAGGGACCCTGTTAATTTTAAGAAGATTTAAAATTTTTATTTATAGCTATATAATATAGCTATGTGAATATAGAATATAAAATATTCCAGGAAATAATTGCTCAGTCTTATAACATTTTAAAGTTAGCTAACTTATTGTTGGTATTCATCTGGGTATTTTTCTCTCATCTAGATAGGAGGATGAACAGAATTAGACCTGGTGTCTTACAGTGCTCTTCTGTTGTAATGTAATCACAGCTGTGTGATTTTCTTGCAGATCTTGTCCTTTTTATAATATTCAATTAAAGGCACTAGGCTTTTTAATGAGCACCCAGTAAAAGTAAGATGTAGTTCCAGGTGCTGATCACGCAAATGACTGTGAAATAATAGGTAATTGTCGCATATTCATATTTATGTGCTAACTGTAATTTGTAATATACTAACATTATTTTCAAGTGAAAAAAAATGGTTCATACTAAATTATGTCCACCCTATTTTAGAAATTTGAAGCTGTTAAATTAGGTAATAATGTAATACCCTCATCTGTATAGTCATTTTCATAATTCTAAAAAAATTTAATGCATAATTTAGACAAATTTAGACAAATTTTATGCATTATTATTTTTAAAATAGGCGTTAGTTCATTTAATTGTTCTTCCTAATAGGCTAGGCTGTATTTCCTTCTTCCTCTAAATGGGAGGATGAGTTGGATTGGACTTGTCTTTTGAGCTTTTCAAAAAGTAGTGTATTTTTTTCTGGATCTGTAATATTTTTTCATGACACTTGATCAAATTTGTATTTATACTAAATGGGAAGAGATGTCTACATATAGATCCTATTACATAGATGCATTACTATTATTCTCTATTTACTCTGAAATCCACAGCTGGGAACTAAAATTAAACAATTAATTTCTATCTATCACTCAATGAATATTTAGGCAGAGTCTCAGGAGGAAAGAAAGTAACTTTCAGAAATGTTGGCAGAGTGAGAAAGGTAAAGTCATCACTCTCAGGAATACTTAGTTCTTGGATAGAATCCATTCCAGATAATCTCTTGATTAGAGTACACAGTAAAGTGTCTTCTATAAGAACATATTAATGTTTGTTGATGATGATAATAATTTCGAGGTTATGTTTTTATTTCAAAGAACCATATTTTACATTGTCACAAATAGAAAAACAGATTATGCAAAGTAATGCTATTTATTTTTTTAGATACAACTATCTTTGTTCTCACCAATTTTATCACCATAATCAAAATGATCAGTACTCCAATAGACCTAAACAGGATTCAAATCTATTGTATTTGGTGCTTTATCTTCTCTTTCTGGTGAAAGAACATTATAATGGAGAAGATGCCTTCATTGTTTCCTTTCTCAGATGATTAATCATGTAGTCTACACTTCCCTCATTTACTTTATCTGTGCTAATACATTTAATAATCTGAAGTTTAAAAGTTTTGGCTTTCCCTGTATATTTTGCTCAGCTTATTAAACAAAAGTTTTGTATTGTTCTCTCAATACTGATAATACTTATGTACCGCACATTTATATGAGGGTCAAGAATTGCCTTATTTACAGTAAAAAACTATTTGGTAAAGTTTTATTAACCAACAATATAATCAAATGCCATTTATGATTCATATTACTCATTTTTAATAGTTATATTTCTTTTAGCAACAAAGTTTTTGTTATTATTGGGAAAAAAACAGTGACACTAAAAAGATTTATGCTATCATTGGATAATTTAATTAAATAAAGTTTTAATAAATTCTTGCATTGTATAAAAAATGTTCTGAAGTGAGCTTAAGTCATGCTGAGAGTTTCTTCTGTTTTAGGAACAGAACTGTCTTCATCTTGTGGATTCTATGACAGAACGACTTAGATTATAATTGATAGTGTGGTAGATTTGTAAAAACAGCCATAATTTTCTACCATTCTCAAGACCTTTGCATTGTGATCTTGCAGCTCCTTCCAACAAGAAAAGAATCTGGGCTGCTTAAATATGGGCTGGGCTTGACACAGCTTCACCAACAGAATGGTGTCAGAAGTAACAAGGGACAGGTTCCAAACCTAGACTTCAGGAGGCCTTGTTACCTTACTTTCCCTCTCTTGGAGTCTTACTCAGTCTGGACCAGCTTTCCAGAGGTTAAAAAAATAGGTTAAGCAGAGGTGAGACATCCATCTAAAGCGATTCTAGTCTAACCAGGTTTTAGTTGGCAATAGCTACAAATACATGAGGGAGTTCAGGCAAAATCACTTGAGTCTAACTTCATATCAGCAAAACTACTCCTTTGACACATATACTTTGATGTCCTAATAAGTTATGGTTTTAAGCCAATAATTTTTGTGTTATTTTTTTAAGTTGCAAAAGCTAACTGATAAAGATGAAAAAATCAACTGTATATTCTTAATATAAAGGGACAAATTAGTGGAATCACATTGCTACATCACGAAAGCTACAGGAATGCCAGTGATGCTTGCCTCTTAGGAACCAAAAGAACCAGATACCAGATGTTGTTAGTACTCTTTTTCTGTACATGACTTCTTTATTCTCTCTTACTGCACCTGGTGGATGGACAACATCTCTGCATGAGTAAACTAAATCCAGGGTTACATTGTGCAAATGATTTGCTTTTTGGGAATACTGCAAATATTCTGGCAATAGCCAGAAATAGAGTTTTATGAAAGACAGCCACTGCCACAATTGATAAAAGTGAAATCTTATTTAGGCTGAAGAAACCTGTGGTCACAGGTCCATTAAGTCCCCACTCTCCCACCAAATTGACTTCTTCTGAAGTTCCTGATATATTCTAATACACTGTCTGATGTGAACATTCCTGGTTATACAAATTTCCCTTTTCATCAGTTTTGTCTCACCCCCTTGTAATTCTCAGCTGACTGGCAAATAGCTAAAGTTTTTCATATCACATATGATATTATTTTATGGCAACAATATCTAGAAGGTAGCAGGATCCCTTTTTAATAATCAATTTTATTGAAACATATTCATAAACCATAAATCAATTTAAGCATACAATCAATTGAATTTTGTTGTGCATTAATCACTTCAATCAATATTAGAGCATTTTTATTACTCCAAAAAAAGCAAAAAACAAGCAAACAAAAACCCTACCCCTTGGTAGTCACCTCTCAATCTCTCTATCCTTCCTCTGCCATACATAACTGCTAATCTATTTCTGTCTATAATTTATTTGTATTTACATTTTGTATAGATGGAGTCAAACAGTATGTAGTATTTTTGTCTAATTTATTTTGGTTAGGATACTTTCTTTCTTTACCATTGATGGAAGATTATTACTATGTTTCTATACAGAATATAGTTTGCTTTGGTTGTGTTTTTGCCCAAATATCACCTTGATATTAATCGCTTGTAACATTAGTGTACATTTGCTCTGTTTCAGAGAAAAACATATATGCACTATTAACAATACTCACTTTTCACAAGACATTTGGTATGCTGTACAGTCCCATGTTTCATTGCTTAGCTTTCCTTCTAGTGATATACACAATCTTAGAATTTCCCTTTCAGCCACTATCATACACATACTGTTGATGATTATAAACACTGCGCTGCTGATTTTAAACACTATGATGTGCTTTCACCATTTGTACTTATTTCCATTTCCAAAAAACCTTTTTACCAATTCTGCACAGATTCAACTTCAGCTTTCCATTATCTAACCATCTTCTATTTTCTGGTAACCTATATATATCTTCTAGCTATTAACTCCATGAGTTTGGTGATTATATTTAAATCATAATAACAAAATTATACAATATTTTTCCTTTGTGTCTGGCTTGCTTCACTCAACCTAATGTCCTCCAGTTCATCCATACTGTCAAATACTTCACGGCTTCATTTCTTCTTACAGGTGAATAATATTCCATCATAAATATATATGACAATTAGTTTATCCATTAATCAGTTGAGGGACATCTGGGTTGTTTCCATCTTTTGGCAAATGTTAATAATGCTGCTATGAACATCAGTGTGTAGATGTCTGTTCGTGTCCCTGCTTTCAGTTCTTCTGGGTATATACCTAGTAGTGGTATTTCTGGGTCACATGGAAAATCTATATTTAACTTCCTTAGGAAACACCAAACAGATTTTCACAGTGGCTACACCATTCTTCATTCCCATATAGGAATAAGCATTCCTATCTATCCACATCCTCTCCAACACTTGTAGTTTTCTTTATTTTTTTTTTAATAGTAGCCATTCTAGTGGGTGTGAAATGATATTTCATTGTACCTTTGATTTGCATTTCCCTAATTGCTAACGATGTTGAACATTTTTTCATGTGTTTTTTGTCATTTGTATTTCTTCTTTGGACAAATGTCTATTAAAGTCTTTTGCCCATTTTTAAATCAGGTTGTTTGTCTTTGTATTGTTGAGTTGTAGGATTTCTTTATATATCATGGATATTACACACTTGTCAGATGTGATTTCTAAATATTTTCTGCTATTAAGCAGGCTGCATTTTCACCCTCTTGACAAAGTCCTTTGAAGTGCAAGTGTTTAATTTTGAAGAGGTCCCATTTATCTAATATTTCTCTTGTTGCTCATGCTTTGGGTATAAGATTTTAGAGACCCCCACCTACCACAAGATCCTGAAGATGTTTTTCTACACTATCTACTAGGAGTTTTATGGCCCTGACTTTTATATTTAGGTCTTTGATCCATTTTGAGCAGTTTCTTGTACAAGGAGTAAGATAGGGGTCCTCTTTCGTAAGTTTGGTTATGGATATCCAGTTCTCCCAGCACCATTTGTTGAAGAGACTGTTCTTTCACAGTAAAATGGATTTAGTAGACTTGCCAAAAATCAGTTGAATGTAGAGTTAGGGTCTATTTCTGAATTCTCAACTTTATACCATTGATCAATGTGTCTGTCTTTATGTCAATATCATGCTGTTTTGTAGATTTCTGAATACAGGTCCTTTACATCCCAGGGTAAATTAATTCCTAGATATTTGAGTCTTTTTGTTGCTATTGTAAATGGAATTTTTTTAAAATTTCCTCCTCAGTTTGTTCAATACCAGTTTATAGAAACACTATTGATTTTTGCATGTTGATCTTGTATCCTGCCACTTGCCTGAACTCATTTTTTGTTTAGTAGCTGTGGCAGTTTGGTATTATTTATGAATTCCAAAAATAGATATTGGATTATGTTTTTAAACTGGCCTTTTCCTCTGGGCATATTAGATTGGATTGGATTCAGAGGTTTCACTTTTACTTGATTAAATTATGATTAAGGCTTTGATTGGGCCATGTCAGTAGGATGGTCCCTGCCCATCAATGGGGTGGGAACTTACAGAGAAAATGACATGGCAGAAGAGAAGGTTGGAGTTTTGAGCTGGAGCCCTGGGAAGTAAACATGCAGGAGGTGAGAGGAATAGAGATGGCTCCACAGACACGGCAGAGGCCCTGGGAAGAGAGAGAGACTGATAGTCTACAGCTGACCTTTTGGAGAGACCAGAGCAGCTGAGCCTGGAGAGAAATGAGCTCTGAGAGAGAGACTAGACTTACCCCAGCCCACAGTTGATACTGGAAGAAGCTGGAACCATGGAACTTTAAGAGGAAAAGGAAGGCTGGGCCCTCACAGATGTCGGCAGCCATCTTGCTCCAACTCGTGGTAACAGACTTTGGTGAGGAAAGTAACTTATACTTTATGGCCTCGTAACTGTAATCTTCTACCCCAGATTTCTGGTATTTTGCATCAGCACCCCTTTGGCTGACTAATACAGTAGATTTTTTATTGATATTTTGGAATTTTCTAAATATAATGTCTTGTTTTCTGTGAATAGTGAGAATTATACTTCCTCTTTTCCAATTTGGATGCTTTTTATTTATTTTTCTTCTCTAATTGCTCTAGCTAGAACTTATAGTACAATGTTGAATAACAATGGAGACATTGGGTATCCTTGTCTAGTTCCTGATTGTAGAAAGAAAGTTTTCAACCTTTTCTCATTAAGTCTGAGGTTGGTTGTGGGTTTTTAATATATGCCCTTTACCATGTTGAGGACGTTTACTTTTATCCCTAACTTTTGAAGTGCTTTTATCAAGAAAGGATGCTGAATTTTGTAAAATGTCTTTTCTGCTTCAATGGAGATCATCTTGTGGGGTTTTTTTCTTTTACATATTGAAACAATCAATTGGATTTCTACCCATCAGCATCAAGAAATAAATGTTATAAAATTTTATGTAATGATAGCATTAATATACTGAATATTTAGGAATAATCTTAAAATTGTGCAAGACCTCTTCACAGAAAATTGTGAAACAAATTGAAATACTTTAAAGAAGAACTAAATAAATGGAGAAACATACCACGATCAGAGATTAGAAAACAATGTCTTAATGATTGTAATTCTCCCCAAACTGATTCATTAATTCAATACAAGTCTTATCAAAATTCCCCCGCCAGTGTGTGCCAATGTGTTTAGGTGCTTGTGGAAATTCAAATGCCTACTCTAAATTTTGAATGGAAATGCAAATCAACAAGTATACCTAAGCAGGCTTTAAGGTGAAAAACAAAGTGGGAGGCCTTGCTTTATTTAAAATGAAGCTAAAATAATAAATGTAATGTGGTATTGGTGCGAAGAAAAACGAAAGGATCAGTGGAACACAATTGAGAGCATATCCTAAAGTGTATGGATTCTTGATTTATAATAAATGTGGCACTGCATAGCTGTGGACAAACGTTTGAGGAAACATGGAACTTGCATCAAATGTCAAACTTATACACAATTTCAGGTCAACTATTCATCTAAGCGTGAAAGAAAAAACAAGTAATCTAGAAGATAATATATGAGTATATCTTCATTATCATGGGTTGGGCAAAATTGCTTGAAATTATTTTAACATAATGCTTCCCAACCTTATTTAATCACAAACCATATGTGTTTGTGTATGAGTGTGTGTATGTGTATGTTTAAGACATTAACATATTGGGGAAATATTTTTCCCCTGAAACACTTTGAGAAAAGCTACTTTGAGTTCTCTGCTTTCTTATCAAATTAGCAATGGTGACTCTCTAGAATTAAAACTCAGTGATTGGGGACTGGAATAAGTTTTCAAGAACAGTTCAGGAGATCGAGCTGGAACTTTCTCTGGAAAAAGAATTAAGATAGAAGCTACCTGTAAAATGATGAGGTAGAATTTATTTGTGTGTGTGTGTCTAGACCCACTTGTAATGTCACAATAAAAAGATAGCTAAACTCAAGTAAGCATTTCTGTAGCAATTTATTGTCACCAAGAAGTATTAACAAGGGAATTGAAAAAAATCTGTTAAGCTTTCCTTTAAGTTTTTTATTATTAGGAAAGCAATGATTAAAAAGATATATTTGCTTCATTTATGCATAGGTTCTTAAAAGTTTTCTACAGTAAAAGTAGGCTAATTTTACCATTTAAAATAGATCACATTAAAGGCATTTTTGTACCAGCCTCTATGTCTAGATCCATTACTCATTCTTTGTAAAAGCTGCTTAATGGTTCTAAACCTCATATATCTTCACTGTAAACATAGGATAATGCTACCTGCCCTTAATTTCATGATAGAATGTGCATATCCTTATAAAAGCTATGCCCTTTAAGTAAACATAATATAGTAGCAAGTGTACACAACAAGGAAGAGTAATTACTCAAAGTTGTATGCACAATGGAAACTTACTCTGTAGAGAGGCTGGCTGCATAATATCATCTCTCTTGTATCCCATTAAAGAGGAAACAGCCTTTCTTATACAGTACATATTTGATGCATGTGTTGAATCTTTCACTAATGAATGCTAAGAATCAGGTGGGTGGCCTATAAAACAGAGGGGCTTCTCATGGGGAAGGAGAGGTTCATCAATCTGGGTGCTAATAAAGTTCTAGCCTGTATGTCTCTCAGTCATCACCAAATCATGGGATTGAGAGGACAACAATTTCCTTTTCATGTAATACCTGTGCACTGCCACTTCCAGATTACATGCAACATTTATTTTTTCCTTCCATTTCTCATGATGTTCATTTGACACCTAGTTTAGGATAATATTCTTGAAAATGGATATATTTATTATTGTATTTATATGCTTTAATGATGGATTGTATGTTATGGGTTTTTACCTCTGGTTTTGATATTAATAATTGTGATTTTGTATGTGGATATGCCTTGAAGAGTGCCTAGTAAAGAGAATAATAGCAGCTAACCTCTAAGCATTATGTGCTGAATATTGTGCCAAATGCTTTACATGTATAATCTCACTTAATCCTATGTTGGGCAGTATAATATGTATCCCCATTTTAACAATTAAAATATGAGGTCAATAGAAATTGAATAAATTGCCTGGAGTCACAAAACTTTTAAATAAAGTGAGGATTTAAACATGTTTATTTAAATCCAAATTCCAAATTTGTTATGCTCAACTCTTAGACAATATAGCAACACCTAGATCATGACACACCACTCAACTATGTGGTGGAGCCTATATGTGCAAGAAAATTATAAACCAAATTTAGATAATACCAAACTGCCATTCATATGCTAACCTAACACTACGTTGCGGAGAAAGAAAATTTGATTTCAAAATAATTCTAGATTCCACTAATAAAATAATTTAGTCTATAAATAAAGAGTGAAAAGATTTAATTCATAAATTCAGTTCTCTACCACTGTGTGAACCTGGACAGCTTGATAAATCAGTCCATTATGTTAAAAGTGCAACATGGATTTCGAAATGCTATGTATGGACTTAGAAGTTTGTACATACAACTATAATTGACTATACTATAAAAGATATATTTGTTAATAATGATAGAGCCCAAGAATCTGAATGTGATTTTAACTGCAGAGGTATGAATGTTGTTAATATTTAATAAATGATTAAATGTGCCTGCCATAATTTAAAAAGCTGCCACCAGGTTTGTGATCTCTATGCACGCCACTCTACGTATAGCATAGAGTGCTCTATACTTCTTTGACTAACAACATAGCATCTGCTTGGCTCACCAAAAACTGTCTACTATTGTTTTCAATTTAACAAAGCATCACTTATTATATTTCAAAAAAAAGGTTATCTCTTGTATAGTTGAGAGATTGAAAGATAGAAAATGAATGGGTAGATAGAGATATATAGATAGATAAGTAGAATCTTTTTTTAAAGCATAATATAAAGCACGTACTTTAAAATATGTCATTGTATTTCTATCAATACATGTATATATTTAATTCAAACAAATAAACACAAACATACATTTCTGTTAATATTTTTACTGTTTCACAATTCTTTCTATTAAAAGTAGATTTTGTATTAACGTTTGCAAGGCAGATTTCTATGAACTATGACCATATCTTAATTTTCTAAGTAAGAATTTTTTTGGAAAAGAAGTAGAAATTACTATTGTTGGCAAATATATCAAGATGTCATAAAAATTGAATATATTTTGACTATCATAGTTGGAATGTTTTTATATACAGTTCATTTTCCTATGCTAGTGCTTTAAGGGAATATGTACATTGTTAACTCATAAAATTTAGTGGGCCAGAGCTTACTAACAAAAAGGTAATATCTGGATATAAATTAAATGCCTTTGAAAGGATGTTATTGCTTTTCTATATCTAAAATGGAGTGAAAATCACAGAATAGTTGTACATTACATGGCACTCAGAAGCTTGAGAGATTGATAAAGACTTCTACAATTTTCCCTCAGTTCTCTAGCTTGATTAAATATGTCATATGTTTATAGAATCTATATAATGAAACTATATCCTTAAACTTCATGATGCCTGTATTTGACCAAGTATTTGGAAAACCCCAAAGCAAGCAAAATTTGGTAAATATTTTGTTTCAATCTCATATATACACATGCTATAGAAGCATATAATTTTTAAAGTTTCTTATATTTAATGATTCTGACATATTTCGGAAATATTTTGGAAAAGTTTTATTTAAACATTTCATATGAAGCAACTAAAAGAAGAATTTTAAACTAGACATTTCTACTAGCAGATTGACAAGTTGTCAGTTAAATTAAAATTTAATTTTAATGATATTGTTTAATTGCTTCCTATATTTAAAGAATTTCAGGAACATGGAAAATACAGATAAGATATATATGTTCATCTTAAGGAGTTCACAGTCTGATTAGATAAATAATAGTTTGGAGTAAGTGATATGACTGTAATAAAAAGCTTGCTGTTTCATAGGCTAAACTGTAGCACCTAACCAGACAAAGGATAAGATATCTGTGATGAATTTTGAGAATAACTGTATTATCATAAACATATTCCACTGGTGAGTCCAAACAGCTGTTGTTCCAGATGTGGTCTCTTTTCTAAAGGATATAAATATAGCCCCTGGTACCAGGAAGGCAACTAATGATTCAATGAATTCTTTTTACTGTATATCTGTACATACAGAGAGCCAGGACCATTTTGATTTCACCTAGCAAGGAGAAAACACATTTACTCATTTTTCTTAGATATGTATCAGCTCTCCAACTCGATGTCATAATGTTGTATGTAGGGACTCCTATCATTTTATGATCCCAATGACATCTTGCTGGTCCAATATATTAATGATATCCTGCTGCTTGGACTTGATAAGCGGAATGTATTGTAAACCACGTAAGTCTTGGTAAGATACATATCTGTATGAGGGTGAGAAATAAAATTCCATGAAAATTCAAGATCTGCCACCTTGATTAAGTTTTAAGGTTTTCTTTGGTCTGGGAAATAAAAAGATGGCTAATCTAAGGAAAATGGCAACCTGCTGTATCTGGAACCTCTTACCACCAAGAAAATAGTATAGTGCATTTTGGGCGTCTTCAGATTTTAGAGGCAACATATACAACATTTAGGCATGCTGCTGCAACACATTTACTAAGTAACCCTATAACTGACTGCTTTGACTAAGCTCCACAGCAGTAGAATACTCTGCCAAAGATCCAGAACACTGAAGCACACTGCACTGCCATTGAATTGCATGAACCAAGAAATTGAGTGGTGCTTGAAGTACCTATGGCTATTTATTTTTGTATAGAACAGTCCTTTTTAGGAAAACTACTGCATATTCTATTATGATTCTGAACAAAGTCATTCTGTATTCTTAAAATAACTCTTCTTTGTTTGATAACAACAACAACAACTTCCAGCTTGATATTTGGTCCTATTAGACATTTTGACAGGGGCCACAAAGATACCATGTCCTCTGAGCTCCCTGTAATGACCAGGGTATTATGTGACCACAAAATACACAAATTTTGGCATTGGCAATAGTATTCCACTATCAAATAGAAGAGGTATATATAATAATGGGCTTGAATAGGTCTTGAAGGCACAATTAAGTTACAAGAGCAAAAGGCTCAGACTCCCATGCAACTAATTTTGAAGCACTGTCTCTTCTCCATGCAACCACATTATGGGTTTATGAGGATCTTACCATGGCAAGTTGCCTGAGAAAGAAGAAATTTGTATCGACTTATAGACAGTTGCAAATGATATGGTGGAAACACCCAAAAGTAGATGACTATAGCATTATATTCTTATTCAGGGGTGATGCTGAATAACAAAAGTGAAGGAAAATCTACCATTGCATAGAACTTGGAGGAGTACATCTGGTTGTTTACTTTGCCTGGAAGAAGAGGTAGAGAAATATCAGATTCATACTTATTTATGAGCAATAGCTAATTATTTGGTTGGATGGTCATGGATTAGAAGGCAAATAATTGGAAAATTGGTAACAGTGAGCCCTGGAGCCAAGGATGTTTTTAGTTTTCTGACTTCCAAAGCAAATACCATGCAATAGGTTAGCTGCAATATGGGAATTTATTGGTTCGTAGTTTTGAGGCAAGAAGAAGTCCAAATCAAGGTATCATCAATGCGATGCTTTCTTCCCAAAGACTGGCATTCTGGGGCTGGCTGCTGGTGTTCTTTGATTACAATGGGTTCATACCCCGTGGAATAGATTAAGTTTAAGAACATGTTTTTTTAGGAGTACAGAGCTCCAAACAACCAAATGGGCCTTACGGATGGACCCAAAGTTTGAGGGAATTTTTGCCTTGTGTAAATGCCCATCAAATGGCAATCACTGCAGAGAAAGCTATCAAAAATCATGTGAGCTTCTTTATGCAGCCATTCCAGTCATTGCTGAGAAGGCTATCCAACCAAGTGACCTTGAAACCAGGATGGAGCTTATTCTTGAATTTAATAGTATGGACTTCAACTCACCATAGATGATATCGCTACGGCTATTTATGAGTTCCTAATGTGTCAAGAACAGAAAGTGACATTGAGCCACCAATATGGCAATTTTTCACAAGTGAACAAGCCTAGTGACAGTTTGATTACATTAGGTCACTTACATTATAGAAGACGGAGACATTTATTCTTTTTGAATAGACATTAATTCTGGAGATAAATTTGCTTTCACTGTCAACAGTGATCCTGCCAAAACTTCCATTCATAATTTTGGAGAATGGTAGAATGGGCTTCTGAAGACTAAATTAAACCAACTTTAAAGGGTAAGTTTATATCCTATAGGCTGAAGTTTTGTTCTGAAAATCATATAACAATATATGTTCCAATTTCTCCCATACCTAAAATGTATGGGTCCGAGATCTGAGGAATAGAAATGAGAGTGTTTTATTTGTTATCCCTAATGATCTATAACTTTGACTTCTTTTGGCTTAGAGTTCTTAATTCCTTAAGGAGAAACATTTCTTACTAGAGACACAACAGGAACAACACAGAGGGGAAGCTGGAACCATATTTCTTTGAATGCCTTTCTCTTACTGTTAGAGTTTGCCAATGAGAGGAAATTGCATGAGATTATTAGGGCAGTAAAGGAGGAGAATCTATGTTTCTCTGAAGGTAGTTGCACACAGATAAGAGTACTTTTTTGGTTATGAATCCTTAAATTCCCCAGTTTACTAATTTTTATCTAAATCCAGTATCAGATATACTGTGATATTTTATTTGTCCACACTCTGGTTAAAAACTCTGATTTTTTATGTTGTTGATTTTTTTTTTTTTTTGCTAAACTATTACAATTCATAATTATGAGTCCCACATTCTAGTACTTTTTTTTCCAATTACTTTGCTGGGTATTTACACTGAAAAATCTTACCAACCCTCTGAAATAATGTCAAAATCTAAATATATCATGTTTCAAAACCATCTTCACACTCATTTACTCTGACTGTAATAGCATCTATAGTCTATTAACATCCAAAATACCATAAAAGGACTAATTTAAATCCACCTCTTCAATAAAATCTCTTCTTCTGATTGTTTTCTCTTGATCTATAATTGCCGAGTCACAGCCTGTCTTACACAATACAACAGTTAAATTTTTCCTGAAAGATGTAGAGCATTGTTGTATTTGACAGCTAACTATAACAAAGATTACCTGTGAGTCTTCACAAGGGAAAAATGAGGGTCCAACATATTACATATTACTTTGAATCCATCCTATTTTCCCCATGGATAAGTTTATGAAAAAACAAAAACAAACAACAAATTTTGAATATGAGGAAAATTATTACCAGACAGACTCTCAGGTCATCATCTTTGAAGAGACTGAGCAAGAAACAAATCATTTAGCTTCAGAAAAGTACAGGTACAGCATAGAAACTTAGCTCACTACACCTAGGATTGATAACCATAGAGTGCTGGTCTTACGAGGTCAGCTTCCCATTCTATTGGGCTCTGAGACATCTGAGTAAATCGATCAAAGGATATTCCCTAAATTAGAGGCTTGTGTAACATATCCCCTGGAGAGTAAGAGAAACCTGTGATATGTAGTAGCATTCTGTACCGTGCTTCAGACACTAGTAGCATCAGCAGAGACAGGGACACAGGGAAACAGGTTTACAGAGTGACGTGAAAGCCCCCCAAATATCACTTATTACTTGATTCTGCCTCAGGCGGATCATCAACATTTATCTGTGCAATGTTTGAAGGATTTATCTTAAAGATTTCAATATTGTCTTTTAGTTTTTTGAGGAGGTAGAAATTTAAAAGAAGTATTTTAAGTAAACTTCTTCATCGTTCAGGAACATTTCATTTATAGCTAATAGATGGTTTTCAAAATGAAATGAAATTCAGCCCAGAAGTAGCCAGAGAGTAATGAAAAAAGCAGCAGGCCATGGTTAGAAAAGAGCACTTATAGGAAATTTGGCCAATTCCTTTTTCTAGTTTTAGTAACACATATTTGTTCATTTCCTCACACACTTTTCAGTCCTAGCAGATAAGTGTTAGCCTGTAGATCACACAGCAACTAAAATTACTGTCATGGTTATCAAATATCACAGAGAAAAAAAGTGTTGTTTTTATTAATGGAATCCAAAGTACCCTAAAAGATGGACTTGGGCAGAGGGTTGACCTTAAAAGAAAGAGACACCTAATCCCAATTCCAAGTTGTTTCTTTCATAAAATTTTCATTTCTTAATAACCTGTCATTTCTGTGATATGAAAATGAATGAAATCCCATGATGAAAGGCCAGAACCAAGATAGTGCCATTGTCAACAAGCTTTGGGTCAAGAAATTGAAAACGAACAAAAACTAAACTGATAGAGAGCTGTAAAGACTAAACTGGATTTTGTTGCAAGTCTCAGCCCCACCACAGGGAATACCAAACTGAAAGCCATTTGATAAAATTGTAAACTATAGTCCATGGTTAATAACAAGGCTTCAATATGTGTTCAACAATTGTAACGAATGTACTACACTAATGAAGGATGTTGTTAATGTGAGAAAGTTTTAGAAGGGGAAGGGGTGGGGCATATGGGAATCTCCTATATTTTTTATGTAAGATTTATGTAATCTAAAGCTTCATTAAAAAAAAATAATAAAAAAACTGCCAACTCTACAATAAATGTAAACCAGTCCTAACTAGAGTTATACCACCATTTCTTCAAATCACAACTAGATGTGCATAACTTATTAGCTAACAAATATTTATATCTCATCTAGTTTAAGCACTGTATTAGATGTTAGTAATATAAAGGTAAAAAGCTTGCCTTTGAATTTCAGAGAATCTAAATAATGCCAGCAACTTTGGGGTTTAAACAAAAGTATTAGAAATGGTTATAATAAAATTTAACCTGTAATTTTTTTCTAAGTACATGTTAATTTTTCCTTCCCCCTATCTTCTTTCCTCACTCCCACTCTTTCTTACTTCCTCTTCTACCTCTCCCTCATTCCTTTATTCCTTCAATCTTTCCCTTCTCATTATTAAACTTTGGTGGTAATAGTGTATGTTGCACCATTCCCCTCCTTTTGGGCATTGCATTGTTGTAGACCTCCTCAAACCCTTTAACCTTTCAAGCTCAATATAATCCATTTATTTGAAACAATAAGATCATATAGTGCATAGATAGGTGATTGATAGATAAATGGTAGCTAGATAGCTAGATAGCCAGATAGATAGAAAGATAGACATATATATGTATGGATGGATATATGGATGGATGGATAGATGATAGATAGATGATAGATAGATAGATAGATAGATAGATAGATAGATAGAAAGTTAGAAAGATAAAAAGATAGATAGAAAGATAGAGTTTTAGTTTGTTAAAATCTGTTGGGAGAGATATACCAAAAATGGATTGGCTTTTAAAATGGGAACTAGGTTAAAAGCTTATCTTTCTGAGGCTGTGGAAGTGTCCAAATCAAGGCATCATCAGCGATCTTTCTCACCAGCTGCAGCGGTGGGTGATCAGGCACATGGCGGCATCTGTTCATCTTTTCTTCTTCTCTCCTCTGGGCCTCAGTTTCTCTGCTTTCAGCTTCAGGATAAAGTGGTTTCCTTTCTGTCTCTGCAGCTTGTTTCTGTATTGTGGCTTTTTATTCCTCCATTTATAAAGGAATCCAGTAAGAGGATTAAGACCCATCCTGGGTCACACAATCTAATAAAAGACCCTTAACTGAAGTAATTTAATCAAAAGTTCCCACCTACAATAGGTTTACATGCACAGAAATGGATTAGCTTTTAGAATAGGATTTTCTGGGGTCCTTAAAAGCTTCAAATTGCCAGAGATAGATAGATAGATAGATAGATAGATAGATAGATAGATAGATAGATAGATACATATATAGATAGATACAAGAGATAGATACATAAAAATACAGAAACAAGAAAGGCCTTTAAAAGGTATCCATGTGATTACATTACATTGGTGTGCAATAACCCTTCTGATGTTTCAGGTATTAAAATCAGATACATTGAAAATATCTGCTTTAATGTTGGCTCTCATGTGATTAGGCTGATAAGAGCATAAGTGTTTAAAGATAACTCAAGTAAAAATTTACAGAATTAGAAACCAGGTAATATAATTCCACACTTACCCACTGGAAGGCATTTCTCATCCATGGTCTTTGTATAAAGTGAGGGTTTCCCACACTTCTAATTATTTTACACCATAAAGTTTAAAACAATATAAAATACTTTGACTTCAAAGATTGGAGGAAGACAGATTGATTTTATACTGTGGGATCAAGAAGCTGAGACAAAGGAAGGCCATGATACATTAACACAGCACTGTCACTTCAGAAACTATTTAAAGAAATAGTTTCCTGTCTTAAGTATATATTCATTGACTTTCTTGGAAATAATGTTAAAAAAAGAAAATTGAGGTTCTCTCAGTTCTCTTCCTAATCCCTTATCATATCACATTGCCCATTAAGCAACTAAAAACATCTTAGATCATCACTTTATTCAAAACCTAACATAGTAAAAGTCACATAACTAGATGTTAGGCAATCACAGTGATCACCACAATGGGACACTAGTTTAACTGTGTGCCCAGAGTGATGCTTCTGCTGGATGGCTGTCAATCAGAAGCCCCTCTAGAAATTGCATGGAAATTGCTCTTTGCTTGGTTGTTTGTAAAGGGAAAAAATATGTAGCGATCACGTTCCAGCGATTCAGATATAAAGGAATGGAGAGAGATTCTTCTGTGAGGCTTCAAAGCTTGTCGTGTTGTCTTAACCAGCAGATGAGTGATGAAGAGAGAAGCATTTTACAGTCTTTGGCTAATTCTTCCTAACAAGGGAAATAGTCACTGGAATCCAGTGGACAAAATAATTCCCAGATCAAACCCTGGTCAGAGGGGAGAGCCCTTATAACACAAAGGGCAGTGGACAGATTGGTCAGAAAGGATAATTAACCCTAGAGAGAAAAAAGTTATCCTGGAACTGTCCTAACAAATTTCAAAAGCAAGCCTCAAAAAGCGCAAAGAGATCCACAAGTAAATTAGTTACATGCTAGAAACACTAGCCTCAATAGCATGGCATTCATGCTGTCTGGCATGCAATGTTTATCAATTATGGTTAATCAAAGACAATTGATGGTTGCCTAGGTCTCCATCTTCCAATATTTCCTCCAAAATCAATAAGGAACAAAAGAAAGGGGTCGGGGGAACTGGCAAGAAACCACATCCTCATCATAACTTGAATAAAGGACGTGTGTAAACTTCAAAACAACTATTAGGAAAAGAGCAAAACCACAAATCTCAGTTTACAGTCTTTCATGATCCCTTTCCACCACTGTTCCATCAAAAAATTTGAGGTAAGCAAAAGCAGGTTGATAAAATAACTGGGGGAAAAAAAAGAAAGGAATTAGTAATGAGGCATAACATGAATTTAAAAACACCACTAGAAAGATTAAGTCAACACTTACTCAGAAAATATTAAATAAAAGAAAGGAAGAAAAAAGAAAAGTATGGCTAGGTATGGCAGGCAGAAAAATAGCTCCCAGAGATAGTCATGCGCTAATCTCTGGAACTTGTGGATATATTACTTTATTTGGCAAAAGGGACTTTACAGATGTGATTAAGTTAAGGCCCTTAAGGTGAGGAAATTTTTCTGTATTACCTGGGTGGATCCAATATCATCACATAAGGCCATAAAATTGTAAAATCTTTCCTAGCTGTGGTCACCAAGGGAGCTGTGACTGTGTAAAAGAAAATCAAAAAGGTAAATACAAATGAGTTCTTACGGCTAAGAGATTTCAAAGTGAGTTGGGATGTCATTCCAGAGGTCACACTTATGCACGTCTCAGCAGGATCTCAGTGACTGCCACAGTAAATATTGCCTCAAATAGTGGGGCTCCTGAGGGCTCTAGAGACATCCAGACACTATAGGCAGGGCAGACAGCTCAGGAGTTTGGCACCCTTACCTTGGAACTTATGCTCCTCAGTGTGACAAAGTTGGGCTCATTTGTGGTTTCTTTACACCTGGCTATTCTGCCCCTTCTATGTGAATCTATTGTTAGTCTATACTTGATAGGTATATGTCCATAAGGCATAAATCTTTGGTCTGCCCATGTGCCAGTTGGGCCCTGAACCTCAGCAGAGTTGCAACACCTACTCTCCAGTTCATTGGACTCACCCAGGTCAGCTAACAAGGAGAAGACAATGCCCATCCCAAGGAACAGAGAGTGTCTGCAACCGCAAGCACAATAGCTCCACCCTTCTGCCCCTTGGGATCTAAGACCCCTCTCAATTAGAGGCAGAGTGAGCATCACCATCCCCAAATCCTCAAGATAGGGGAATGAACAATGGACTAAATTAGGCTTACTATTATTTTACTATAGACTCATAGTTATTCTAGCAATGGAAGAACTTTTATCATTGATATAAAGGCAGTGGCCACCAGAGGTTCTGAGGGGAGGGAGAGGGAAAAATAGGTGTAATATGGGGGCATTTTCGGGACATTGGAATTGTCCTACATGATGTAGTAGTGATGGATACAGGCCATTATATATTTTGTCGTAACTTACAAGATTGCGTGGGACAGAGTATTAACTATAACATAAACTATAATCCACAGTTAGTGGCAATGCTTCAATATGTGTTCATCAACTGTAATGAATGTACCACACTAATGAAGGATGGTGTTAATGTGGGAAAGAATGGGAGGGGGAGGATTTGAGGCATATGGGAGTCCCCTATTTTTTTATGTAATGTTTATGTAATCTAAAGTTTCTTTAAAATAAATAAATAAATTAAATTAAGTTAAATTAAAAATTAATTAATTAAATAAAAGAATCAGAGAGATGGTAGCATGAAGAGACGTCATCTGCTGTTGCAGGCTTTGAAGATGAAGGAAGAGGGCCAGAAGCTAAGGAATGTGGGCAACCTCCAGACACTGGAAAAGGTAAGGCAATGTGCTCCTCTAGAGCCTCCAGAAGGAACACAGATCAGCTGACACCTTGATTTTAGCCTGGGGAGACCCATGTCAGACTTATGACCTACAGAAATGTAAAATGATATATTTGTGCATTTTCAATCCACTAAGTTTGTGGTAATTTGTTATGGCAACAATAGGAAACGAATCCAGTAGGTTAGAATATAGATTACAAGTAAGGGGCTTAAAAGTACAAATGATTTTCACATATCCTGCGGAATTGAACTGGTTTTTACTTCCTTCCCAGTCTTTTTTTTTTCCTATTTATTCCACCTTTCTTTTGCATGACATGAATCTCTTTTAGCTGAGGTCAGCTTCCCAGGAGCAAGTTTACATAGAGCAACCAAGATTGCGAAGGCTCTCTAATGACTGACTCTATCATAGTCATGTCAGTGGAATTAAATTAGGCAGTGTCCTTCTGTTT
>JAKSZT010000049.1:40130989-40284541 GCA_026826555.1 Tolypeutes matacus
CTTTCTTTCTTTCTTTCTTTCTTTCTTTCTTTCTTTCTTTCTTTCTTAAATCAATTTTTAAAGTTACTCCATGAACACAAGGTATTAACTACAATAACAATAAATCTGCTTTGATCTGCAGTTACACTGTCCCCTTATTTTTGTTCATTCCTCAATCTTGGACTTAGAACGATGTCCACTCGGATTGCTTCAGGCTGAGAAGGGGCATCGATATTATGGGGTATAGGAAAAGAATTGTTTTGCTTGAAGTTGAAAATACTCCTTATTTGGGGGATGGGACTAGTCTGTAATCATCATTTTGTTAGTTGTCCAGGGAAAGCCTGGAGAACTGGAGGGTAGGAGTTGGCTACAACTCTGCTGGGTTTCAGAGCCCAACTGGCATATGAACAGTCTTAAGATTTAAGCCTCTGAGAAACATATTTAACAGGTCCATTGAAAATTATAGGTTCAAATAAAAGGGGTAGAAGAATCGTGATTAGGGGAGTTATAAATTAGTAGTATAATTATCTTATATTTGGGAAATAGCTTTTCATACTTTTCCAGATAGGGCCCACCGAGGGGGTATTGATTTCATGAGGCCATGTAGCTTGTCTATGGAATCCAGACATCCTTAGAGCCCTCAGGAGCATTTTTGTTTGAGACTTTGCTTATTGTAGCAGTTTGTGAAATCTGCCTGAGACCTGCATAAGATAACCTCTGGAATGACCTTCCAGATCACTTTGAAATCACTTAGCCAAAAACTGTATTTTATTTAATATTTCCCTCTTTTGGTCAAGGTCTTTCTCCAAATGAACTGCTGATTAATACTTGGTAATAATCCCTCAGTGCCAGGGAGGCTCATCCCTGGGAGTCATGCTCCATGTCAGGGAGAAGGTAGTGAGTTTATTTGCAGTTTGGTTTAGAAAGAAGACACACTTAAGGAACAAGGAAGTTTTCAGGAGGTAATCATAAGCATTAATTATAATTAGGCTTAGTTTCATTATTACAGGAAAAATGTTCATAAGTGCAAGCATTAAGATCAAGGGTTTGGCTTATTGGTCTGTTTTCTTTTACTAGACAAGGCTTATATATACCAGAATTTTCAGCTATCTTATGTGAGAAATTAGTAGGACTTCCCCAGAAGGGAAGTGTAATATTTTGTTACCTACTATCTTGGACTCTATCTATCCAGAAAACATACCTATGGCAATAAGAATACATTTATATCCCATGGAAGTATGCTTTAGGGGCATTTTTTTCTCCATATACCACCCCACTATCAACACCCTGTACTACTGTTGTACCTTTGTTATAGATCCTGAAAGAACATTCTTATATTTGTATTATTAACCACAATCCTTGGCCACCACAGAGTTCAATGTTATTCAATCCCAAGTTTTATCCTCCAGCTTTCATTCTAACAACATATACAACTTAAAACATCCCTTTTCAATCACGTTCACACACACTTTAGCACTGTTGTTACACTCTCCTCACTGTCCCACCATCACCTCTGTACATTTCCAACCATTACAATCAACCTAATTATAAATTCTGCACAGATTAAGCACTGGCTCACCATTCTACACTGCCATTCTATCTCCTAGTAACTCTACCTCCAGGAGTCTGCTCACTATTCATAGTTCATCATACAATATTTGACCTATTGTGACTGGCTTATTTCATTCAACATAAGGTCTTCGAGGTTCATCCATATTGTTGCATGCATCAGTACTTCATCTTTCTTACAGCTGAAAAACATTCCATCATATGTATATACCATATTTTGTTTGTCCATTCATCTGTTGGTGGACACTTGCGTTACTTCCCTCTTTTGACAAATGTGAATATTGCCGCTATGAACACTCATGTACACATATCTGTTCATGTCCCTGTTTTCGATTTTTCCGGCTATGTACTTCATACTGGAATTGCCAGAACATATGGCAAGTCTATACCTAGCTTCCTGAGGAACTACCTATCTGGCTTCCATGGTGGCCACACCATTTTACATTCCAACCAGCAGTGGGAATGTTCCCATTTCTGTTTTTTTTAAATAGCAGCCAGTCTAGTAGGTGTGAAATGATATCTCACTATAGTTTGGATTTGCATTTCCCTAATAGCTAGTGATATTGAACATCTTTTCATGTGCTTTTTAGTCATTTGTAGTCCCTATTTAAAAAATGGCCATTCCAAGTCTTTTGCCTATTTTAAAATTGGGTTGTTTGCCTTTTTATTGATGAATTGTAGGATTTCTTTCTGTATGCTGGATATTAGATCCTTATCAGATATGTGGTTTCCTGATATTTTTTTCCATTGCATAGGCTGCCTTTTCACTTTCTTGACAATCTCCTTTGAAGCACAAGTTTTTAATTTTGAGGGGCTCCCATTTATCTAATTTTTCTTTCATTGCTTGTGCTTTGGGTGTAAATTTTATGAAACCATTGCCTACCACATAATCTTGTAGATGCTTCCCTGTATTTTCTTCCAGGAGTTTTATGGTCCTGGCTCTTATATTTAGGTCTCTGATCCATCTTGAGTTAATTTTTGTATAGGTTGTGATGGGAATCCTCTTTCCTTCTATTGGATATTGATATCCAGTTCTCCTAGGACTATTTGTTGAAGAGATTATTCTGTCCCAGTTAAGTTGCCTTGGCAGTCTTGTTAAATATTAGTTGTTCTTATAGGTGTGTGTCTATTTCTGAACTCAAAATTCAGTTCTATTGGTAAATACATCCATCCTTGTGCCAATACCATGAAGTTTTGACTACTGTAGCTTTGTAATATGTTTTGTTTTGTTTTTTTTTTTAAAGATTTTATTTATTTATTCATTTATCCCCCCCTTGCTGCTTGTGCTCGCTGAGTCAGCTAACCACGCCGTGCGGGCGGGCCTGCCTTCACCAGGAGGCCCCGAGAACCGAACCCGGGGCCTCCCATATGGTAAACGGGAGCCCTACTGATTGAGCCACAGCCGCTTCCCTGTAATATGTTTTAAAGTCAGGTAGTGTGAGTCTTCCAACTTTGTTCCTCTTTTTCAAGATGTTTTTGGCAATTTGGGACCCCTTCCCTTATCCTAACAAATAAATTTCATAATAGGGTTTTCCATTTCTGCAAAAAACGCTATTGGCATTTTTATTAGGATTGCACTGAATATGTAAATCAATTTGAGTAGAATTGACATCTTAATGATATTTAGCCTGCCAATCCATGACCATTAAATGTCCTTCCATTTATTTAGGTTTTCTTTGATTCTCTTAGCAATGTTGTGCAGTGTTCTCTGTACAAGTTCTTTACATCTTTAGTTGAGTTTGTTCCTAGATATTTGATTCTTATAGTTGCTAATGTAAATGGGTTTTTCTTGAGTTCCTTCTCAGATTGCTCATTCCTAATGTGATGGTTAGGGTAATATGTCAACTCAGCCACGTAATTGTGTCCAATTGTTTGGTCAAGCAACACTGGGTTAATTGTAATACAAGGACATTTATGGACTTTAGTCATCAGTGAGTTTACTGCATAGATGGCTGATGACATTTATGATCAACCAGGGAGATTGCCGTCAGCAATGAGTGACATTTTATCCAATCAGCTGAATGCCTTAAAAGGAGAAATGATTTCAGCATTCAGAAAGAATTTCCCAGCTTGTCTTTGGATAGCCAATGTCTTCCAGGAACTCATAAAGGCCATCATCAGACTTTCATCAGAGCCCCTGGTTTGCAAATTGCCTGTGGAGGGAAGCGGCTGTGGCTCAATCAGTAGGGCTCCCGTTTACCATATGGGAGGCCCCGGGTTCGGTTCCCGGGGCCTCCTGGTGAAGGCAAGCCCGCCTGCACGGCGTGGTTAGCTGACCCAGCGAGCACAAGCAGCAAGGGGGGGATAAATGAATAAATAAATAAAATCTTAAAAAAAAAAAAAAAAAATTGCCTGTGGAACCTGGACTTGTGCATCCCCATGGTCACATGAGAGAATTTTATAAAATCTAATACTATTTACAGATATCTCTTGTCAATTCTGTTTCCCTAGAGAACCCTGACTAATATACCTAGTGTGGAGAAACACTAGTGATTTTTGCGTGTTGATCTTATATCCCACCACTTTGCTGAACTCATTTATTAGCTCTATTAGTTTTGTTGTAGTCTGTTGGAACTTTCTATATATAGGATCAAGTCATCTGCAAATAGTGAAAGTTTTACTTCTCCCATTCCAATTTGGATGCCTTTTATTTCATTTTCTTGTCTAACTGCTTTAGCAACTTCTAACACAATATTGAGTAATAGTGGTGTTAGTGGGGATCCTTGTCTTTCTCTGTACCTTAGAAGGAAAGCTTTTAGTCTTTCACTATTGAGGATAATGTTAGATATAGGTTTTTCACACATGCTCTTTATCATGTTGAGGAAGTTTCCTTCTACTGCTATCTTTTGAAGTGTTTTTTTTTAGAAAGAATGTTGGATGTCAAATGTCTTTTCTGTGTCTATACAGCTGATTATATACTTTTTTCCCTTTCAATCTCTTAATGTGGTGTATTACATTACTTGATTTTCTTGTGTTGAACCATCCTTGCATATCTGGGCTAAAACCTGGTATATAATTAGTGCAATGTGTTCTTGGACTCAATTTGTATGTGTTTGTTCAGGATTTTTACATCTAAGTTCATTAGAGAGATTGGGCTATAATTTTTCTTTCTTTTAGCAGCATTATCTGGCTTGGTATTAGAGTGATGTTGGCTTCATAGAATGAGTTAGATAATCTTCCTTCCTCTTCAATTGTCTTGAAGAGTTTGAGTAGGATTGGCATTAGGTTTTTTGTTATTGTTGTTTGTTTGTTTGTTTGTTTGTTTGTTTGTTTGTTTTCAGAATGATTGGTAGTATTAACCTGTGAAGCTTTCTGCTTCTGGGCTTTTCTTTGTTGGAAATTTTTGATGACTGATTCAATCTTATCACTTGTGATTCGTCTGTTAAGGGTTTCTATTTCTTCTTTCTCCAGTATATGCTGTTCTTGTATTTGTAGAAATTCATCCATTTCATCTAAGTTTTCCAAGTTACTAGCATACAGTTTTTCATAGTATCCTCTTATGATCTCTTTATTTTTGTGGGGTCAGTGGTGATGCCCCTCTCTCATTTCTGATTTTATTTATTTGCATTCTCTCTCCTTTTCCTTTGTTAGTCTAGCTAAGGGTTTGTTAATTTTATTAATCTTCTAAAAAACATACTATTAATTCTTTTATTGTCAATTCCATTTAATTCTACTTTAATCTTTGTTATTTCTTTCTTTCTGCTTGATTTGGGATTCGTTTGCTGCTCTTTTTGTAGTTCCTTCAGATGTTCAATTGCATCTTTGATTTTAGGTCTTTCTTCTTTTTTATTGGAGGCATTTAGGGCTATAAATTTTCCTTCTCAACACTGCCTGAATTGCATCCCCAAAGGTTTGATACATTGTGTTCTCATTTTCCTTCACTTTATGGTATTTACTCATTTCTCACAATTTCCTCCTCAACCCCACAAATTGTTTAAGAGTGTGTTGTTTAACGTGAATAGCTATTTGAATTTTCCAGTTCTTCTCCCATTATCGATTTCTAGCTTCATTCTGTTTTGGTCAGAGAAAGCACTTTTTATCATTTCAATCTTTCTAAATTCATTAAGACTTTTTCTATGAGCTGACATGTGATCTATCCTGGACAATGATCCATGAGCACTTGAGAAGAATGTACATCACACTCATTTGGGATACAATGTTCTGCATATGTCAGTTAGCTCTGGTCATTCATCATATTATTCAAGAGCTCTGTTTCTTTACAGAGGCATCTAATTCTCCCCTGAGTTCTGTCAGTGTTTGCCTCATGTATTTTAAGGAACCATGGTTAGGTGCATAAATATTTTTGATTGTTATTTCTTCTTGGTAGATTGTCTGTTTTATTAATATATAACGTTCTTCTTATCTCTTACAACAATTTTGCATTTAAAGTCTATTTTTTCCAATATTACTATAGCTACACCAGCTCTTTTTTGGCTACTGTTTGTGTGGAAAATTATTTTCCAAACTTTCACTTGCATCCTATTTGTATCTTAGGTCTAAGGTGAGTCTCTTGTAGACAGCATATAGATAGAACATATTTTTTATTGATTCTGCCAGTCTGTGTCTCTTAACTGGAGAGATTAATCAATTAACATTTAATGTTAGTACTGTACAGGTATTACTTACTTTAAAAATTTTATCTTTAGGCTTTTATATGTCATATCTTAGTTTTGTTTCTTTTTTTTTATCCTTTTAGGAACTCTTACTAATAATATTCCTTTCTATACTCTCTTCCAAACCTCTCTCTCCTGTATTTTCCTTAAAACATGCAGAACTCCTTTTAGTATTTCTTTTATGGCAGGACTCTTGTTGACAAATTCTCTCAATTTTTGTTTACTTGTGAATATTTTAATATCTTCCTCATTTTTGAAGGACAATTCTGCTGGATAAAGAATTAGGGGCTGGCAGGTTTTCTCTTTAAGTACCTCAAATATGTCATACCATGGCCTTCTCATATCCAAGGTTTCAGATGAAAAGTCAGCATTTAATCTTATTGGGCATCCCTTATATGTGATGGATCTCTTTTCTCTTGCTGCTTTCAGTATTCTCTTTTTATCGTTGGCATTTGAGAATATGATTAGTATGTATCTCATGGTAGAGATGTTAGTAATTATTCTGTTTGGAGTACGCTGTGCTTATTGGCTTCTTGGACATGTACATCCATTTCCTTCATAAGAGTTGGGAAATTTTCAGCTGTTATTTCTTCAAACACTCCTTTTGCCCCCTTTCCCTTCTCTTCTCCCTCTAAGACACACATGAGGCATATGTTTGTGTATTTCATGCTGTCATTCAACTCACTGAATCCCTGCTCAAATTTTTCCATTTTTTCCCCCTATCTCTTCTATCTGTGTGAATTTGCATGTGCTATATTCTAATTTGCTATTTCTTTTCTCTGCTTATTCAAACCTGCTGTTGTGTGATTCTGGTGTATTTTTAAATTTCTTTTATTGTGCCTTTCATTACCATAAAATCTGTTAATTTTATGTATGTTTACAATTTCTTCTATATGCTTCCAGTGCTTATTAATATCCTCCTTTTTCTTCCTTCATCTCCTTGAATTGATTTGGGAGATTTGTATGGGCATCTGTGATTACTTTTTCCAAATTCTGCATCTCTGACTCTTTAATTTACTCCTTTGACTGGGCCATATCTTCCTGTTTCTTAGTATGGCTTGAAATTTTTTGCTGATATCTAGGCATTTGTTTATCTTCATGGGTATACTCTATTGGTCAGTCCCTCTTTCTTGCCTAGGGTTTTATTATTGTTTGGATTTGTGTTAAAGTTCTTCTTTGATACTTGGTTCTGCTTTCTCTAAATCTTTAGAGTTGCCTGTTTAACTGATTTAAAAATAGTAAAAGCAGAAAGAAAATTTAAAAAGAGGAAAAGGAAACAAACAACAACAACAAAAAAAAAAAAAAAAAACAAGAAAAAAATGTCTCAGGCCCCTGATTTCTGTTAGGTTCCTCCTTGTTTGCTACTTGCGCCAATTGCCCCACAGGCCTGCCACTTCCTTTATACCAAGCAATCCTGGTTTTCTTCAAAATGTTTATGAAAGATGAGTACACCTTGCTGCTGCCTACTTTACCTCTTCCCTCCCTCGGTATCAGTTTTTGGTTCCTTTTTAGAAGGTACTAGGGATTGAATCCAGGACCTTGTATATGGGAAGCAGGCACTCAACCACTGAGCTACATCCACTCCATCAGTATCTGTTTTTTTTTTTTTTTTGCCTTAAAAAAAAATATATATATATATATATATATATATAATTCTTTTTTTTTTTCCCTTTCTCTTTTCATTTTTTGCCTTCCTTTTATCACTGTGTTATCGGATTTCCAGTGTGCCTTGACATCTTCCCCCTCTCAATCCCCATTGTCTCCCAATTTTTCATTTAATTTTCAAAGAAGTTTTAGGTCACAGCAAAGTCACACATGGAGTGCCGGAGACTCCCAGATACCAAGTATCTGTTTTTATTTTCAATCTCTCCCAGAGCAAAATTTCTTGAAATCACAGTTAACTCCGCTTTATGCTTCATTTTCTATAACTAGTGGGTCAACAACATCTATTTGAAATAAATCTTGATTCTCTCTACTTCTTTTATCTCCTTGCCTTACCCTCTTGGTCATATATACATTACTGCAAGTTCCTGATATATTGCTTTCCTCTCACCAGTTTATCTCAATATAACCTACGTTATTAGATTAAACACTCTCATCCACCACTTTAATTAACCCTCTCCCTTGATCAGAATCCAAGGGCAGTTCTCATTCATAAAACTAGACAGTCTAAGGATTTCCAGACTTTTAACTTTTAATATTTTGCTTTTTAAATTATATGACTTAGTTTTCTAGCACACTGAGCAATTTTGAAATGTTGGATAGTTAATATTCCTAAGGGCAGCCCTCAACCATGAGGGATGGGAAACAAAGGATAAATACTTTTCCCTTTCAGTCCTAGGGTGGATAATTTTGAGAAGCTCATAAGCTGGGCCAAGTCCCAGTTGCCCACAGCAGTGACCTCTATAATGTACTGTTAGCTTGGCTTTTCCCCATTTCCTCATTTTTCGTGTTTTCTCTCTTTTTTCTCTCAAATGCTCCAAGGAAATCCAGGCAAGAGAGGAGGCAAATTCTTTTTCTGAAAATGAGAAGGATGGTTGTGGTCAGAGGTTAGAGATAGTTGACTTGGAGTGGGGAAAATGAATTGTAATGAAAAACATAATAGGACTGACTGACAAGATTTTGTTTTTCTGAAACAAAATTCTGAATTTTAAATGTTCTCTCTAACAGGATTATCTCCTTGAAAGTAGGAGTGCACCTTGTAACTTCTTGCGTTTTTCCTATAGCATGTTGTAAAGTACGTTACAGATACCTATGTTTTTATGATATAATAAAATTGATTATTTATTTATTTTTTTTAAAAGATACTTAGATTGCATAAATGTTACACAAAAAATATAGGGATTCCCATATGCCCCCTCTCCACACCTCCCATACCTTCCCACATAAACAATATCCTTCATCAGTGTGGCACATTCATTGCAATTGATAAATGCAATCCTGTAGTTCACACTCTAACCCACACAGTTCTGCATGTTATGGGATGATATAAAATGGCATATATGTCACTGCAATGTCATTCAGGATGATTCTGAAGTCCCGAAAAAGCCCCTGTATTACAACTGTTTTTCCCCTCTCTCTGCTCCCAGAGCCTCCAGGGGCCACTGCCCTCACATCAATGTTGCAATTTCTTCCATTGCTAGAATCACAGTATGTCCACAGTAGAATACCAGTAAGTTCACTTTAGTCCACAGTTCATTCCCCAGTCCTAAGGATTCTGGGATGTGGATATCCACTCCACCTCTCTTGCTTGCACTTGTAGGCTCTCTCATTTCCTTGGAATGGTGGTTGTTCATCATCACCTCCTTGTTAGTTGTCCTGGGTGAGTCCAATGAATTGGAGAGTCAATGTTGCAACTCTGCTGAGTCTCCAGGCCCAGCTGGCACATGGACAGCCCAAAGATTCCAGTCTCTTGGATGTATACCCTACAAACTCCAGCACCAAGTATAGGTTTAAATAGAAAGGACAGATGAACCATGTGTAGGGAAGCCATAACTGAGTCCAACTCTGTCACTCTAGGGAGCACAAACTCCAAAGTAAGGCCCACTGGCAAGGCACCAAACTCCGGAGCTATCTGCCCTGACCATAGAACCTGGGTGTCTCCAGAGCCCTCAGAAGCCCCACTATTTGGGGGTAGTATACACTTTGGCAGTCTAAGAGATCCTGCTTAGATGTGCATAAGCGTTACCTCTAGGATGACCTCCCAACTCACTTTGAAGTCTCTAAGCCATATAAACTCATTTGTCTTTACCCTTCTCCCCTTTTATTTGAGGCCTTTTTCCAGTTGCATTGGTAGTTGATGCTTGGTATTAATCCCCTCAGTGCCAGGGAGACTAATCCCTGGGAGTCATGTTCCACACTGAGGGGAAGGTAAGGCATTTGTATGTTGAGTTTGGCTTAGAGAGAGGCCACATTTGAGCAATAAGGAGGCTCTCAGGAGGCAACCCTTAATCACCCCACAACACTAGGCTAAGCTTCAATTTCAAGAGCAAAGGCTCATAACCATAGTAGTCAATATCAAGGGCCCATCAATGGATCATCTTCCTTCACCAGTAATTGTCCCTGCACTTGGGGTACTGTTGCTGTCCATTAGAGAATGTGGCAGAGCACTGCAGGATGGGAATTCAATATTCTCTCAGTTATTGTGTGAGTCTCCACCAACTGTGACAATGTCCCATGAACATTTTAACATGATTATATACCCCATATGTACACCCAGGTGAACTTCCTCCCATGTATCCCCCATCACTGACACTCCACACCAATGATCCTTCCTTGCCCGAGTTGTAACCTTTCTGTGATCCATAACTTCTTAAAAAATGAAGCCAATAAAATAGATAAATATAATTAATAGGAAAATGAATTAATAATGATAAGTTGAAATATAAAAAATAAAATACATAAAAATTTTTAAAAACTAAAAATTAAAAGATGGGAATTTTTTAAAATAATGTAAAATATTTAAAATTTTTTTTGACATTTTGCCTTTCATCACTGTAATATCTGGTGTACTGTATGTACAGTGACATTTTCTTCCATTTATTCCCCAGTATTACTTTTTTTCATTTTGTTTTCAAAGAAGTTTTAGGTCACAGTAAAGTAACATACAGACAGGGGACTCCCATATACCCAACCTCCTTCCCCTTTTCCCCCTTCGTGTATTAATACCTTTTTATATGTGGATGGCACCTTTGTTACAACTGATATACAGATAGTGAAACATAGCTACTAACCATGGTCAATGGTTTACACTATGGTTTACATTTTAGACTGTACACTTCTAGGGAGTGTGCGAGTGATCATTTTGTCATAATGTGTTATATCAGTGGGTGGAAACACACATAATGAGTGGGAAGATGCTGGACTCCCATCCTGGGGAGGACTAATATGTTCTTAAACTGAGGGGTGGATGTCTCTCGAGAGCAAGGGCAGTTCCTAATAGGGGAGGACAAACCAGTGTGTCAAGACCTTAGTGTTGTTGCAAGTAACTATGAATCTTGTCATCGAAGGAGTGAAGCTGGGGGATCGATGTGGGCCCTGAGGGGAGGGTGTGAGAGGAATAGCATAGATGGAACAGGGGATATTTAGTAGACAATGAAAGTGTTCTGCATGATCTTGCAATGATGGACACAGGCCATGACTCATTATTAATTTCTGTTTGATGGTATGGACTATAAAATACTTTATATATCAGAATTATATTTCATTTAGTAAACAACCTATAATAAAAGAATATATGCCATCAATCCAAAAAGATGGTTCTTCTGAATATAGAATAATGGGTTTGGAATTCTTCAATTTGTGGCTATTATGAAGAACTTTTAAAAATCTGGAAAAATTTGATTGCTAGATATTATTTTGTTTTTCAATTTATTTTATATGTCAAAAAGCAATTGATTTTTTTTAGGGGTTGTATTAGTCAGCCAAAGGGGTGTTGATGCAAAGTACCAGAAATCTGTTGGCTTTTATGAAGGGTATTTGTTTGGGGTAGAAGCTTATATTATCAGGCCATAAAGTATAATTTACCTCCCTCACCAAAGTCTGTAGCCACATGTTGAGCAAGATGGCTGCCAATGTCTACAAGGGTTCAGGCTCCCACTTCCTGTCTTGGCTTCATGGTCCCAGCTTCTTCCATTATCATCTGTAGGCTGGGATAATCTCATCTCTCTCCTGGGTCTCATTTCTCTCCAGACTCAACTGTTCTGTTCTGGTCTCTCCACAAGGTCAGCTGTAGACTATCAGGTGAATGGCTTGTCTCTCTTCCTGGGGCCTCTGCCATGTCTAATGGAGACTTCTCTCTTTCCTCATGTATCTGCTTCTCTGTGCATTTACTTCCCGGGGCTCCAGCTCAAAACTACAACTAACTACTCTGCTTTGTCGTTTTCTTCATGAGTCCCCACTTACCAAGAAGATGAGGACTCAATGTCCTACTGATGTGGCCCAATCAAAGCCTTAATCATAATTTAATCAAGTAAAAGTGAAACCTCTGAATCCAATACAATCTATTGAACCCAGAGGAACAGACCAATTTACAAACATAATCCAATATCTATTTTTGGAATTCATAAATAATACCAAAATACTGCAGAGGTATTGCAAATACATGTGAGAGAAACAAGGCAATGATAAATTGAAGTACCTATAAAAGAATGCTCAAGGTAATTATTTTAGTATATCAGAAGAGTGATCAATTTTGGATGACATCAAAAATATTGTGAACATCATTTTTTCAGTGATTTAAAATATAAATGAAGGAGCAATTTCCAGAATGGTAGTTTGAGGAGTTCTCCAGACCCTAGTCACAGTAAACAAATAGAAGTAGTGAAAAACATTAAAAAATAAATAAAAACATTTAAAGTTTGTGGAAATTGTCCTAAGTGCATACAACAATGGAAGAAAAGTTTATTCAAGAAAGTCTACTAAATCTTAGTAAGTACAGTGAAAGTCTGTGACAGTTGAGTCATGAATTATGTTCTCTCTCCCTTCCCAGCACAGCATAACAGGTCAACGCTGAGTGAGTCTGTCTAAGAAGATGGGGCTTCTTACCTCATAGCTCCAATAAAAGTCTACAGTATCTTCCTGGTAGGGGTAAGTGGCACAATTTCTCATTCCCCAAGCTCCGTGTTGTAGAGACTAAATTCCAGATGACCTTGGCTTCCATGATTCTGCTTTTGAAACTATTTTTTCTTCAATCTGTCTCTTTCTGTCTTTTTTTATCCAGACTGGCAGTAGTTCTGCTCATTAAAATATTACAAAAAACTTAAAGGTTTTGTATGTAGTTCACATGCAATCTATAGACAAAAACCATACATACAAAAAACTTGAAGATTTTGTATGTATTTCACATGCAAACTATTGGACAATAGAGACTTCCATAGATCTTTCCTGCATAACTGCATTTCCAATTTTCACTTCCCCTGAAATGGGTGACTTGTTCCATGTTCAGTTAAACCCTTAAATGGAGTACTAGTCTCTGGTGGCTCACTTTCTGGAAGCTCAGACTTCTCAAACCATCAATTTCTGATTTCTTTGTGCCCAGGAGTTCAGTTCTCAGCTTATCCCTTTCTTCTTGTATCTTGCTATAAGCTGCAAGAGAAACCAGTTTGCAATTTCCACATGTAAGTTTTTAAATCTCCTCAGCTAAATATGCAAATTCATCACTCTCAAATTCTGCCTTCCATCCAGTATCAGTTGTGACAGATTGAATTTGGTGAACCTATCCCCTTCCTCCCGAAAACAGATTGTGTTTTTTTTTTTAAACATATTTTATATATATATATATATATATATATATTTTTTTTTAAAGATTTTATTTATTTATTCATTCATCCCCCCCTGCTGCTTGCACTCACTGGGTCAGCTAACCACGCCGTGTGGGCGGGCCCGCCCTCACCAGGAGGCCCCGGGAACCGAACCCAGGGCCTCCCATATGGTAAACAGGAGCCCCACTGATTGAGCCACAGCCGCTTCCCCAGATTGTGTTTTTGAACTAATCCATTTCTGTGAGTGTCAAACAATTTGATTGCATTAGATTTGGTTAGGGGACTTTGATTAGGTCACTACATATCTCAGATTGGGTCTCCACCTTTTACTGGAGCCTTATATAAACAGAGACACAGAGAGAAAGAAGACACACAGAAAAGGGAGCTCTGCCATTTTGACCTGGCGATATGAGAGAGAGGACTCCAGGTTCATTTACAGCTGCAGAAAGACAGAGAAGCCGCAAGAGGCTCAAGGAGACAAGGCTCAGGGAGAGATGCCTGATCACCCACAGCTGAACTCCAGAAGAAAGTAGAGAGAGAAAGAGAGAGACCAGCAGACATACCATCTTGTCTCACCATGTGGCAGGATGCCAGGATCACCAATAGCAGACATTGGTGATAAATTATCCCTGCCGATGCCTTGATTTGGACCTTTCACAGCCTTGGAGGTGTAAGCTTTTGACCCTATTAAATTTCCTGTTATAAAAGCCAACCCATTTCTGCTATTTTTGCAGTGGCAGCTGTAGGAGTTTGGCATTATTTATGAGTTCCAAAAATAGATATTGGATTATATTTGTAAACAGTTTGCTCTTCTGGGCATATTAGATTATATTGGATTCAGAGGTTTTATTTTTACATGATTAAATAATGATTGGGCCTTTGACTGGGCCACGTCAGTAGGACATTGAATCACCACCACCTTAGTGGGTGGGGACTCACAGAGAAACTGCACTGCAGAGAAGGAAGTTTGGAGTTTTTGAGCTAGAGCCCCAGGAAGTAAGCACACAGAGGAGCTTGGTCGTGAGGAAGGAGAGAAGGCTCCAGGAACAGAGACAAGCCATTTGCCTGACAGCTCACAGCTGGCCTTGTGGAGAGAGCAGAACAGATGAGGCTGGAGAGAATCGAACTTTGGGAGAGAGATGAGAATTATCCCAGCCTACAGCTGATACAGGAAGAAGCTGGGACCATGGAGCCTGAAGAGGAAGAGGAAGGCTGAACGTTGGCAGCCATCTTGCTTCAACATGTGGCAACAGACTTTGGTGAGGGAAGTAACTTATGCTTTATGGTCTGCTAACTGTAAGCTTCTACCCCAAATAAATACCCTTTTATAAAAGCCAACAGATTTCCAGTATTTTGCATCAGCTCCCCTTTGGCTGACTAACACAGCAGCCTTTGGCAAACTAAGACACTTTATTTTTTAAAAAGTCTCCCAAGATGCTCCATCAAGATCCTTGACTGCTATGGTCTTAGGGAAAGACACAGGAGATCTCCCCACTACCAAGTGACCCATAAACAAGATTCTGAGATAGAACCATAGGGAGAAATAATTTTCCCCATTTCATTACCAACCCCGGTTAAAAACCCTGTGTTAATCATTTTCTTACATTATTTGAGACTGATTCTTTCATATCAACTGATCACTAGTGCTTTATTTCAGCTGAAAGAATAAGGATGAGATTCTTCTGTGTTCTCTACTAGAAAAAGTTTTAAATAGCAAATGAAGGGGAGCAGATATGGCTAAAGCAGTTGGGTGCCCGCCTCCCACATGGAAGTTCCCGGGTTTGGTTCCCAGTGCCTCCTAAAGAAGGCAAAACAAAACACAACGAGCCAACAATGAGAAGAAAAAAAAATGATCAAGGAACAGATGTGGCTCAAGCAGTTGAGTGCCAGCCTCCCACATGGGAGGTATAGGTTCAGTTCCCAGTGTCTCCTAAAGAAAAAAACAAGCCAACAGACAACCAGCAGACAATGAGCAGACAATGAGCACAAACAATGAGCGAACAGACAAGGGAGCCATCTCAGGTTTGTGTGTGGGGGAATACTTAAAAAAATAAAAATGAAAATGAGCATTTTCTGATAGAGATTTCTCAAAGAAATTTTGCATACCTTACCTAGTCTCTTCTCTTGATGCAACGTGTAAATTTTATGTCCTACTTGGTATATGCAACTCAGTAGCTATCATGTGTTATTACACTGGACACCCAGGAAAAATAAAGAACAAAAATTGCATGGGATGTCACAACATAGAGGATTATGGATCCCTTAAGGCCCATCCATTATTTCAGTTCATTGAATCAAGGTTAAAATCCCTGTACTAAATTTTTCGGGTTAAATTTTCCAAAGTATAGTTCTTTGAACACTAGTTGCTCAGAAATTTATATACATATATATGTGAATAACAACAGCAACACTAAAAGCTCTTGTGTTCTAAATTTCTGGAAAGTGCTTTACATTATAATTCCTTTTTTTTTTTGATGTTTGTAGTGCATATTAGCACACTAAAGGCTCTGAGTATTCAGCAGTAAAAATATACAATTGCTTTTTCTTTTTCCAAGGAACAATATGTTTTACTTGTTTGTGTTCCCATACCAGATATTACCTATCAGATTTTAGGAAAATCTATTCAAAGTTTTGTTTTCCAGTCATATCTATTAATATATAACATATAACTTACCTAGGGACATATGTATTAGTATAAGATATACTTATGTTAAGAGCAACCTCAGATGATTACTATGTCAGAATGAAGAGTTTGCCTGTCATAGTTGTCAATTAAATGTTTGTACTATGTTTTTATTTTTCTATTTGGGAGATGAGGATACCGTACTTGGGAGTCAGGGAATTTCAATTTCTCACTTATTTTAATAAAAGTCTTACATGCCTATATGCATGAAGATATGCCTTTTCTATTTTATTGAAATTGCCCAAACCTAATGGTTGGGAAGAAATTGAAATTGCATATTGTTGATCATGCAGTGTGAAAGCATTTAAAATATATATGATATTAGATTGTGAAGGAAAGTAAAGAGTAGATAATGGCACTGATAATGTTCCACAGTTGTAACACTAGACATAGTCTCATTAAGTGACCAAATGGACCATTGCTGCCATAGTTTAGTTTTTTTAAATAACCAATATGAAATACGGATGGTATAATTTAAAATGTTGCAAAGAGCTAATAAGGGTAACAGCCATATCCTAAATAATCTGGGATGACTCCAACTAGTCTATATTTTGTTCAGTGACAGATATTGTAATGAGCACAATACTAATATGAAGTAACTGTAGAAGTAAAGACAACATGCTTTAAAAATGGATTGAACCTTATTATTTATATTATAGTTCTACCATTTATTTTAAGTAAAAATAATAAATACTGTATATAAATATATCTTTTTGTAGTGGCAGTCATTAACCTAAAGAAGGTGTTTAAAAATAACGTGAGAATCAACCTACTTAAAAAAAGAATCTTGGTCTGGAAAACTGCATCATTGGGATGGACAAAATAACTCACTGAAATGCTTGGTGAGGAAGAATCTGTTCGCTTTCAATGAAATACTTGCAAAGTTCAGTGCTATATATGGTAGTTAATTTCTTCCCAATGCTACTGCTTTTTATTTTGCAGTTGTAGTTTGGAACTAAGAAAACAAGAATCTTCAGATTTTACAAGGAAGTTAAAATACTTTGGGGAATTCTTGGGCTATTTTCAAATTTATCATGAAACTAGGAAGCATCTACTAAAACAGTGAAATGACACATACTATTTTCCCTTATCTCCAATTTATTTTCCACTACTTTTATTTATATGTTTTAGATTTCTCAGTTTATCTTCTTTTTGGGTATTCTGTCTATTGAATATCTATAAATGTTAGCTTTATTGCCTTTATTGATAGTTATTTAGTCATGTTAAAAATGATATTGACCAGTTAGGGAATAGGGAAAAACAGAATTTAATCAACAGAGGTGTGACAGAATTCCAGCCTTAGGACTGTTACTGTCTCCTCCCATGATTTATGGGAGAATCCCTGTATCTCAAACTGACTGTAAAATACTGGGAATGGAATTCATTCTTGATGAATTATTGATGTCTATATTGAAGGGCGTATAATAAGAAAAGGGTTTTATATCTTCTAGTTTTAAAGGAAATCTATGTAAGTATATTTTTTGTATTCTTCTCTATTATTATAAAAATGTATTTTAAGTAAGTTTTCATTATGTCAATTGCATGTACCACTGGATATTAATATCACATATTAATATAAATCTAGTAAACTAATATATTATTAAACTTCTTCAGGTTAATTTGAAATGATGCAATATTTGAATTTGAAAGGGAAATACTGTTCTTTGTTGATTTGCAATTAAACCTTTTTCAATAGTTATATATTTAATAGTGGCTTAACATGTGCTATAGGAAAAAAAGTATACTGAATATAATTTTTAATAAATTGTTTGTGAATTTTCCCTTAAAATACTGTGATACCCCTCACATATTTCAATAATTAAAGTTTATAAATATTTATTATGCTATTTAATATTGTGATTCATGAAGGTAAATTAGAATAAAATCCCTGTTACATCTCAACTGTGAAAACATTGCTTTAGTGGTTGATATGTAAACCTTCTTCAGCTTTGAAAAATAGTGTACAATGTAACAAAGAATGTTAGGTGATGGAATAAAAATAATTTTAATTAAGTTTATTATTTTGGTATTTATATATATGCATGTATATGCACCTATTAAAGAGCAGAGAGTAAATAAGGGTTTTTAAGTACACAGATGTGATGATTACATAGTACTTTAAAAACTTTATATTTTAATAACTTATTTTTCCTAAAAATTGTATGTTCAAATCAACCCAGGTAAAATATATTTTATTTATTTGAAATATTTTGCAATAGTCAAAGGAAAAAAAAAATAGAATGGCTATTTGATTTTTTTTTTTTTAATTTATTTATTTACTTTTTAAAATCAATTTTAATTCCCACCCCCAATTTTTGCTGTTTTGTGTCCATTTGTTGGGCAATTCTCTGTGTCTGTTTCCTGCCCTCTCCTCTCATCCTTCCCCTCCTGTCTTCACTGGGATTCAATCCTGGGAAACTCCAGTGTGGGAGAAAGACATTCTGCCACCTGTAATACCTCAGTTCCTGGTTTTTCGGCAAGGCTCGTCTTGGCTCTTCCCTGCATCTCTCTCCTGTTACATCATCATCTTGCTGCAGGGTTCTGCGGAGCCTGGCGGCTCACCCACTCACAGGGCCTGGGGGCTCACCTGTTCACGAGGCCAGATGGCTCACCCCCTGACGTCACATCCATGTATGAAAAATATGTTTTTCTTTATTTTACTCGGAGGTCCCGGGGATCGAACCCAGGTCTCTCTATATGGGAAACAGATACCCAACCATTTGAGCCACATGTGCCCTCTTAATTGAATTATTTTTAACATCATTACCATTTAAAGGAACAACAGAGACAATATTACTATTGATGTTCAGATTAGAGATTATATGTACTAATAAGTATTTTGCTCTGAAAACTTTAGCCATTCACTAAATGATTCAACTTCATTGAATTTAATCTTTGTGATGTTTGAACTAATTTCAACTCTACTCCTTAGTAATATTAGATGATTTCTTTCTGGTATCTTGGGATCTATCCCTGTAGTTTAAAACGATTTCATGCTAAAGAGCAAATATTTTCATGCTAAAATAATTTGTTCTTCTTTACATAACATCTACTTCTCTTTGTTTTCAGTTTTCTGTTTTCTGACTTTCCTTTCTGTTTACATGTCTCCCAGTGAGTCTCTGAATTTAAAAGATCAAACAACAGGTGAAAAATAATCCAGACTTGAATAAATCATCATGAAGTATTAAAATATCAGGAGTAAAGAGACACTTATTAAAATCTTGCAGAAAAGCAAAACAGGTTGCAAATGCAGAAACAATAATCAGAATACTTTGAGTGCTAGCAGGTGATAAAAAAATGCCTCAAGACTTTAAGAAAATAATTATAGACAGTCAAATTCTAATGAAATATGATGGCCAAATACACAGACACCTTAGACATGCAAATACTTGAAAAATGTATCCATCATATGTTTTATCTTAGGTAATTAATGGAGTTTATACATAATCAAAACAAGGAAGATACCTGAGGAAAATGAAGATATGGGCTCTAGGACAAAGGAGATTCAGCAAACAAAGTTAGAGGAAGACAAATGTTCTACTAGAGAGATCACTAAGAAATAAAGTGGTCAATAACACTATGCCTTTGTTTTTTAATTTTTAATTTTAATTTTTAAAGAAGCTTTAGATTACATACATGTTACATAAAAAATATAGGGGATTCCCATATGCCCCATCCCCTCCCCCTCCCAAATTTTCTCACATTAACAGCAGCCTTCATTAGTGTGGGGCATACTACATAAAATTCAAACTTGATGAACACATATTGAAGCATTGCTACTAACTGTGGACTACAGTTTACATTATAGTTTATACTCTATCCTGCACAATTTTGTATGAAAAAGTATATAATGGCCTGTATCCATCATTGCAATATCATTCAGGACAATTCCAATGTCCCTAAAATGCCCCCATATTACCCCACAGAACCTCTGAGGGCTACTGCCTTTATATTAATGATAAAAGTTCTTTCATTGACAGAATAACAGTAAGTCTATTAAAGAATAATAGTAAGTCTACTTTAGCCCATCATTCATTCCCCAATCTTGAGCATTTTGGGATGGTGATCCCTGCTCTGTGTCTAATTGAGAGGAGGTTTAGATACCATGGGGCAGATGGATGGTGCTATCTTGCTTGCAGTTTCAGACATTCTCTGTTCCTTGGGAAGGGCATTGTCCATCATCATCTCCTTGTTAGTTGTCCTGGGTGAGTCCAATGAACTGGAGAGTAGGTGTTGCAACCCTGCTGAGATTCATGACCCAACTGCCATATGAACGAACCAAAGAACTAAGTCTCTGGGGTGAGCCCACTGACAGGATGTTGAATTCCTGAGCTTGCCTGCCCTGCTTATAGTGCCTGGATGTCTCTAGAGCCCTCAGATGCCCTGCTGTTTGAGGCACTGTTTACTGTGGCAGTCAATGAGATCCTACTGAAATGTGCATAGTGTAGCCTCTGGAATGACCTCCCAACTCACTTTGAAATCACTTAGCCATAAAAACTCATTTGTATTTAATATTTCCCCATTTTGGTCAAGGTCTTTTTCCAGATACATTGCTAGTTGGTGTTTGATAATAATCCCTGGTGCCAGGGAGTCTCATTCCTGGGAGTCATGTCCCATGCCCACGGGAAGGTAACACTATACCTTTGAACATTTGAAAGAAAAAAAATTAAAGAATACTGAAAAAGCTGGGGGTGAATGTATGGCTATTTTAAAGTAACACATTTATTTTAAAGTATATGAGGAACTATGAGGTTAACTCCTGGGGAAATTAGATATACAGAAAACAACAATTTCAAACATATTACATTTCATGGTAACATAGGAAACAATACTTTCATAGTTAAAATAATGCAAATCACACAACAGAGTTTTCCAACCTTTTAAAAATTACTACACTCTGTTTTGGAAGAAATCATGACATTTCCAGATAACATTTTAATTTCAGCAAAAAATTAGCATAAACCTTAAAATATTCAAAACTCATTTTGTGCTTTTATTAATCTTTATTTAAGTGGAGACTACATAAAATTCATTTAAGATTTAGAAGGTATTTTATTCTAAAGTTCAGTGGTTATAATAAAATATTTTAAAGATTGCATTGGAATATAAAAAGTATTTTAGGCATTCTTTTAACTTTTTCCCAAATGGAACTTTTTCCAAAATTGGACTTAAATAAGAAATACCTTAATATCTAGAAATGCAAGTCAATAATAAATTTAAAATTAAAAATAAATTCCATATATTTATAAAAGCATGATAAAATTTTGTCATTAAAATGGTTGAAGCAATCACCACTGAATAAGTTAAGAATTAGAATATATACCCAGAGCATTAAAATAAGAGTTATAATATGTATATTGTATTTTAATCTTTAGGGAAGATCTATTATGGACAAAATTATAGCTATCTCTTTATTGATTTTCTTTTTTTTTTTTTTTTTTTTTAAAGATTTTTATTTATTTATTCATTTATCCCCCCCTTGCTGCTTGCACTCGCTGGGTCAGCTAACCACGCCGTGCGGGCGGGCTTGCCTTCACCAGGAGGCCCTGGGAACCGAACCCGGGGCCTCCCATATGGTAAACGGGAGCCCTACTGATTGAGCCACAGCCGCTTCCCATCTTTATTGATTTTCAGGCCTGAGGTATAATCACACCTTGGCTGCATGATGCACACTTGGCTGTGCACCCAGTATCTTATTTTCTTCCTTTCTAACAGCACTCTGGAATTCTTCACATACATCTACTGGAACATTCTTTTTCAGCCATGGATATATATTAGATTCACCTGTGGAGCTTTCATAACATGCAAATGCATTTGTCCCTTATACAGAAATTCTAATTTATTTCATCTGAAGTGAATTACATCCCATTCCTTTGGCTTTTTCTCCTTGCTAAAAATAATTGCTTAAGAAAAGTAAAAGTAGGGCTAATGTTTGGTCTTGTTTTTGCTACACAAGCAAAATTAAATTAAATTAAATTAAATTAAATTAAATTAAATTAAATTAAAATTAAAAGATTAAGGGTTATTCCTAAAAGAAGATATAAGAGAAGGCTGTCTGTTCTCATCACTTCCATTTAGCTCAGTACTGGATATCCTAGACAGTATAGTAGCGCAAGAAAATAACTAAATGCATACAGATTTTAATGGAAAAAAGCAAAATGTTTTATTTTCAGATGATGTGATGACATACATATAAAATCCTAAGGACTTTGCAGAACTAATAAGTAAATCTAGAAAGTATGCAAGATAAAAGATGGATATATAAGAATCAATTGTATTACTGCAAACTAGCAATGAATACTTGGAAAATGAAATTTTAAAAATGGTATCACTTAAAATAGCATGCATATGCAGGAAATATTCAGAAATAAATTTAACAACATAACGTCAAAACTCATATGCTGAAAACTACAAAATATTGCAGAGAAGCCATGTTCCTGGGTTGGGGGACTGATACTGACAAGACATCAGTTATCCAAAAAATTGATCTATAATTTCAACATGTTCCCCTTCAAAATCAAAGCAGATTTTTTTTTAGAAATTGGCAAGACAATTATAAAATCCATAAAAATTTATAGTGAAATTGAATAGACATAGAATAGTTAAAATCCTTTTGAAAAATAATACATTATCAGAATTTATCTTTTGAAATGACATGTAAGGACACATCCAATGTCCCTAACATGCCCCCATATTACACCTATTCTTCCCCCTCCCATCCCTCAGAATCTCTGGTGGCCACTGCCTTTACATCAATGATAAGAGTTCTTCCATTGCTAGAATAATAAGTCTACTTTAGTCCATTGTTCATTCCCCAATCTTGAGGATTTTGGGATGGTGATGCCCACTCTGCTTCTAATTGAGAGGGGGCTTAGATCCCATGGAGCAGATGGATGGAACTATCTTGGTTGCAGTTACAGACACTCTCTGTTCCTTGGGATAGGCATTGTCTATCATCATTTCCTTGTTAGTTGTCCTGGGTGAGTCCAATGAACTGTAGAGTAGGTGTTGCAATTCTGCTGAAATTCAGGGGCATATGGGAATACCTTATACTTTTTATGTAACATTTATATAATCTAAAGCTTCTTTAAAAATAAAAAAAATAATTATTAAAAAAAAAGAAATGACACGTAAGGGATGAATTTACATTGATTTCAAGACTTATTTTAAAGTTATCATAATTAAGAGACTGTGGTCTTGACATAAGAATGGAAATTTGATCAATGGAATTAAATAAAAGACCTCATATGCAAAATAGTATATCTATTTTGGTCAATGTTTTTGATAGAGTGAAAAATGCACTTACTATATGACTTAGAAATTCCATTCCTTGGTAGAATTCAAGAGAAATGAAAATATATACTCACACAAAGATTTATACAAATATTCATAGCAGTTTTATTCATAATAGACTCAAGCTGGAAACAATCCATAGGTCCCTCAACAGATGAATGGAAAAACTGTGGTATAACCACACAATGAGATAATATGAACAATAAAAAAGAAATTAACTGTTGATACATACAACAACATGGATAAACCTCAAAAACATGATGCTTACTGAAAGAAACTAGACATAAAGGAAGGCATATTCCATTATTCCCTTTAAATCGAATTCTAGAAGAGGCAAAACTGATCTGTAGTGACAAAGATTGCCAGTGTTTGGGGGTGGGGAGGAGACTGACTGTAAAGCAAGGTAAGGTACCTTTTGGAGTGATAGAAATGTCCTACCTCTTTATTGTGGTGGTGATTACTGAACACATAACATTCAACAACTGTACATGTAAAATGCACAGATTTTTTTCTTTACAAATTTGTCTTATTTACTCAGTTTCTTACATTCTCATACTCTTTAAGGGAGATTCCTTATTGGACTGGTCACTCAAAATCTGCATCTGGAGTGGAAGAATGAAAATAACTTTCACACAAAAGGAGAAAACAAGAAAATTGTTTTTCTCAACCTTTTTGAACTGGGTGGAGGGAAAAATTGTCCCAAATGAGAATTTACAAACACCAGTCATCCCTTACATGATTTTGAAGTGGATATTCATACTACCTGGGTGGCCCAAGAAAACCTCAAAGAAAAAAATTAATACAGAGGTCCTCAGTTAACAGTACCCACAGGGGATTGACAGACAAATATGCATCCTCTCAGAAGGAACTCAAATTCAATCAAACATTTTGACAAACCTCAACAAGCCTTGACTGTATCCCCACAGTGTCATTTTGGGAGGATAAAATAATACAAAATGTTTTCATTTTTTTAAAAAAGGGGAAATATCATATACAATAGAAAGTGACTAATGGAGCTAAAGATTTCTGTGTACCTTGTGTTGTTTAGGAACCAGAAGTATGGGGCTGTTACTGAAATTGATTAATTTAGATACTAACAACAATAACTTTATATATTATTGTCTCTTGAGAGAATAGACATAGAGAATAACATCTAAGACAGTCAAAGGAGAATAATGGATAAAGAAAACCTTATTAACCCAATGAAGCCAAGAAAGGAGAAAAAAATGACAACCAAACTTAGAACAAGTAGGCAAAACCTGTCCTAACTATGACAACAAATTGCCTCCAAATCAGTGTCTTAGAACAGTAAAGTTTTATTTGCTCTCACATCACAGTCTAATGTCCTGCCACTGAGGGAGGTGGGCAGGAGGGTCTTCTATATACTCTCCTCCCACCATACGGTTTTCCCATTTTTAGGGTCTCAGAGTCCTCCCACTCATCCTTTCCAGAGTCACTTTCCAATTAAGAATTCACAGTAGAATATATAAAAGAGCAGAATTCAGATACACCTTTTCCCTGAAATCTTTAAATATATGTCTCAAATACTGGTTTTCTACTCATCTGAGACCCATTTCACATTGCACATACATGAATTTAGGAACCCTGAACCCTGAAGTTTTACCAAAATATAATCACTTTTTCTAGTAATTGTTTCCTCTATTAGGATATTCCTAAATCTGTCATAAAAAGCTTCTGCAGAACAAATGTTTAGTAAGAGAAATGGCATAAACTTGGGATCAGAATAACAGTCAGTTTTAAATGTTCTAATTAGACATGATTCATTTAAAAAGATGTTTAACTGCATTAAATTCCCTGAACACTTGCCGTTTTTACAGTACACAGATAAGCAGTATTATTGCCAGCATTGGTCCAGCACTTTTTCCAGTACAGGGAATTAAGCTTGAATAAAATCTTTAGAGAATTTTCATTTCCTAAAAGGCAGTAAGCTCCAATTTACAGAAACATTTTTTAAATTGGACTTTTGAGAAGCTGCTTCTTTTATTGGCTTTCTGGTATCATTTGTTCCTGAAATTATTTGCTCTTAAAATCAAGCTAAGTATAATTTTGATGCAATTATAAGACTATAAGAGACCATTTATTTTACTATATGCCAAGTACTTTCTACAACAGAGCAGTGAAATTAATTTGACATTGCTGAAATAAAATTTACAAGTGACTTAGTAGTCTACACAGTGACACTACAGGTTATGCTTCCCAACTTTGTAATCAAAATTTAGTCTCCATATCTTTTAAAAGTTTTCTTAGTTACAAAAGAAAATGAACAGAATGCAGTATACCTTGAAATTGATGTAGTATATCAAATAAAAATTAAAATCAAAATATAGTAAAACATGAAAGTATTATATTTTTTAATAAAATTATGTTTTAAAGTTTAAATTATAAGAATATTTGTAAAATCACTGTTGAAATAAAAAATGTTGAAATAAAGAAGAGGGAAACAAAGGTATTTACAAATGTTATTCTCATCCTCAGAGAGAATATAGTAGAGATAATAATACATGTGGCATTGTTATTAAAAATTAAGTAGATATCTTTAAGCAGATGTTATTTAAACAGATACATGGCCAAATTTGTCTACTATGTGAGGATGGGTTCTAAGATTGCTGAGAAATATCCATCCCCAAGGTCCAGACTAACAGGGTCTGCTTAATTCTGAAGCTAGAACAAGAAAACTGAGACAACAACCCTTGTACCACCAGAAGCCTTGTACCAAGAACATCAGTGCAACATAAGTCTACCACTGAAGGAGGATCAAAAGAATGGTGTGAGTGTCTCCCCCACCCCACCTTGTGATGTAGGTGTGCAGTGTCTATTGAAAACTGAGAGTACAGAAGGGAGAGAGAGAAACCCTCTGCCCCCCTGGCCACAATATTGAGCATAAACTAGCAGTATTTTGTTGGAGGGAATTGAAGGCTGGTACACTGAAGGTAACTATAGTAACACCAAACCCAAAACTACTTTATTTTATTTATTTATTTATTTTTAAATTTATTTATTTTTTATTGTGGGTAAAAATCAAAATTTTCACAATACATATCAACATTTGCAAAATGATATATAAATATATATGCATATATGTGCATTTGCTTACAAAAATGTTATTTATATATATATATATAAATATATTTTAAGAGGTGCTTAGATACCCAAAATATTACACGGAACCCACTGGGATTCCCATGTTGCCCACCTCCCTCACCTCCCACCACATCCCACACAAACATCTCCCACAAGTGTGGCCCACCACCCTCCAATGGACTTACACATCCTGGGGCCTTGCCACCAACCATAGACCACAGTTCACACCATAGACAACACTCTCTCCCACACAGTTCTGAGTGGTGTGTGCTGATTTAAAATGGCCTACATCCATTGCCACAACAGTACTCAGGACAACCTCCAAATCCCAAAGAAGCCCCTGTATTTCAACTACTCGTCCCCTCCCTGCCCCAAAACTACTTTAAATAGAGACTAGAGTGAATTTTCTTCTGTTGGACCATTAATATAAATAATATATACTTCATTCATTATTATTCCTTTAATTACAATGCCTGGCATTTACTAAAAAATTATAAAACATACATAAATACATATAAGCATTTTTCAAGAGATAAAACTGCAATAACACCCTATTCAGTGATGATCTAGAATTAGTTTCTGTCTTTGTCCATCCTTTCTATTTCAGCTACATTAAAAAAAGAGCATACAAGGCTTTATTCTCTTATGTAAAAGAAGCCAAGAGTTTGGCAGTCTAGATTATAATAAAACCAACAAAATAAGTCTAAGGGAATCAAAATGAAGGAAATAGTAAAATAAAAAGACAGTTGAATGTGTAAAATAGTAAAGCCAATGAACAAGGAGTTGTTGCCTGGTTCTTTCTTTCTTTCTTTTTTTTCTTTTTAATAAGGTTAAACAAATCCAAAAATAAGAAAATAAAGCACAAAAATAGGAAAGGAAAACCCAAAACTAGCAAATATTCAAGAACATTTTTTAAGTTGTAAAGATTTAATATGTTAAATTTTGACAATTTAAAATGTGAAATAAGGCAAACAAAAGTGGAATAATTTTCTAGAGAAACATATATTAAGGAAACACTGGAAAAAAATGAAATATGAGCAATTACAATTAAAGAAATGTAAAAAGCTATCAAAGAATTAACCCTACAAAATGACCCAGGTAGCTTGTATAATTTTTTTTGCGGGAGGTGGGGGAGAGGTTGGGGATAAAAATTTGTATTACTTTTATTTCATATATTTTGACATGCAAATGGACTTTTGGCAATGAAACATGCTTTAAAATGTAATTATGTATATTCATGTATGAATGATAAACTTCAATAAAAAGTTAAAAAAAAAATGTAATTACTAAGCACCATCAGAGCCAGTTCATACTTCACCATGTCTCTTCACTTTTTCTTGAGACCAGCAATGTTCCAGATAGAGGCTGCCCTATCAGCCTTGGTCTCGTAGGGAAGATGATGTGCACAGAGAGCATGAACAAGATATGTACTTTTGTTGTTATAAGCCTCTGATATATTGAGTTGACCCACTGTTATTTTTATCAGTGTTCTTTATTCCTTAGTTGTATCATTTCATTTTAATGCCATTATTCTTTTGCCTTCTGGAACCAACAGGCTACTCAAGGCATTTCTAGCCTTTGACTTGGGGGTGGGCATGTGATTTGTTTAGGCCTATAAAATGAAGTGAAAGTGACAGTATGCCACTTTTAATCCTATACATTAAGAGGTCTTGCGTGTTTCCATTTGCTCTTTTGAGCTTCTGATATTGCCATGAAGAATAGAGACATATACCCCATTTCTGAATTGAGAGAAATTGCAGAGTTACATGGCAGCAGACATGGATAAAAGAAGCAAATAGTGGAGGACATTCATGCAATTATCCACAAATTATATTTGGTTAATTCTCAAATATGCCTGATTTTATTTATTTTTACAGTCTATTGAGTTTGTTCATTTATATAATTCAATCTTTTATTTCTTTATGTACATCTTAAAAATATCTTTAATATTTTAAACCTTGGTATCAACATGTTTGTTGTTTCTGCTGGCACTCAAACATGACTCATTTTGATTGGGTTTGGCAATCTTTTATTGTAAGCTCATATTTGGTTTATTTTAATCCGTGGATATTCTGGGTCCTCAAATGGTATTTCTTTCCGAAGAAGACTTAAATTTAGTTTTGCCAGATTCCAGGGGCATCTGTTACCTTGGATCCAATTTAGCCGTCTTTCAGTTTCTCTTGCTAAATGCGACAGACTTAAGTTCAACCATTCTTCTAGTCCTGGTTACAGGGTTAGGTTTGGCATTGGATCTTTTATCTAAGAAGGTGGAAAGAAGACTTGCATTATGTACCTACTATGATGCTAGCAGTCTGTGAAAAAGAAGGTTTTATCCAAGATAAATTGTTGTTTTACTTTGCTAAATGCTGCCAAAGCAATATACTAGAAATGAGTTGGCTTTTACATTGGGATTTATTAGGTTAAAAGCTTACAGTGATGAGGCCATGAAAGTGTCCAGGTCAAGGCATTATCAGAGATACTTTCTCATGGAGCTGCAACTGTGAGTAATCATGTACATGGCAGGGCACATCTCTTCCTTCTCCTCTGGGCTGCATTGCTTTCAGTTTCTTGTTCTTGTGGTATTTTCTCAGCTTAGTGAGTTTCTCTCTGTCTCTATGGCCTTCTCTCTGTGTCTGAGACTTTTTATTCTTCCACTTATAAAGGACTCCAGTAAGAGGAATAAGACCCACCCTGTGCTATGCCTTACTGGAGCAATCTAATCAAATGGTCCTTAACTCATCTAATTCAATTAAAGGCTAAAAACAGTTTGAATTTAAGAACATAATTTTCTGGACTGCATAAAAGACTCAAGCCAACAGTTGTTTTACAGTGAAAGAACTTTATGGAATATCTAGATTATCATATATCTTGAAGAGGAAATCAACAAGTCTTTCCACTACAGTTTGTATGTCCTCTGCTAAGTTACTTAACCTCATTACAACTCAATGTATGGATCAGTAAAAATGAATAATAATTGTACTTCATGATAAGATTCTTATCCAATCGGAAAATTAATTAAATATGCTTATAAAATACCTACAACTATAATAAGAAAATTAATAAATATAAAATATTAATATGAAGATGAAAGTTATCTTTATTGCTAGCAATAATATTGAAATATTACAAATATTGATATTGTTATAGTATTTCATTGTTACATATAATATTGGAAGACAGTTTGAGAGAGCTATTTTACTAGGTTAAGAGATATCCTCCAATTCTCAGTTTTCTAAGTTTATTATAACATATATATTCAATTTTATGAGTGCTGTTTTGACATCTACTGAGAAGGAACTATCTTTTTCCCCCCTTTGGGCTATTGATATGATATATTTTATTAATAGATTTCCTAATATTGAAGCATCTGACATAGTGAAACAAGCTTCATAATATATTGATAAGTTATATTTTTAGTGAGAAAAATGAAGCAATGAGATTGGGTTGTAGTTTTGTTTTTGTGTGATGTTTTTCAGTGTGTTGCATCAGCTTCATGCAAATTTGATAAAAAGAATTGAAAAGGCTTACATTTTGTTAATACTCTGGAACATTTTCAATAGCTTAGAAAGCTAATGAGTTGATATATATTTCCACATAAATTTATATTATATATTTCTTTTACATTTCCTATTTTCAAATTTAAAAATATGTATCTGTATTACTTATATCACATTTCTCTTTGGAAATTTTACATATGTTTCATTCTTTTGCTTTTTCCTCTTGCTGCTTCAAAATCCTCTCTTTATCTCTAGTATTTGTCATTCTGAATAGTAGAGTCTCGGGGTAGGTCTATTCGTGTTTATTCTGTTTGGGGTGCGCTGTCCTTCTTGAACATGGATATTTACATCTTTCATAAGGGTAGGGAAGTTTTCAGTCATTATTTCTTCAAATATTCTTTTTGCTCCTTTTCCCATTTTCTTCTGGAATGCCAATATGCATATATTTTTGCGTTTCACATTGTCATTCAATTCCCTGAGACCCTCTTCCATTTTTTCCATTCTCTTCTCTTTCTGTTCTCTCTTTTCCAGTTCAGATGTTCTATCTTCAAAATCACTAATTCTGTCTTCAAACAGTTCAAATCTGCTCTTATGTGCCTCTAAAGTATTTTTAATCTCATCCATCATGTCTTTCATTCCCATAAGTTCTGTTACTTTTCTTTCTTTCTTTTTTTTTTTTTTATTGTGGGTAAAAATCGAATTTTTCACAATACATACCAATATTTGTAAAATGATATATAAATATATATGCATATATGTGCATTTGCTTACATAAATATTATTTTATATATATATATATATATTTAAAGGTGCTTAGATTGCCTAGATATTGCACAGAAATTACAGGGATTCCCATGTTCCCCACCTCCCACACCTCCCACACAAATATCCTTCATCAATGTGGCACATCACCCATAATGGATATACACATCCTGGGGCCTTGCCACCAAGCATAGACCACAGTTCGCATCATAGACCACACTCTCTCCCACACAGTTCTGCATGGTATATGCTGATGTAAAATGGTCTACATCTGTCACCACAACGCCACTCACGACAACCCCCAAGTCCTGAAAAAGCCTTTGTTTTTCAACTGCCCTTCCCTTCCCTGCCCTGAAAGCATCCAGTGTCCACCGGCTCCACCTCACTGTTATAATTTCTTCCATTGCTTGAATCACAATATGTCTACAACAGAATACCATTAAGTCCACTCTAGTCCATAGCTCTTCCCCCAAACCTGAGGGGACTGGGATGGTGACGTCCACTCCACCTCCAAGTGAGAGAGGGCTTATATCCCATGGATATGGTGGATGGGATTATCCTGCCTGCACCTGCAGGCTCTCTCCATTCCCTGGGATGGCTGTTGCCCATCGTCGTCTCCTCTCCAGGTGACTTGGATGAGTCCATTGAGCTGGAGGGTAGGAGTTGCAGTTCCACCGAGATTCCAGGCACAGCTGGCACATAGGTAGGCCAGAGGCTCCAGTCTCTGGCAGTACACCTAAAAACTCCAGCATCACATATAGGTTTGAATATAAGGGACTGTTGGACCATGTGCAGGGAGGACTTATTTGAGTCCAACTCTGTCACTCTCAGGAGCACAGATTCCAAAGTAGAGCCCACTAATAAGGCATCAATCTCTGGGGCTATCCCCCCTTATATAGGACCTGGGTGTCTCCAGAGCCCTCAGGAGCCCCTCTGTGTGGGGTGATATCCACTTTGCTGTTCTATGAGATCGTACTGAGGTGTGCGTAAGCATTACCTCTGGGTCGACCTCACAACTCTCTTTGAAGTCTCTTAGCTGCCACATGAACTCATTTCTCTTTACCTTTTCCCCCTTTTATTCAAGGTATTTTTCCAATCATGTTGCCAGTTGGCAACTTGGTATTAATCCCTCGTTGCCAGGGAGGCTCATCCCCAGAAGTCATGTCCCACGTTAGGGGGAAGGTAATGTATTCATATGCTGAATTTGGCTTAGAGAGAGGCCACCTTTGAGCAACAAGGAGGATCTTAGGTGGCAACCCTTAGGTTACTTTTCTTTGCAAGCTTTCAAATTGTTCTTTATGTTCACCCAGTGTCTTCTTAATATCCTTTATCTCTTTTGTCATGTTTTCTTTAAATTCTTTAAATTGATTTAGGAAGTTGTGTGCTTATCATTGATTAATTGTCTAAAATCCTGTATCTCTTCAGGATATTTGGCTTATTCCTTAGGTTGAGCCATCTCTTCCTGTTTCCTAGTATGACTTGTAATTTTTTGTTAATATGTTGGTGAATTTCCTCTAATGGACAATTTCTCTCTCTTGCTTATTGTTATTGTTATTTTTTCACAGCTCTTTGATATTTGATTCAACTTATCCTAAGTCTTTAAAGTTGCCCCACTTAAGTTACCAAAACCCAAGCCAGGGACTCATTAATGGAGTGCAGACTTTCTCCCAAGGGTCGGGTAAAGAGAGCTCTAAAAGCAGTTTCTATCCGTGTAATTTCCAGACCGGCTAGCAGATAGCACTTGTTGGTGCATGTTTCCATAGAGGTGTGTGTCTTTCTATATCCTTTTGTTTTTGTGTAGCCAGAGCTGAGATTCAAACTGGGCTCCACTGGTCCAATTCACTGAAGAAAAGTCCCCTGACTCCTCCTCCCTTTTCCCTTGTAACAGCTGGCAGGGAGGAAGATATCTGCAACCCTCTCAGTCAGCCATGGGTTTTACCACCACTGAATATCTTTGGAGTGGGGGAAAGGGGCCCTTCCTGGCTGCCGGGAGGTTCAGTAACTCACAGTTTGTTGTTTTGGCTTCTTCATCCTTCTGTCCTTCCTCCTCCTGGGAGTTCTGAAGCACTGTACTGGCCTGCTGACACCCAAAGCAGGTACCTCTGGTAGCTTTAGGTTCTTTCTCCATTGTTTTTGTAAAAGCACTCTCATTCTTTTTCTTTATCTTTATTAAATGTAATTAGTTTTGCTTTTTTGTTGTTCTCTTGAAAATGAAGCAGGTCTTTTATGTATTGCTTTGATAACCTTTTTTATTATTTTATTTTTTCTCCTGCTTTTAAAAATTAAATTTTTCTTTTGTATTTCTCTTTTTCTAGTTTCTTTTTCTAGTGGAAATTCAGTTAATTTTCACCCTTTTATTCTCTTTAATGAATAAGGGATTAAATGCTAGGAAATGTCTTCTTAACAAAACTTTTGCCAGTGTCAGATTTTTCCTAGGTTACTCATAAATATTATTTTCCCAAATAGACTGTGATTATATATTTTATTTCTTCTTTAAGAAGGTTTTTTTTTTTCTTTCTTTCTTTCAAAGTTTTTTTTTATACTTTTTAATATTTGTTTTGTTTTGTTTTGATTTTTGATCACAAATTGTGATCTGTATATTTAAAACTTTTCACAGTTAAAAACTCTTTCTGGCCTAGTATCTTATCAATTTTTATAAAATTTCCAGGAATAGTGGAAAATAACACTCTTAAAGAATCCCAGGGAAGATGAACTCTCTCTAGAAAATTCTGCAGATTAGTCTTTGTTCCTCAGTCCAATCTGCTTGTCAGTGATGTGCAGATTAACCAAACCAGGGTTGTGCTTTTGAGTGTCACTCAGTAACAGCACCTTTGCCAATTAAACACTAGGGTTTAATTTTGGTACCTCTGTATCTAAAATTGTCATAGGGCACTGTGGAGAAATGTCATAGGGCACTGTAGAGAAATAAGGAATATATGACTCCTGAATGAGAGCAGCTATACTTGGTTCAATAAAAGAGCATAAGATAGCTTGTGAATTTAATTTTGACCTTATTGTGAGCTTATTTCTCAACTCATAGTCATCACCCTTTCCTAATTTTCTGGATTTCACAATTTGAATCAGAGGGATTTCCTGCTCATACTTGTGAATTTCTTCTCTCAAGTTAGAATATAATGGATTCTGCCCAGCAGTCAAGTTAGGTAGCACAGCAAGAAGGTGCTCTGGGCATGGCCAACCTCTGCCCCGTCAGTTACTCCTTATTGGGTGATCTTTTTGAAATCATTCTCCTTCACCTCCAGTATTGAAGGTATCTAGAAAATGTTTAACAATCCCTACTAAGCCCAATCTCTCATGGAAACAGGGTAGCCTCCATTCCTTTCCATTTTATCAAGGGCCCCCAAAATAGGACTCCCTTTTGCTTAACTAGCAGCAGATTCTCTTTGTAGGCATCAACAGGTATAAAAGCTATTTTCCTCATAAGAAAAGGGAATAAGAGGCACTTGTACTTTCATAAACTGATAGTGATTTTTTATGAAACGCTCCCTCTCAATAACTTGACAAGGGTGTTCAGAATTTGCTACAGGTTCAAGTCACCTACTTCAAGTCACAGATTCTTACATGTGCCTGGGGTCACCATATTATCCACAGATTCAGAAGCATTCCAGTGTTTGTATCTATCTTACTCAGAGTGTTGTTGCATGGATTAAATGAGGTAATTTATGTAAAAATGCTTAGAAAGTGCCTGGCATAATAAACTCCACAGAAGCATTTCCTATTATTATATTTATCATATGTAATGTTTCTCATATGTCCTGAGGACAGATGCACCTACTAACCCTGTTGAAATCCTACAAGTCAGAATCTTGACTAATAGGATAGGCCCTGATCTCGTTTAGCTCCAAGGTTAAACCCACACTTGTTCTTCCTTACTGGAAGACAGTAGTGACACCTTTCTCCTCTTTTGTCTTTACAATTGGGGAAAAAAAGTGAAACCAGAGTAAAATACAGTCAGAATGAGCTTGGAGTAGAGTGCTATTCAGCTGTGCTTCTACACATACCTGCTTTAATGGTCTAGACCATTCCTGGGTTAAATATCCCCTAAAAATCACTCTCTGTGCCAGATTTTCAAGTATAAGAATAAACTCAATCCCTTGAAAGGGATTCAGAATCCTGATCTCTAATCCTTTCTCTCTGATTTTTTTTCCCCACAAGCCTTTCTAAATGTCTCAGGCAGCCACAATGAGATGTAATTAATAGACTTTAAATAAGTCCTCAAAATGGACTATTAACCATTTCTTTAGGTTTTAACCTTCTCAACATGAAAACAATACTATTATTGAAACATCTTGATATTATGTCTTTGCTGGCACTCAAATGCCTATTACCTGGGATCTCATTTCTGAAAATAATCCTCTATTTCTGATAATTGTTTCATTTTTGGCAGGCTACAAAACTTTCCCCACAGCTTGGCCCAATATTTTAAGCCATGTCTTTTGACACATGGTAAGATTAAGTCAGATTTGATTAAGTGCCACAGGGCACTTATTTCACTACAAGGGAAGATTTAGTTTATTTTTAAAAATCAGAGGCTGAAATGGGTAACTTAAAAATAACTTTCTATTCCTACACTTTATCAATATTCTAGGAACCCCCAAGAATTAATTTTGTAAAATTAATTAGCCCTCTATTATTTTTTGAAAGGTCTACCAATTACCCTGATATTATTCAAGATTTTGAAGCTTTCTTTAGCATCCTTTCAAGCTCAGTTCCATTTTGTTCTCCTGTTTTCCCTACATATTTTTCCTGCAATCCAATTTTCTATCCCCCTGAAATTTACCATCTCAAAAAATAATCTGAATCAAGTCCTGAGAGTTATAGTATAGCAGATATTTTCTCTTCAGAATTGTCCACAATGTAAGACAACAACTCTCTTCTCAATGTAAATAGTACCAATCTCCTCCTCAACACTAGTGTATAAGAAATACCTCCTTATTTACTTTCAAAAACAAATCATATGACTCAGCACCTATTTTTCTGATTGGAGGGAAATTTAAGCTCAGTCATGGTGCAGAGGACTCTACTTTCCTACTATTCCCGAGCCTTACACAGCCCACCACAAATGCCATTAAAACACTTAGTTTTTCTAAATCCTCAAGTTCTACTCAAAGCCAGTAACTAAGCTACTCAAAGTACATACCAAATCCCTGCTCACCTGGAATATTTCCTGCTTCTCAAGGCCAACCAACATGTAACTCAAGCCACTTGCAAATGTGCAGATGACCATGGCATTAAAAACCCAGTAATTTGTCTGAATATAGGAAATATCCATATCCAGTCTGAGTATGCATTCAGGATTGTACTCTCCAGTCTCTATCTGCTCAATATAGGAAGTTTTTCACTTTCCCACATAATCTGGTTTGCTTTAATAAATTAATGTTTTTTAAAAGTCCTGTTAAATTTCCTCTAGGACAAAGGAAATATCACCCTCTGGTCTTAAAACTAGGGTGCAGGTAAATCTTTGTGATACACAAATACATTCCAAGGATATTTAGACATGAATATTTTAAGTAAATTAGATTCCAGAACTTCAAATTTTACACCTTCTTTTTTGTAAAAATTATTGGCCTATGCTTGTGCCATCCAAAGAGGAGTAATGTTGATTTTCTTTTCCCTCTTCTTATTTTACAAAAGAAAGTTTTAGCTAGGTTGTAAAACAAAGAGAGGGTTTCAGACAAGAATTTTTTCCCAGAAAGACCCCTGTAGCAGTTTGATATTGTTTATGAATTCCAAAAATAGATATTGGATTATGTTTGTAAACTGGTCTGTCCCACAGGGCATATTAGATTATGTTGGATTCAGAGCTTTCACTTTTACTTGATTAAATAATGATTGAGGCTTTGATTGGGTCACATCAGTAGGACGTTGAGCCCCCACCCCCTTGGTGGGCCACACCACAGAGAAGGAAGTTGAGAGTTTTTGAGCTGGCGCCCTGGGAAGTAAGCATACAGAAGAGCTTGGTCATGAGGAAGGAGAGAAGGCCCTGGGAAAAGAGACAAGCCATTTGCCTGACAGTTCACAGATGGCCTTGTGGAGAGAACAAAGCAGCTGAGCCCTGAGAGAAGTGAGCCCCAGGGAGAGAGACAAAGCCTAGAGAGCCTGACCAAGGAGCCTTAAGAGGATGAAGAATGCTAACGTTGGCAGCCATCTTATTCCAACATGTGGCAACAGACTTTGGTGAAAGAAGTAAATTACACTTGATGGCCTGGTAATTGTAAGCTTCTATCTCAAATAAATACCTTTTATAAAAGCCAACAGATTTCTGGTATTTTACATCAGCACTCCTTTGGCTGACTAATACAACCCGTCTAAATTAAAGCACCATTGTGTGCCTGTGGTTTATATACATTTCTGATGAGGTTAAAGTTGCCTTAAAATCAGGTTATTTTGTTGGGATTCAAATATATTTTAGAGTAGGGCAGGTAAGAAGGAAAGATGATTTTAATTTGGAGACCTCGCGTCTTCCATTTCCCAAATACTGTAAAAAAATTTAATCACTCCTGAGCGTCTCATGAAAGCAAAGCAAAAGAGCTTCAGTAAAAAATATTGAAGATGGCAGCACTCTATTTCATCCATGCAAGATATTCATGGCAAGACCCTGTCTTATCTATCTATCTTAGAACTAGAATTCAGAAATGAGATGGTTGTCATAGGAATGCATATTAATATGTTTATTTGAATTGAAAAATGATGTCAGACTTTCTCTGACAGAAAGAATTCTGATCTGTCTGATTAGTTTGAAAATATTGGCTGGATTTGCCAATTAGGTTATATGGCTGACATTTTTCAAATTGAAAAAGGTAAATCTGTAGGTCCGTGTTTTGACAAACATGTATAATAATGTGATAAGATTAAAATTTTTATCAAAAGCATTTATTGCCAGAGTATATTGAAATGAAGAACATTTTAATTTTCTAAACCTATTGAATTTATCAAGGTGTATCAAAGTGAAAGATTAATATTAAAATTAAGAGGCATTTGATAAGTCTCAGTAAAATATTTTTTGTTTATGTGTCTTGTTTTTGCTTTATTTTTTCATATTCTTAAGAATTTGAAAACTGAATGACTAATTTTAGAGTAATAAATCCATTTGCAGGTAATATCAAGGTATCTATAAATTATGTCCTACTATTTAAACTATTTATTTTTATTATAAATTAAAATTATATTGCAACTATTTAAACTGCTGATAAATAATTTCAGTTCCCAACTTAAACATTGTGATAGGGTAAACAGTTCAAATTATCTTTAGGACAAACTAGCAAAACTAGGTGAAAAATCACTATTCTGGGATATAGCACCTGGACTACTGTCTTATGGGTGTTTGTATGTAAAGGGGGAAGGGTTTGGAGAAATTATCTAAAATACTTCTCATTCCTTTGTGATGAACCTATAGTAGAACATAAGATATATTTGCCGCATTATTTTGGTTATTTTGCCACAATGTGTTACTTAGAGCATTAGTTCAGTGAGTTTTGATTGTGCTAGTTCTTATTTATTTATCCATATAAAATGATTCATATTCCATTTAATTCTTTTTACTGTCAGCCAGTACCATGTTTTCTTAGCACTCAACTCTATAAGGAATGATTTTTACTTGATTTTGACTATTCTAAAGACAAAGAATCTTGATTCTACCTCTCAGGTATGACTTAAACCCTGGTATCTCTATAAAGTGAAATACAAGAAGCTCATATATTAAATGGACTGAATTTGGTAGAAAACCAAGGTCGAATAGAGACAAATGGATCTATCAAACTTACTTTCCCACATTTGCTATCCCCACATCTTAGAAAGATCCCGCTGATTTTCTGCTCAATTTTAGCCACAAGAAGAGACTCATTTTTAGATATTTGAAGTAAAAAATAATAATAATAGTAGCAGACTTTAACAGAAAAAAAAATGACAGCTAAATCCAATGTTAAAGGATAAATAGGGAACATATTTGCCAATCGTACCACAAAGGACTAATCTTATTTCACCTAGAACATCCATAAATTGAGAAGAAAATGCTATCAAACCAACAGAAAAATGGGCAAGGGTCATTAACAGAGAGTTTGTGAAATATAGGGGCATTAAATTATGAAGAAGATTATTCTCAGTCCTAACTGGAATCCAAATTAAAACTATGCTAAGATATAATTCCTTACTACCAGATAAGAAAATACCAAATGTTTAACAATGTGAGCTATTGCTGAGGCTATGGGGAAACTGGCACAAGGATACATTGCTGGAGTGCAAAATGGTACTACTCCTATGGAATAAAATTTGTCAATATCTATCAAAATAAAAATTGCATTTACCCTTTGTCCCAGCAATTCCAGTTCTGGGAATTTATCAGAGCTCAACTAGTCAGCTTTTGTGGCAGCAACAAACAACCCCCAAATCTCACTGGCTTAAAACAAAAGCATGTATTTATTGCTCATATTATATGAGGGCTGCAGATCAGCTTTTGGTTATAGTACCTTTTCATTTCCTGACTGGGGCTAATGCAGCAGCTGCTATCTGGGGCAAGCTGGTTTTATGGCAAGGATGAGAAGATCCAGGGGCTTTGTGGAAACACAGTGTGCTTCATTAGGTCTCTACCCAGAACTAACACACTGTCATTTATGCCCACATTCCATTGGACAAAGCAAGTCACATGGCTAAGATCAAAGTCATCAGGGCAGTGATGTTTACTCAGTCTACTGCAAATCATTGTAAAATCACACTGGTAAGGGCCTGGGTGTCTAATCCTATTACAGGGAAGAAGCAAGGACTTGGAAACTATACCTGCCTGCCTATGAATGATATGTGACATATATGAAACATATAAAAGGTTATTCATTGCAGCATTGTCGGTATTAATAAGAGAATTAGTGAAGAGGTATCAGACAAATCTATATATAACTATTTATATCTTTCTCTCAGAAGAATGTATGGCTGACAGTAATGCTCTCTGTGTAAGAATTCCTATTTCTAACAGCAATTGTCTATGAGTTATTTCCAGGTACAAAGTGATCTTTTCTATACTACAGAACTTATATAATTTAAAACATGAAATTGTGTTTCCAAATCATTCATTCAATTAATATTTATTGACGTGTGGTATGGTCTAGGATTATTTATGTTGAAGAAGTCTGTAGAATTAGGTATATATAACAAACACTATTAACTTATATTTTAAAAAAAGTTCAATACCTCCCAATCCTAGTTTCTCATAGAATTCTGTCTCTGCTAATCTATTCCAGTTACATATATGGGAGATTTGAGAAGGGTGAAGTAGAGTTAGAGTTACATTGGGTCTCATAGTATTACTGCAGAAAAATCCATGGAATTCATTATCACCAGAGTACAGTTAGCATGAGATTTTTTTTTATCACTTTCAACTTTAGTTTTCCTAGCATTTTTTTTTTTTTAAGGAGGTACCGGAGATTGAACCCAGGACCTCATATGAGGGAGGCAGGCACACATCCATTGACTACATCTGCTCCCCTACATAAGATTTTTAAGCTTTCTCAAGAATGCTGTGCATGAGAAGGTTCTTAAAAAGCATTCTAATTTTGGAAGGTAAACAGAATGCTTTATACAGCTTTAGAAATGGGTCAGCCAAAGGTCAGATCCTTGTGGATATATTTGTTTAGGATCATTGTCTACAGAGGGAGAAATTGTACATGTGAATTAGCAATCACCGTTTGGGAATTTTGCAGGAAAAATATTAGGCGTAAAGTCATGTGAAAAAGCAGGAGGGAAGGAATAGCTTCAGCAGACAACGACATGTGACAGCCACAGTGAAATGTTTTGAGGGTTTCAGCGTCTCTCACACTTTATTGGAAAGAAAATATGTAAGTTTCCTTGAAAATATTAAGACTGACAGATGTCTGCCAGAGACAAATTTGGGGGACTTTTTGATTTAAGACATGATTACCAAGAGTTGCTTTGTATGCTAGAAACAGCAAACAGCAGTCAGCCTACTGCTTATTGAAACAGCCATTTCTCTGTGTTTATGTGTTGTTTATAGCAGTTTTCACAATCTCATAGTAGGGTTGAGTATTTGCTACAGATACACATGGCACACAAAGCCAAAAATATTTACTATCAAGTCTTTTGCATAACAAATTTGTAGACCCATGTTCTAGAGGGTGGTAGGTTGGTGGTTCTAAAGTTGTTTCAGGGAGAAACTGGGATGGTCATCTCTGTGAATATGAAGAATGATGGGTTTGGGCTCAATGTTTCCCAAATATCCCAAAGGACTAAAATAATTAATTATTATAGACTAAGTCAGAACCAAAAGAGGCAAGTCAGGAGCATTTGCCAAAGTTTCTTTTCAGGCTAAACTTGTGTTATGTAGGCCATAGGCCTTTCTGAGAAACCAGGTTTTAAGGGATTCATGCTTTTCCTAATTTCCTTTGTTCTCAATGAAAAAAATATTTGGTCTTAGGAGTAGTAAATGGTTAGAAAAAGAGCTTGAATAATATATGGAATTGGGTGTACATTTTTTGTCTGCTAGGTATTAGTTTTGTTACTTTTATAAAGTTATTTAACCTATAGTATTCATAGTATCCTCTTCTGATACTATGTCTATCTTACAGATTTGTGTGGCACTGTGATGACATATGTTAAAATAATTGAAAGTTAGGTAATTGCTCAGAAGGGTATTTTAATCTTCTTTCTAAAACAATTCCCAACATATTTTTTTAATTTTAAAAAATTAACACTTTATTTCAAATTCACAAAAATAAAAGAACAGAAAAAAGCAACTCAACAAGTTATGTAAACATTACTCCTAAAAACTTCTTTTTCAGGCACTTATATCTCATTTAATTCCAACTGCTAACTCAGTTGTTCCTCTGGTGTTCAGAAAGATACACATATGAACATAAATTAGTAAATGACATAGTCAAGGTCTCCTTATTAATGAACAAAAATGAAGAAAAACGGCTTAGTCATATTCATATCTCACAAAACCAAACCCCATACTTTTTTTTTACCTTTAGAATTAATATATTACCAACTTTGCTTTTGTTACAAAAACATTACAATGTTGCTAACTATAGTCCATAAATTACACTAGTTATGTTTTTCCTATGTATCACCACATTCTTAGCACACTGTAGTAGAATATTCCTGTATTTATATTATTAACCACAATTCTCTTCTACTTCCAAAATAATTGTTATGCATTCCCAATATCATCCTCCAGGTGTCCCCCAACTAACATTAATCTTCCTAGACTTCTGGTTTCAGCCACAATCACATCCATAAATCAACAGTGTTTGTTACATTCATTATAATGTGTTACTATCAAGTCCAATCATTGCCACATATTTACATTTGACAATATTATTCTACATACATCCAGCATTTTCTCCCCCTTTTCATCCCACATTCCATCTACCATCAATCTGCACTTCATAGTCCAACTCCTTAAGTCTACTCATTGTATTTAGTTTATTTCAATAAGGCCACCTCATTAGTTTTTAAACATTTAATAGTCTTTATAAGCTCTAGTCAGTGATAAATTACACTTTCTGATATTTAAGCTAATTAGAAATTATTATTTCAATAAAAATGCCTGTAGTCCCTAGCTTGTACCACCAAATTCCTCTACTCCCTGGTCTTGAAAACTTGGAAATGCCTTTATTTCCTCACATCCTTGACTTCCAACTCCTAGGATTTAATGGGATTACTTAATTGTTTTTCTTAATAGATGCAAGTTTGGGCATTTCCCCAAATCTGCTCAGGTTCCTTTATTTGCTAGAAAGACTCACAGAACTCAGAAAAGGGAGAAATTTAGCATTACAGTTTTACTTTAGTGAAAGTAAACAAATTAGGGCCAGCCAAAGGAAGATACACATATGGTGAGATTTGGGAGGGTTCCACCTTCAAAGCTTCTATCTTACTCAAGTACATGCTACCCTTCTACCATCAATGTGTAGAAATAATCACAGGATATTGCCATCCCAGGAAGTTCACCCAAGCATCAATGTCCAGAGTTGTTACTGAGACTTCATAATGTAGGCATAATGAATTGGATTATTGCCCAAAAGGCTGAACTCAATCTCCAGCCTTATCTCCTTCCCCAGAAGTTGGGCAACAACAACCTGTGACCCAACATTCTAGCCTTCCAATCACATGGTTGTTTCCTCTGGCATGACCAGTCTCCATGATAAGGCTGTAGGTATGGCTGGTCCAACCAAGAATCACCTTGTCAGCACAGACTATCAGGTGTGGTTTGAGGGGCCCAGCATGAATAACAGATACTCTTATCACTCAGGAAATTCCAAGGGTTTAGAGGTTACCCTCTCAGGAGCAGGGACAAAGACCAGACCTTTCTCTAGGTGATACCAAATTCTTTACTACCTGTGGTGGTTTGGAGCTGTATGTATCCCAGAAAAAACATGTTCTTAAATCTAATCCATTCCTGTGGGTGTGAACTCATTGTAAATAGGACCTTTTGATGGGGCTATTTCAGTTAAAGTTTGACCCACCTCATTCAGGATGGGTCTTAGTCCTATTACTGGAGAACTTTATAAATGGAATAAAGAGAGAGAGAGAGCCATAGAAGTAAGACACTGAAAGCAATTAAACTCAGAAGAGAAGAAAGAGATCTGCAGACATTTCTGTGTACCTGGCCATGTGGCACAGAAGCCAAGGATTGCTGGCAGCTGGTTTTCAGGAAGAAAGCATCACCTTGATGATGCCTTGATATGGACATTTTCCTGGCCTCAAACTGAAAGCTAATAAATTCCCATTGTTTAAGCCAACCCTTTTCATGGAATCTGCTTGGAGCAGTGCAGGAAATTAGAACACTACCCAGTAGGGAAACATGTTTTATCTTATTCTATCAATACATTAATATAATTTCCCAGTGATATTCATTTCTTGATGTTTTTTTATTCTCAGTTTGAGCACAATCTAGTCTTCCAGGGCAGCTCCCATCTTAAGGTTGGTAGGTTTGACCTTTGTTTTAGAAGCACTGGCATTAAAGTGGCTGATAAGATCTTTTCCCAAGAAGATTTACAGGATACTGCCTCTTGACTACTCATGGAACCTGGAAAACAAAAGCCCTACCCGAAGAAGCAGTGGTTCTTTAACTTGGCTGCATGTTAAAATAAACCAGGGATCATTTGAAATTCCTGGTGCTCATGTCAAACGCAAGACCTATTCAATTAGAAAATCTAGGCATGGAACCAAGGCTTTGAGTAATTGTTAAGGCTTCCCAGGTGGTTCTAATGTTCAGGAAAGTATGAGAACCACTAGTCAAAGGGCTCCAGTAAAAGCAGACCTTCTCCTAACCTTCTCTCTCCCACAGCACAAACACCTGTTCAATTAGTGGACGTCACCGATTCTGGCTTTTGTGTTACTCCAGAGATTGTTGGAGAAGGATAGAAAAGTAATAGTTGGGACCTTCTCAAAATGCTACTTGCGGTAGGTGTTTATTTTTTTATTAATTACCTTTAAAGGATCTCACACTTTATCATTTTATTAAACATGTTTCTCAGTGTACAACTTAATTCTCTCTTCTGAGAAAAATAATTTATCTTCTCACTTTGATAATACAAGTTAGAGATGACCCCCAATGATATGTTCTTTGATTCAGTGTTTTTATTCTACTAAGCATTTAGACAGTCTTTCTGCTCTCATGAGATGTTTTCAACCACACAAAAGTTGAGGAGAAAGTTGCATGATTTATATTCTGTATGCCACAGTTTTAGAATTATTTTTCAAGTTCTGGCCTAGATTCTCTTTAACTTAGTACCTTTAATTTATATACAAAAATAAGAGAAAATAATTTCTCAAAATGACAGCATGACACATTCCCACCAATTCTCATATCTCAAAATATATTTTTGCCATTCAGCTTGTCAGAGAGGCAAATCAAATATTTCTCTTTCTCAAAAAATGTCTAACAGTCTTCCTTTTAAAATATTCTCTAATACTAAATGAACCATATGCTATATATGATTTAAGAATCTGGGAATCTCATTGCTTAGTTTTTAATTAAATTTAGTTCCAGAAAGTTTCAGCTTTTCTGCCATTATTTGACCTAAAATATTCTCTCTCTTAAGGAGAGATCAAAGGAGATTTAATGAGCCATATGAGTAGCCTTTTCTTTTTTAAATAATTGCATTGCTTTACAACTAAGAAATAATATCCATATTATAACTTTTCCATTGATAATTTGATTTAAAAAGTCACAACAGACGTTTTCTTGTTTTATTTGAAAACTCCTGACCTAAAGAAATAGATAGATCTTGATTTTGAAGGAAATTATAAGGTCAAAACTTTGAAAGTATAACAAAGTAAATTCATGTTTTTCCTAAGAATTGTCTATATTATAAGCACATATAGTATTCTAGAAGCCCAAAAGAGCCTTTTCAAGCAGACTTCTTGAATCTCATATTGAAAAAGGACAATTATCTTGAGGCAGCATAAGGACTTACAGCAGGTGGTCAGCAAACTTAATGCTGTTATACATATGTATCATTTTTTCTTTGCATACCAAAACCATTCTATTTGACACATATATTTTCTGTCTTGTCAGTTAATATGTTAAATTATGGAATAATTTATTAGACATATAGCTAAAAAATAGTAACCATATTACATTTGTTTTTCCTTGATTTTAATTTATCCTATTTAAATTTCTTAAGAGATAAAAATAATTCTAATTTCATGATTTCATATAAGAAGTTTTATTTGTAATATAATTAAACATAATACCACCATTTCTAGTGGGGCTTTGAAGAGCCCAGTAGAAGCACAAAATTTTCACATAATTTTGAGAATTTCTTTTTCAACAAGAAACTATTCTTAAAGTTAAAATGCACACTTTTGTTATCATATTTGTGGGATTCTAATTCAATACTAATCTGAGTATTTGTTCTCCATCATTGATACAATATAGATTTTTTCTTTTCATTTAAACTGAAATATCAATTAAAACAGATTTCTTATCAATTTAATATACTTAGAATTTACTTTTGCTATAGTCTATTAAAAAACAGCTAATAATAGGTAGTTGTCAAAATCTTCCACTGTTTTTTTTTTTCCTTTATTCTTTCTTCATACTGATTGTGATATATAACCCTCAATTAGTCTGGAAAGTATGATATAGTAGTGTCCAGCAATTTTTTAGTTCAGAAAATATCATATAATTACCAGTTCTGATCTTAACTTCCATTTCTAAATGTGGTCATATAAGATATTAATCCTCAATTATGCTGACAAAATACACACAATAAAATAATGCAGAAGTATTGAGGTTCATCCTGTCTTCTCTATTTCCCTTTTGAAAAATCATAGACATAAATAACAGCTTATACATATTACCATGAGGAATAAAGTAAAAAACATTTTTCTCTTCTACAACTTCTATTGAGTTAAAAAAAAAAAAAAAAAAAGCATTTAAAAGAGTTAACATTTACATCTCATACAAGTTTTTTTCCAGCATATTTTTTTTTCTCTAGATGACCCCAAAAGAAAATTATCTTAGTTATATAGAGGCATTTTCAGTTGAGCATTTTCTGAAGGATATTTCATGCTGAAAGTCTTTGAAGTATCATTTTTCATCAACCTTCTAAAACTATTGAAAATGTCTCCACAGTACCCGAAACATTTTTCTCTGTTGAAATATATCATTTTACATTACTCAGATGTTCTAAAAATTCATAAAGTGGCAATCATAATGTATTAAGATTTCTTTGTGCCACTCAGAAATGTATAAATCTTTGTAGTGCATTCAAGAGGAAATAGAAAAGAAAAGAAAAATGAAAAGAGTAGTATCAGTACTTTTGGTCTGAAAGTACTGTAAGTTCAAATCAGAAAACAATCATTCTTGTAACCAATTTTAATTTCAGCAATTTTTCATAATTCTTATTTTTTTTTCAAGCCCATGAAACACTGAGCCTAAAACTGTATGGCAAACTTTATACTACAGATGTCTCATAAAGTTGTTCTTTTATTTTCATCAAGAATTATAGAATATTTATCTACTGAACTCATATAATTTACCCTTCTTTCCCCTGTGATCTCACAGTGTGCATATGATCTGGCCTTAAATTCTTATACTTTAAATTAAAAGCCATTAGAATGTTTCCCTTTTATCTTCTTGCTATTCACTTACTGTATTTTTAATAGCATTCATCCTCCCTTCTTAGCGCTTCCACAGAGAGTAAATTTCTCTTCTTCCATCAGATATTGGAACTGCATAGATGCTTAAGCTCCTATCCTTTCTGTCTTTTCAGGCATTCTGCTTGACTCTTTCCTCCCTTTTCACTCCTTTCTCCTTCAATACTGAGTTCCCAACAAGGTTTGTTCCTGTACCCCTCAACCCCAATTTTGCCTCTTTACATCTTATTTACTTGCCATCTAGCCATCTATCTTTTATCATTTTTTTAATAAAATTTTTATTTTAAAATAATTTCAAAATAAGACCATTGCAAAAATAATACAAAACCTGTAAAAAGAACTCCAACACACCCCCAACCCAGATCCAACAATTTTTAGCATTTTGACATGTATCATTTTCTTTCTTTCTTTCTTCTTTCTATCTATCTATCCATCTATTCCTCTATTCATCTATTTTCCAAACATTTGAGAGTTGGTTTATACATCTAGCTTCTATCGTTTTTTAATTTTTAAACCTTAGAGCCTTTCTTCCATAACTGTTATGGACCATGCCATAATGCCACTTTCTCATCTCAATAAATTTTAAAAATTTATTACAGAAATATATAAGCATTGTGAAAATATTAAAACATATACAAAATGTAAAATATAAAGCAACAAACCCAACATGTTCTACCACCAATCCACCAATCCTATATCATAGAAGTGAAAAAATAGAACATTTCTTTTATTCGTATCTATAAACAATATGCTTAGGACATGATTTCTGAAATTACCAAAGTGATTTTCAGTTAAGATAGACAATGATTTAACTCATCTATAACATTATTTCCTACTAATATAACTACAGCACTATCTTTATTTTTTGCTTTAATAATTTTAGATAATTCATAAACTCTATATCTTGTTCCCTGAAATTTAGACTGTATATTTTCACTCCCCGCATTTTAAGATGTGGTTATCAGTGCCCCCATCCTTGCTTTTGATACTCCTCACCACCTTTTTGCCCCTTACCTTTGTAAATGAAGTATTTACATAATTGAAGTTGACAACATTGACATTTTTGTCTTTAACAATAAGTAATTCTTCCATGTGTTGTCTTTAGGTTGATGTTAATAGTCGGAAACCTGTAAAGAAATTTTCATGATGTTGATGCTATGATTAGCCTCTATTTGCTGTGTCATTTGGCAGAATGTATTCCTAGTGTCAATTTAGAATGCATTATACCATCTTATACTCCACTGGTTGCTTAAAATGATGCCATAATCTGAAATTTATTTCATATATAGCCATGTCCTTCTAGTAAAATGTTTGAAACTACTATTTTTTTTTTCCAAACATTCTGTATCAATGTGTAATGGTTACTTCATAATTACATTTTTTTTCTTCCCTGCATTTCTGAGTTAATCCCTGTTTTCTCTATTCTATGTCTTCCTCTTTTGGGGGTTATTCTCTTCTCCTCTTCCTCTTTTTCCTACTTCTCCTTTCCTTTTACCTCCTCCTTCTCTTCCTCCTCCTCCTTCCCCTCCTTCTCCTTTATCATCATCTTCTTTTCATCCTCCTTTCTTTCTCTTTCTCTTTCCTTTATCCTTATTCTCCCCATTTTTTTTTCCTTCTGGGATTATGTAATTCCTTCTTTAGAGGAATTACATGGAATGTAAACTTCCCAAATATTTGCACGTCTGAAAATGAGTGTTATGTTGAAGCTGCAATACCTGCTACTTATGAATATGACCTTTTTGGAAAGAGAATCATTGCAGGTGAAATTAGTTAACATGAGGTTAAATCATACTGGAGTAGTGTGTATGCTAAACCAATATGACTGGTGGCCTGATAAGAAGTAGGAAATTTGTACACAGGGGGAAAGTTAATGTAAAGACACAGAAGGCAAAGATTGGAGTGAGGCACCTAGAAGTCACAGAATGCTAGAAGAGGCAAGGAATCACCCCTCACATTTCAAATGGAGCATGGCCCTACTGACTCTTAATTTTGAATGTCTGTTTTCCAGAACTGTGAGACAAGATATTCCTGTAGTTTTAAGCCCCTTAGTTTGTGATACTTTGCTACAGCAGCCCTAGGAAGCTAAAGCAATTGGAATCCTGTCCTCACAATTGATGACATTTGGTGTTTTGTTGTATTCCCTATTCAAAATAAATTTTTCACATAAAATAAAGGGCATTTTTTAGTTGTTCCCTACATTCACTGACAGTATTGAGAAACTAGACATCATTCTGATTCTCATTCATGTCTTTGTTTTGGAGTAATTTTGTTTTTCTATGGAAGCTATAACTTGTTCCATTTATCTATGATGTCTTGACATTTTCAAAATGAAATTTGCTTTAGGTTTTGTTTCTTTATATTTCTTGACTCTCATTCAGATGAAAGTTGGAACATAGGTATATTCCTTAAGCTCTGGTAATTTTCTGCTGTTATTTTACATCTTTGATGATTTCTTCTCTTTCACATTATTTCTCCAATTATTTGAATGTTTCCCCCATCCCTTTTGATTAAACATATAAACTTCTTTTATTTTCCTCTCAGTTTCTATCTCTTTTACTTTTGCTTGTATATTTGAGAGAAATTCTAGGTATTATCTTGCCCACATTCAATGGGTGGTAGTTGCATGTATATATACATAAGTGAACATTAATCGAGCTATATATTTGATGTTTATCTATTTTTTCTATATTTGTCACACATCAATTAAATTTTGAAAATAAAATTTAGATTAAAAGGATTTTAAAGATAATTTAGCCTTTCCTCTTTCTGGTTTAACTTCCAATAGTAACAGCAAAAATAAGAAAAATAGAAAATGCATCATAAATACATAAATACATGCTACTTCGAATTAAAAAATCAGGACTTTACAAAATTTAGATTTTATTTAGTGACACTTTAGTGCCACTTAACTTATATCACTTTTTCTTTTCTCCTAGGAAGAGAACTCAGGTTCTAAGACACATGATTACCTATTTGCTTCATTTTACCCTGATCTTTAGAGATAGTTCATTAAATTTAATTTTGTTTTACAATTATGTAAAATAATTATATGCTTCTAAATGCAAGTCAATGAAACCAAGTGTATTTAAAGAAGTATAGCTTCCACCTCTGAATATTCCACCGTCTTTTTAACCATATAGGCATTGGTTAAAATAGTTTTTGTTTTAATCTTGCATGGGTTTATTTTAACATAATCAATTTTTTCTCCACTTTCCTTTTTTACTAAACAATATGGTATGGAGTGATCTCTACAGCAGTATATAGCAATATTCCTCATTCCTTTTATAAACTATATAGTAATGTTTGTATTCATGTGCAGTAATTTTCAATTAATCCCATATTGATAAACATTTGGAATGCTTCTAGTCTTTTGTTATTACAAGTAGTGCCACAATTAATAGTCTGTGCATGTGACATTTCATTTGCCAGTGTATTTTTAGAATAGATTACATGAAGTGGGACTGTGCTTGATCAAAGGCTAAATGCATATTTAATATTGCTAGATGTTTTGAAATTCCTTTTTTGAGAGGTTACATTTTTTTTAAAGATTTATTTATTTACTTTTATCCATTTTAACCCCCCCCCTTCCCCATTTGCTGTTTTGTGTCCATTCACTGGGCAATTCTCTGTGTCTGTTTCCTGCCATCTCTTCTCATCCTACTCCTCCAGTCTTCACCAGGATTCGATCCTGGAGACCTCCAATGTAGAAGAGAGGTGTCCTGCCACCTGCGCCACCTTGGTTCCTGGTTTTTGGAGCTTTCAGAGCATCTCGTCTTGTCTCTTCCCTGCTACGTCTTCATCTTGCTGCATGGCTCCCGGGACCTGGAGGCTCACCGGCACACAGAGCCTGACAGCCCATACACCTTATATATATATATATATATATATATTTATTTATTTATTTTACTGGGAGGTCCCCGGGATCGAACCCAGGTCCCTCCATCTGGCAGACGGATGACCAACCATTTGAGCCACATCTGCCCCCGAGAGGTTACATTTTTTAATCCCACCAGCACTGTTTGAGAATCCCTGTATTGCCACAGCCTTTTGCAAACAAGTGATTTGGACAATTTTTGGATTTTTGCTAATCTTACTGGTGATGGCCTCAGTGTAGGTTTTATTTGCATTTGTGTTAAACATTTTAACTTAAATGTAATGGCCATTAGAATTTCTTTTGAATGTGTGTGCGTGTGTGTGTACTGGCTTTATATTTTTCCCAGCTGAAGAGAGTATTGATTTGTTGGCTTTTTCTATTTCTACATGCTCTTTCTATATTAGATATTTTAACAATTTCAGGGACATATGTTGCAAATAGATTAAACTTTTACATGTGGTTTTATTTAAGTAGAAGGACGCACTGTGATATTTATGTTCTTTATTGCTAGACAGAGATAAAGATGGAGATAGAAATAAAGATAGGGATATGCATTTCCCAAGTTTTGAAAATCAGAGAAAGATAAGAAATGTGAAATAAATGGTATGGTTACTTTTCTTTATTAATGGATTTGGTTTCTCCTAACCTTCATGTTTTGCTTTATGGAAGATTATATTTCCTGTGAAGAAAGAAATTTGAACTCTAGTTTTCTATAAATTTGTATATTAAATGTTTCACTTATAGAGAAGTCATAACTGGAGTCAGAATTAAATTACTGATGACGATAGGGATCCCATTTTGAAAAATCCAACTTTCTTACTTGAAAATTTAGCATTTGTGATCCAGAGAGATTACTAAAATACTCAAGTGCCAAGTTGCTTAACAGTTCATTAATTCCTGCATTCATTCAGTTAGTATATCAGCCATAGCAATGTGCTAGTAAATGGGAAGAGAGCAGAACAGAAAAGAAAAATATATATTTCCTTCTTCTCTCATTTTAATTAAAGTCTACTTGAAAAATGGACATCCAGGTATATAAAATCACATACCTGAACTCTCATCATAGTGTTTTTTTCTGTTTGAGTTTATCTTCAAAGTGAGGGGGAAAGTAGTGATCCTATAAGATGTGACAACAAGTACAGAGCAGAAGTCCTATCGATTTCATTAGCATTTTTTCTATAATTTTCAAATTCACTTTATAAGATTTCCTTTAGAAGACAGGTATGGAAAAGGTGATTCTTTTTATGGAAGAAATTAATAAGGAATTTACAGAGAGAAGTTAAATAAAAGTTTTCCATTAGAAATAGATAAAACATTATTTTTATCTTCAATTATGACATTTTTGGGATAGAATTAAAAAAAATTTTTTTTTCCTAACCTTAGGAAAATTTATGGACTTATAATGCCAAATATGACCCAATAATGTTTCTTCTTGAAATTATTCATTTAGGATTGTCATAGAAGAAAGAATATCTGATGTGACAAAATTGTTCTATTTGTTCATGCATTTTAATGAGTTTTTGACATATACCTTTCTAAAAAAGATACTTTATAGTAAATGACTAAGTAATAAAAGACTGTATGTTATTGAAAAGAAATTTATATTTTTCTTGTGTATTGGATCAGATTGCTTAAGGCATTAATAATTGTCTATCCTTTCTGAGAGATCTTTTTCATTAAAAATAAAATACATTCTGTTGTTCTGGATTGGGGGATATTTTCCTGGGAGTAAGATGGGTGAACTGAGCATTTTTCTTATAAAATAATCTAAATTAAAAACTAAAGTACATAAGGTGAAATGTTTAATATCATACTCATTTAATTTGTATGCTTTCCAGATATATAGTATATACCATAATTTTATCCTTTGTTAGATTTAGCATTAGATTTAGTGAGAAAAAAGTAAGGCAGACATAGCCATAGGTTTTAATGTGAAAACTAAATGTGAAAGATTTTAACAAAATTGAATTTCAGTGAAATTGAAGTTTTCCATAACTTCTATCATATAAGATTTTTAAAAATGTTCTCTTTTAATAAAGGTCTAGTTTTTCTTTGCTCTCTTCTCTTTTGGTCTTTTCTTCCTCCTTCCCTTCCTTCTTTCTTCAAGGAACTCCCACCTTTTATTATATTCTAATATCTTCCAAACATATGCCTGGAGCTCAGACCTCTCCCCTGTTCTAGTTATACATATTTTAGCTCCATACCAAATTTTCCTGAGTGAATGTGACTCAGAAATTTCAAACACAACATATTCAGTATTGAAAGTATAAATTTTCTCTCAAACATTTCTTTCCTACTTTATTTCTTTCTCAGTTATTCACCTGGTCAAGCAACATAAAATTTTGTGACTCTCCTTCCCTCTCATTTACATTAATAATTGGTTAGTCCATTCCTCCAACTTTTTCTTAAATCTTGGTTCTTTAGTCTTATCTTTACTGCTCTAATAAAGAACGACATTATACTGTGCTTCTAATCTTCCATTGAACACATTTCCTTTCCTGTTATTAGAGCTATCTTCCAAGTTACAAGTCTGACTTTGTTTTTCTGTGCACAAATTTTGTGACTTTCCTTTGTGTAAAAAAAAAAAAAAAACGAAGAAAAACTCTTCTTATTTATATTCAAGAACTCACATAATTTGATCTCTGTCCAAACTCGGTCTCCACCTCATCTGTTCCTTGTACACTGTCCCGGCCCACGGGACAGTCAACCTGAGGCTCCAGCTCCTGCGAGAGAAGAATGGTATGGGACAAGAGACACGAAGAATGACAGCAAGACAGGATTCTGATCAAGCTGCAAAACTTTATTGAAGAAGCAGGGTATATATACTCTAAGGGAAGAGGGAGTGGCTAATAAGGACAGGTGGCAGTTTAGGATTGGTAGGTACTGTTGCTGGGGGTGTGGGATTGGTAGGTGCTGTTGCTGGGGGGAGGTGGCAGCATTTCTGGCACGAATCTTTGGCGCGGGCGCAAAATGCTGCTGACTTCCTAGAAGAAGACTAGGGTGTTATTGTTTCAATCCCGGCGGTCATGTTGCATGCCACCGACCTCGCTTAAGGCAAAATAGACCTGGATATATTATTTTTACGGCCCCCAACAGTACACTAACATTCCTGAGCATGACTCGTACCATTGCAGACATGGCATTTCACATGCTCATTCTCCTGTCTGAGGGACTTCCTATCATTAATCACTTAAACTCTTCCTCTTCTTCCTTTAAGGTGCAGTTATATTGATGAAACCTCTATGAAGGCATTAAACGATTGTCTCCATTTTCTAGGCAGAACTACTACATGCTTACAGTGGTATATATGCATAAAACAACTATCACACTTTAACTTAATTATTTCTTTATTTGCTGCCCTCCCCTAAACTGTGAGAATTTTGAATGCGGGATCATTTTATTATTCCAAGCATAGTGCTAATATAAAACTAGTTACTGCGTATTTCTAATATGAAGAAAGTCTAATTGAATGTAAAGACATTTATTTCATTTATGCCTCCGATCACATGATCATGCCCAAGATTCAGGTTATTTTGTCCTCTGTACTTGCAACTATTAAGTAAGATTTGATTAGATGCACTTTAACATTTTTCCAACAATAAAAATATAGCTAATTTTTCTCAAATTTCCCTTTGACCTTTCATAATAATTTCTATTCATCCCATGAAAACAAGTTTTTAAAATTACAGTTAAAGAATAGATGCATGATATAGGTGGATATTAACACATCTGGTTCCATCAGAAGTATTTGACTTTTGCTCCTTTATCAATATAAGACATTTGAAAGAGCAATACATGATTTTAGCACCTGTGAACTTAGTTTTAAAAATGAAAAAGTATATTTAAAAACTTATTAATGAAATCTAGGACAGACCTCATGGCAAAACTTTATATATTCTGTCTCCCAGGGAGATCAGATTTCTTTCCAAATATGACTATTAATCTTTTCAATCTTTCTATAGAATATCAACAGATTGTTCAGATTTATTACAGTCTATATACTCCAGAAATTGTTATGAAAAGAGGAAGCACAATATCATATTTTTAAAAGGTCAGTGTTTTCAGCACAGAGTTACATAGCATGAGGTAACATATAAGAAAAGGTTTTCTTTAATAACATACATCATACACAATGATGTGTATGCATCACATCATACACATATTTGACTCATCATTGTGGTGGTTTGAAACTATATGTATACCAGAAAAGCATGTTCTTAAAGTTTATCCATTCCTGTGGGTGTGGACTCATTGAAAGTCCATCAAAATAGACTACTTCATTTAAGGTCATCCAGGGTGGGTCTTAATCCTTGTACTGGAGTCCTTTATAAACAGGATGAATACAGAGTGAGGGAGAGAAAGCCATGGGAGCAGGATGCTGAAAGCAATGAAACCCAGAAGAAAATGGAGAAAACACCAGCCACCACCATGTGTCTTGCTATGTGCCAAAGGACCCAAAGATCACTGGCAGCTGGGCTTGGGGAAGAAAACATCACCTCAATGATGGCTTGATTTGGACAGTCTCGTGGTCTAAAATGTAAACAAATAAACTTCCATTGTTTAAATCTGACCAATTTCATGGTATATTTCTTTAAGCAGCCTAGGAAACTAAAACAGGTATACTATAATGAAGTGTATGCACATATTTGAGTCATCATTTAAAAAATAAATATGTTTTCAAATGATATGCAAAATAATTTTAGGTACATATTTGAAGTAACTATAATTCTTTATGTTGATGTTATTTGGTACCAATGTACTATTTGTCTTTAAAGATAAAATTTTTATGTTTTTTTAATTAGAGAAATTATGGGTTGACAGAACAATCATTTGTCCTTTTGTGTCTTGCTTATTTCACTCAACATGATGTCTTCAAGATTCATCCATGTTGTCTCAATTATCAGAACTTCATTCCTTTTTATGGCCAAGTAATATTGCATTGTATGTATATATCATATATTGTTTATCCATTCATCAGTTGATGGACAGTTTCGAGGCTTCCATCTTTTGGTAATTATGAATAATGCCAATATGAACATTAGTGTGCAAATATCTGTTCAACTCCCTGCTTTCAATTCTTTTGGGTATATACCTAGAAAAAAGAGTACCTGTTCACATGGTAATTCTATACTTAAATTTCTGAGGAACTGCCAAACTCTATTCCATAGTGGTTGCACCATTTTACATGCCCACCAGTAATGAGTGAATGTTCCTATTTCTATACCTCACCTCCAACACTTGTAATTTTCCACGTTTAATAGCAGCCATTCTAATGGATATGAATTGGTATCTCATAGTGGTTTGGGGTTATATTTACCTGATGACTAATGATGCTGAACATCTTTTCATGTACTTTTTGGCCATTTGTATATCTTCTTTGGAGAAATGTCTATTCAAGTCTTTTGTCCAGGTTTAATTGGTTTGTTAGTATTTCTATTGTTGTAGGATTTTCTTATATATTCTGGATATTAAACTCTTATCAGATATATGATTTCCAAATATTTTCTCCCAGTGTGTAGGTTGTCATCTTACTTTCATGATAAAAGCCTTTGAGTGAGAGATCCAAGGTGACAGAGTAGGGAACGGCAGGCTACACTTCTCCTCCAGTACTTGCGGGAAGGTAGGCAGGTTTACCTGGCAGAAGGGAAGCTGTGGGACTGCGGGGGAATTGGAGAGGGCAGCTGAGAGGGGGAACCCAGTTGGCTGGGGGAGAGTAAAGCCATGAGAGATAGGGCAGGCAAGTAGGTAGTGCCCAGTCAGCTCAGAGAGGGAAGCTGGAGAAGTGATTTGGCTGGAAGACCAGTGCTCAGCCAGGGACCAGGGGTGCGTCCTGATACCCAGTAGGCTCCTGAGGTGGGGGAGCTGCAAGGAAAACAGATGTGTGGACAGTCACCCAGATGGGAGAGAGGAGTATGGGGGAGGGGAGATAGGGCAGGCCGACTAGATCTCAGCCTTTACCAGGAAAAAGAGAGATATCAGCCAGTGCTGAAGCCACTCAAGGTAGACAGAAGGGAGTAGCTGATCAGGCAGGCTCTCATATCCACCTGCTCTGTGAGAGAGAGGAACTGGATCAGAGAGTGATCCAGTGGGTTGTCAGGCACCCAGCTGGCTCCCTGGGAGTGAGGGACCTATGGGACAAGCAGCTCATAACAGGGAACTTAGGGATTTTTTTTTTTTTTAGTTTTTTTTTTTTTTAATTTTTTATTTTTTTCCTCTACATCTGGGTACCTTACCTGTGGAGGGCAGGCTGCAGGGTGATTGATTGGTAAGCACTGGAAGCCTGAGAGAGTTGCTAATGGCCTGAGAGGGAGGCCTCTTTTTTTCTGTTTTTTTTTTCCCTTTGTTTCTATTTTTTATTTTTTCTCCTTGTTCTCTTTATCTCCTCCAGTATTCCCTCTTCCTTTGCATTTCTTTCAATACACCTTCTCCTGTTTTCTTTCTTCTCATCTTTCTTCTCTTCTCATCTTTCCAGTCTTTTATTTTATTTTATTTTCCTGTTCTTTTTTTCCTTCTTCTACCTTTTTTATTCTTATTCCTTTATATTTTTTATGATTTTTCACTCATTACTTATTTTTTACTTTTTTATGGTTCCTTTTCCATCATTTTTTTACTATTATTCTTTCTCTCTTTTTTCATTCCTTTTTTATGGTCTTAATATTTTTTTGGAGGAACATGGACAACTGCAAGGATATAGAATAAGTGGGACCAAATGTCAAAGAGGATCCTTAACACAAAACAAAACAAAATAGAACCCTAGAGGAGAAAGAGAAGCTAACCATCTGAATAAGCCCATCAAGCTAAACAGATGGCTAGACACCAGCAAAAAATTACAAGACCTACTAAGAAACAGTGTATTAGTTAGCCAAAGGGGGGCTGGTGCAAAGTACCAGAAATCTTTTGGCTTTTATAAAGGATATATTTTTGGGGTAGAAGCTTACAGTTACAAGGCCCTAAAGAGTCCAACTCAAAGTACCATAAGAGGTAATTTATCACCAAATATCTGTTGCCAAGTGTTGAGGCAAGATGGCTGCCAGTATCTGCAAGGGTTCAGCCTTCCTCTTTCCTCTTAAGGCTCTGAAGGCCGAGCTTTTTCTGATCTCAGCTGTGGGCTGGTGGGCACATTTCTTTCCGGGCTCAGCTGCACTGTTCTCTTCACAAGGTCAGTTGTAAACTATCAGGTGAACTGCTCATCTTTCTTCTCAGGCCTGCAGGATCAAAGCTGACAAGTTCTCTCCTCTCCTGAATTTATAGCTCTCTCTATCCCTCTGTATCTTCTCCTGTGTTCTCCTTGATGAATGTCCATTTATATAGCCCACCAAGGGGGCAGGGGCTCAACCCTGGGTTATCCCCTACTGACATGATCAAATCAAAGCTCTAATCTTAATCAAATAAATGGAAAACCTTTGAATTTAATACAATCAAAGGGTTGCACATCCAGAGAAACAGAACAGTTTACAAACATAATCTATATCTCTTTTTGGAATTCATAAATAATATCTGCCACAAACAGGAAGGCATTGTCCAATCTAATGAACAAACTAAAAAGCAGGAGGAGATACAGAACATGGAACAAGGCTGTCCAAACATATATGGGATGCAGCTAACGTAGTGCTGAAAGGAAAATTTAGAGCCTTAAATGCCTGTATTAAAAAGAAGAAAGAGCTAAAATCAAAGACCTAAATGTACATATGGAGGAACTAGAAAAAGAACAACAAACTAATCCCAAAGCAAGCAGAAAGAAGGAAATAACAAAATTAGAGCAGAACTAAATGAAATTGAGAATTTAAAAAAAAAAAAAAAACTAGAAAAAATTAACAAAACCAAAAGCTGGTTCTTTGAAAAGATTAATAAACTTGACAAACCCTTAGACTAACAAAGAAAAAAAAAGAAGCTGTAAATAAAGAAAATAAAAAATGAAAGAGGGCATATCAGCACTGATCCCAGAGAAAAAAGAGTATATCATAAGAGTGTACTTTGAAAAACTGTATGCCAACAAGATGGATAACTTAGATGAAATGGAAAAATTCCTAGAAACACACAAGCAACCTACATTGATGAAAGAAGAACTAGAAGAACTCAACAGACCAATCACAAGTAGTTAGATTGAATTAGTCATCAAAAACCTCCCAACCAAGAAAATCCCAGGACCAGACAGCTTCATGGGTGAATTCTACCAATCATTCCAGAAAGAACTTACACCAATCCTGCTTAAACTCTTCCAAAAACATAAAGTAGAGGGACTATAACTCATTCTATGATGCCAACATCACCCTAATACCAAAGTCACATAAAGACACCATAAGAAAAGAAAACTACACACCAATCTGTCTAATGAACTTAGATGCTAAAATCCTCAACAAAATACTTTCTAATCATATTCAATAACATATCATATGAATTATACCCCATGATCAAGTGGGTTTTTGCCAGGTATGCAAGGAGAATTCAGCATAAGAAAACCAAAAAATGTAATACATCACATTAACAAATTGAAAGAAGAAAACAAATGATCATCTCTATTAATGCAGAAAAAGCATTTGAAAAGATACAATATCCTTCCTTGATAAAAACAGTTCAAAAGATAGGCCTAAAAGAAAACTTCCTCAACATGATAAATGGTATATATGAAAATCCCACAGCTAACATTATACTCAATGGTGAAATGCTAAAGGATTTCCCTCTAAGTTCTGGAACAAGATAATATTGTATTAGAAGTATTTGCTCGAGCACTTAGGCAAGAAAAATAAATAAAAGGAATCCAAATGAGAAAGAAGTAAAATTTGCACTAGTTTCAGATGACATGATCCTATATGTAGACAGCCCCAAAAATCTACAGCAAAGCTTCCAGAGCTGATAAATGAGTTCAGTAATGTGGCAGGATGTAAGATCATCAAAAAAAAAAAAAAATCAGCATTTCTGTACATTAATAATGAGCAACTGTGGAGGTAATCAGGAAAAAAATCCCATTTACAATAGCAACTAAAAGAATCAAATATGAATATATTTAAGGATGTAAAGGACATGTAAACAGAAAACTAAACAATATTAAAGGAAATCAAAACCTAAATAAATGAAATAATATTCCATGTTCATGAATTAGAAGACTAAATATGATTAAGATGTCTATCCTTCCCAACTTGATATACAGATTTAATGCAATCCCAATAAAAATTACAATAGCATTTTTTACTGAACAAGAAAAGCCAATTATGAAAATTATTTTGAAGGGCAAGGGGCCCTAAATAGCCAAAAACATATTGAAAAAAAGAAAAAATTGGAGGAGTCATGCATATCTTTAAAGCATACGAAAAAGCCACAGTGATCAAAACTTCATGATATTGGCACAAGGATAGATATACTGACCAATGGAACCAAAATGAGAGTTCTGATATAGACCTGCACATATATGGCCAGCTGATATTCAACAAGGCCACTAAGCCCAATCAACTGGGTCAGAATAGTTGCTTCAACAAATGGTGCTGGGAGAACTGGATATACATATCGAAAAGAATGAGAGAGGATCACCATCTTATGCTTTATACAAAAATTAACTCAAGATGGATCACAGACCTAACTATAAGAGCCAAGACCATAAAGCTCCTAGAAGATAATGTAGGGAAGCATCTATAAGATCTTGCAGGAGGAAATGCTTTCATAAACTTTACACCCAAATTATGAGCAATGAAAGAAAAATACTACATAAATAGGACCTCCTCAAAAGTAAAAACTCTGTGTTTCAAAGGAGTCTGTTAAGAAAGTGAAAAGACAGCCTACTGAATGGGAGAATATATTTGGAAACCACTTACCTGATAAGGGTCTTTTATACAGCATATGTAAAGAAATCCTATATCTTGAAAATAAAAAGACAACCCATTTTAAAAATGGCAAGAGATTTGAATAGACACTTTTCCAAAGAGAAAATGAAAATGGCTAGAAAGCACATGAAAAGATGCTCACCATCATTAGCTATTAGGGAAATACAAATCAAAACTACAATGAGATATCATCTTACCCCTATTAGACTGGATGATATTAAAACAAAAAACAAAAAACAGGGGAGCGGATGTAGCTCAAGTGGTTGAACACCTGCTTCCCATGTATGAGGTCCTGGGATCAGTCCCCAGTACCTAAAAATAAAAAAAATAAAATAAATAAAATAACAAATAGAAAACTACAAGTGTTGGAGAGGATGTAGAGGAATGAGAACACTCACCTAATACTTGTGGGAATGTAGAGAGGTACAGGGATGGTGGAGGATGGTTTGGCAGTTCCTCAGGAAGCTAAATATAGAATTGCTATATAATGCCAGCAATCCCACTACTAGGTATCCAGAAGAATTGAAAGCAGGGACACAAACAGATATACACACACCAATGTTCATAGAAGTATTATTCACCATTGCCAAAAGTTAGAAGCAACCCAAGTGCCCATCAATAGATAAATGGATGAGCAAAATGTGGTATATACATACAATAGACTATTAATCAGCTGTAAGAACAAATGAAGTTTTGGCACACAAGACAAAATAGATGAATATCGAAGACCTTAAGTTGAATGAAGTAAGTCAGTCATTAAAGGACATATTGCATGATCTCACTGATATGACCTAAGCATATTGAGCAGACTCACAGAGATTGAGTCTGGAAGACAGGTTACCAGGGGATAAAGAGGAAGTAGAGGGATGAGCCAATGCTCAATCTGGATAGAACCTATGATAAGGTGGAAGGGGGTGGTTTGGCAGTGGATGGGGGTGATGGTGGTATAGAGATCTGAGTGTGGTGGACAGTGCTAGAGTGTGAGGATGAGCAGAGTTGGGGGGTTGGATTATCCATGGAACTGAGGGAGGCCGGAGGAAGAAATGGATGAACTCTGGGAGGTGGATATCTGCAGTTGAAAATACAATTGTGGGAATGTTCTTTTGGCAAATATGGCAGGGGAGGATCACTGGTGTGGGGTGTTGGTGGCGGGGCAATGTGTGGGAAAGGGTGTAACTGGTACATGCTTCTCTGGAATATGAATGAGTTCATCTCGTAATAAGGTGTTGTCTCAGTGGGTGGAGACCCACAGAATAAGCAGCAAAATATTAAACTCCCATCCTGGGGAGTCCTGCTACATTCTCAGATAAAGAGGCAAGAATCTCTTGAGTACATAGGCAGTGCCTAATAAAAGAAAACAGACCAATATATCAAGCCCTCAGTATTAATGCATGTAACTATGAACCTTATACCTGTAAAATTGAAACTTAGCCTAATAATAATATTGCCTAAGAGTTACTTCCTGACAACCTCCTTGTTACTTAAATGTGGCCTCTCTCTTATCCAAAGTCAGCAAATAAGCACACTACATTCCCCCCATGTGGGACAACACTCCCAGGGATGAGCCTCCCTGGCACCAAGGGATTAATACCAAGCACCAACCAGTGATGCATTTGGAAAAAAACCAAAAGGGGGAAACATCAAATAAAAGAGAGTTTTTATGGCTAAGAGATTTCAAAGTTCATTCCAGAGGCTACACTTATGCATGTCTCAGGCAGATCTCAATAACTGCCACTGTGAACAAAGCCTCAAATAGGGTTGCTCCTGAGGGCTCTAGAAGCATCCAGACACTAAGCAAGGCACAAAATTTCTTGAAACCAGCCTTCTGTTGGTGGGCCTTACCTTGTGTAGCAGTTTGGCAGTTTGATGTAATTATGAATTCCAAAAATAGATATTGGATCATGCTGGTAAACTGGTCTGTTAATCTGAGCATGATTAAGTTATGATTAGGGCATTGACTGGGCCACTTCAGTAGGGGATTGAACCCCACCCCTTGGTGGGGCTGGAATAAAATATAAAAGGCATGGCAAAAGAACAGTGTTGGAGTAGTTTTGATGTTGGAGGATGGAGAGAAGGCTCTGGGATAGAGACGAGCCATTCTCCTGAGAGTTCACAGCTGGACTTGTGGAGAGAAGCAAAGCCTAGGGAGCCTCATAGTCTACAGCTGACCTTGTGTTGGAAACAGGAGCTAAGCCTGGAGATAAACGCAGCCCTGGGAAGAGAGGAACCCAAGAAGCCTGAACCCTGGCAAACCCCAGCAGCCATCTTGCTCCAACACATGGCAATGGACTTTGGTGAGGGAAGAAACTTATGCTTTATGGCTGGTAACTGTGGACTTCTACCCCAAATAAATACCCTTTATAAAGACCAACTGATTTCCAGTATTTTGCATCAGCACCCCTTTGGCTGACTAATACACCTTGAAATATATGACAACCTATTTCCCTAATGTAACAGAGTTGGGCTCATTTATGATTTCCCTACACATGATTCTTCTACCCCTTTTATTTGAGCCTATAAGTAGCACTGTGCCCTTTAAATATATGTCTCAGAGACTTACTCTTCGAGCTGTTCATATGCCAGTTGAGCCCTAAATTTCAGAAGAGTTGCAGCCAACACCTACTCTCCAGATCATCGGATTCACCCAGGGCAACTAACAAAGTGATGATGATAGATAACCCCCTTCCCCAAAAACAAAGTATCTACAACTATAAGGAAATTAGTTTCTTCCATCTACTCCATAAGATCTAAGACCCTCTCAATCTGATGCAGAGCAGGCATCATCATCTCAAAATCTTCAAGGTTGAGGAATAAACAAACATAAGGGGGGAATGCATCCATGGACAAAGTAAGCTTATTAAAATATTATAGTAATGGAAGAACGTGTACTATTATTAAAAATATAGTGGTTACCAGATGTTCTGAGGGGAGAGGGAGGGAATAATAGGTGGAACATAAGGCATTTTTAGGCCATTGGAATTAAGTATAAACCACAATGTAAACTATAGCCCTTGGTTACTAGCAATTCTTCAATATTTATTCATCAATTTTAACAAATGTACATACAATTGTAAGATGTTATTAATAGAAGATGTGGGAAGGGAGTGTGGCACTTTGATATTATTTATGAACTCTAAAAAGAGATACAGATTATGTGTGTAAACTGGTCTGTTCCTCTGGGCATGATACCCTTTAATCGATTTAAATTCAAAGGCTTTATGTTTACTTGAATAAATCAAGATTAGGGCTTTGATTCAGCCATGTCATTAGGGTATGCAGGGTTAAGCCCCTGTTCCCTTTATGGGCTATAAACAGACATTCAAGGAGACACACAGAAGTAGAACACAGAGAAGATACACAGAGGACAAGAGACAGCTTCATAGACATAGAAACAGCAGAGATGAGTCATCTGCCTGATAGTTTACAGCTGACCTTGTGAAGAGACCAGAGCAGCTGATCCTGGAAAGAAATGAGCCCCAGAGAAAGAGAGATGAGCCCTATGCTGGCCAATAGCTGAGATTGGAAGAATCTGGGACCACAGAGCCTTAACAGGAAAAAGATAGGCTGAACCCTTGCAGACCTTACCCACCATCTTGCTTCAACACATAGCAACAGACTGGATGAGGAATTACCTCTTATAGTACCTTCAATTGGACTCTTTAGGACCTTTTAACTGAAAGCTTTTACCCTAAATAAAGACCTTTTATAAAAGCCACTACATTTCTGGTACTTTGTATCAGCACCCCTTTGGCTGACTAATACAGGGAGGGTACATGGGAATCCCTTATACTTTTGATACAACTTTTCTGTAATCTAAAACCTCTTTAAAAATAAAATTTATTATATTTTAAAAATTAAGTACATCACAGTTGCTTTAAAAAAAAAAAAAAAAAAAAAAAAGCCTTTAAGGCTCCAAAGGGTTTGTTGTTGAGAAGGTCCCATTTATCTATTTTTACTTTTGTTGCTTGTGATTTGGGTGTAAATCTAAGAAACCACTGCCCAATATGAGGGCCCAAAGATGCTTCCCTACATTTTGTCTAGGAATTTGATAGTTCTGGCTCTTATATTTTGGCCTTTGATCCATTTTGAGTTGATTTTTGTACATGGTATGAGGTAGAGGTCCACCTTTATTTTTTTCCCAGCATCATATATTCAAGAGACTATTCTTTTCCAATTAAATGGTCTTTGCCCCCTTGTCAAAAAACAGTTTGCCATAAATATGAAGGTTGATTTATGAGTTCTCAATTTGATTCCATTTGTCTCTATATATGTCCTTGTGCTAGTACCATGCTGTTTTAATTACTGTGGCTTTGTAATAAATTTTAATATTGGGAAGTTTGAGTCCCTCAACTTTATTCTTATTTTTTAAGGTGGCTTTGGCTATTCTGGGTCCCTTTCTCTTCCATATAAATTGATGATGGTCTTTTTCTATTTCTAGAAGAAGGTTTTTGCAATTTTGATTTAGATTTAGTTGAATCTGTAAGTCACTTTGGGTAGAATTGTTTTCTTAGCAATATTTAGTCTCCCAACCCATGAAGACAGAATCTCTTTGCATTTATTTAGGCATTCTTAGATTACTTTACTTTATGACTTTCTATGAACAAGTCCTTTACATCCTTGGTTAGATTTATTTCTATATTTGATTCTTTTAGTTGCTATTATAAATGAAATTTTTTTCTTGATTTCTTCTTCTGATTGTTGATTACTAGTATATAGGATCACTAGTGATTTGAGGTTAATCTTGTACCCCGTCATTTTTGCTGAATTCATTTATTAGACCTAGGAATTTTGTTGTGGATTTTTCATGATTATCTGTATATAGGATCATGTCATCTGCAAATAGTGAAAGTTTAATTTCTTCCATTCCAATTTGGATGCCTTTTAATTCTTTTTCTTCCCTAATTTTTCTGAATAGAACTTCCAGTACAATGTTGTATAACATTGGTGAAAGTGGTCATCCTTGCCTTGTTCCTGAAATTAGAGGGAAAGCTTTTAGTCTTTCACCATTAATTATGACGCTAGCTGTGGGTTTTTCATACATTTCCTTTATCATGTTGAAGAAGTTTCCTTTCAGTCCTAGTTTTCTAAATGTTTTGATAAAGAAGTGGTGCTAGATTTTTTCACGTCTTTTCTGCATCAATTTAGATTACCATTTTTTTTTTACCTTCATTGTGTTAATGTAGTATAGTACATTAACTGATTTTCTTACGTTGTACCACTCTTGCATAACTGGAATAAATCCCACTTGATCTAAATATTTGACAATAACTCACTAGTACTGGGCGAAAAAATTAAATGAGAAAAATATTTATTATTTTAAGCTGCTGAGTTTGCATTGTTTTACTAAGCAGTATTATTGTGATGATACATGACATGCATGGCTAAGGATACATGCATAAGTAATTATGCTACGTATTGCTAAATTTCCATCCATTTTTGGTAATACCATATTCAATCTCATAATCAATGTAGGAATGTCCACATTTCCACACATCCCAGCCAGCAAAATTTACTGTCAAACTTCTATATTATAGCTAAGATGAAAAATACTATCTCAGAGTAGCTTAACATGCATTGTTCTTATTAAAATAAGTTGAATGTTTTTTAATGTTTTTAAAGGCCATTCATTCTTCTGAGACTATCTGTTCATCTACTTGTTTTTTTTTAAACAGTTTTCTTCTTGCTTTGTCTCAACTATGATACAAATAGTTTTTGTCCAGTTTTCCACTTTTTTTTTTTTGACTTATGGTGTTTTTTGGCAAGCAAATATCTTTATTTTTATGTAGCTAAATATATTACACTTTTGGTTGATTTAGAAAGATCTTCTTCACTCCAAGGGTATAAAGAAATTTTGCCATACATTCTTCTGGTCCTGTATGAATAACTTGTCTCACCCACTTGCACACACACAGGTTCAAAATCACAATAGATGAAGAAATAAACCTCACAAGCAAGAGTGAGAAGACCCAACAAAGAACTGGATTATTCCCCCAAAAGTTCAGATACTAAGATATTTGGATGGAAAATACAAAACAGCTATTTTAATTATATCTAAAGAAATAAAAGAGACATAAAAATGAACAAAGCACGAGAGAAACACTTTTTTTAAAAGAATCAGAATCAAAGAGTACTTAAAACAAGAAATAAAAGTTTGACATTAAAAATTCAGTGGATGGATGAAGGTGAAACAATAGTATACACCCACCTGGAAAATAAATATGTTAGGTAGATCTCAAGAAATTACCCAATATGAAGCACAGAATGAAAACAATATTGAAAATGTGGCAGAATTTCAAGATTTGAGATGGATAGCCAAGGCAGTAGTAATAATTGGCCAAATAAAATCTGGAGAAGAAAAGGAAATTGAGGATGAGAGAAAAGAGAATATGATTGATAATTTTCTAGAATCTGTAAAAATATGAATTCTCAGATTTAGGAAAAAAATTAAAAGAAGTGTCATAAAAATAAATACATACCTAGATACTTGGTTGTGAAACTTCCTGATCTTAGGAGTGGCTAGACAAAAAAGCTAGATAAACTACTGACTATTAAACTGAAAGATGACTTCTCCTTAGAAAGAAATGAAGCTACAAAACAGTTACTAGAAATTGTGCCGGCAGAATACTGCTTTCAACCAGCAAAGCTCATTTTTAAGAATGAGTAAAATAATGATATTTCCAAATAATAAAACAAAACTTGGATAGTTAAATCTTCAGAGGCTTATCAATTTTTTAAAAGTACTCTAGGAAGAAATCTTTTTTAAAAAGAATCTTTTTTTAAAAAAAAAAAGAAATCTTTGTGAAATAAAATATAAAAAAAAAAAAAACAGGGAGGAAGGAAATGGTAAAATAGGAAGAATCCGAACAATGACTGTATAAAATAATAATGATTTCTGATTGAAATCCTGGAATATTATAACAGATAGGTGAACACATTTTTTTTAAAAAAACTAGTATCACTCAAAACCATGTTTTTGATAAAATGCAAATGGATTAGAATAATTAAATAAGAATTGATAATTTCAATAACAAAACATAAATACATGGAAACATTTTTTAAAATGTACATAAATTGATTAAGGTTCAAATTGAAATGGTGTTAGAAAAATTATTAAAACTGAATATAAATAATAGAGAAATATTATGTTCATCTAATTATTTTTAAGTAATAATCTTAAGTTATATATATATATTCCTTAGTTTCCAATGTACTTTGAAATAATTTTAAAAGTGTAATTCTGGTACTGTACTTTGTGAATGATGCATGGGATAATAAACATGTTTATATCTGTATACATACATATGTCTATATATGTGTATATGCATTTAGCTTTTGTATTTTTACGTCAACATATTATAAAAACGGATTTTCCTTTTTATATAAACTTTAGAGTCTTTTTTCTGACTTCTTATTTTCTGCCTTCTATGTATTTACAAGATCTAGTTTAATTTATTTATTGGGATCTGGGAAAACATTAGCACTATAAAGAGATAGATGCCTAGAAAGTAAGTGACTTTTTAATATTTTAACTCCACTTCATAGCTAGAAATTCTTCACCAATGTTCAAATACTTGCTACTGTACACACTCAAAAGAGAATTTCCCTAATGAACGCATTTCTCTTATATAATCAGATATTTAATCCTATAGAACAAGGTAACTGGGATAAAAAAGCCAAACTTCTCTTTTTCTGGATTTCCCCCTGGAAATTGGAATTTTGAAAGAAATGATTATTAGTTACAAGTGCAGGCTTCAACTCTAATAGAAAATTTAATAAAAGTGCAAATTTTTAAAAAGTTCTAATAAATATAGCAAGGGCTAACATACTCTCAGCCCTTAATATGTTTAAGATAGTTTTAAGATTCTTACATATATTAATTGATTCAATCCTCAAAATATCCTGAGGCGGTAGGTACTATTATTATCTCCCTTTACAAGTAAGAAGAGTGAATCTCAGTGGATTAAAATAACTAGGAATGCATGGAATGTAGTAGAGCTGGGATTGAAACAGGAAATTTAACAACATAACTTTTACTGCTTATTCTACTAAACTAAAGAGGAGTCAGAATAAAATATATTTCCCTACCTTGCAACTGGGCAGGAAAATAGTATAATGAAGAGAATGAGTAGGTGGATATAAAAAGCAGGACCAAAAAAAAAGGTATATTTGAATATAAATAAGACTTGACCATGTTTTTAAAATTAAGTGGTGGAATCCATGAAACTTGGAAAGATAAAACAATTAATAGAAGGAATTTCTAAAAGTTTGAGGAACCCAGATCAGAGTAGAAGTGTTTTCCTTAGAAGGAAGAGGCCTAATAAGGAAAAGAAGAATAAAGATATAGGTCAGTATTGCTGGGGAAAGAAGAGAGGCTGAAGGAAGTCTTATTGAACACATCCTTATTCTCTCAACAAAACAGAAGTTTTTAGTGAGTAATATTTATAGGAGGAAAGAACAAAGCTGACATGAATGATGGCAATGCAAATTAACAAGAGATCAATAACACTGTGGTATGCAAACCAACATTCTTTGAGAACCAAGGCAAAGGTTAGAGAGGAGGTTAATTAGTATAAAAATATGCCAGAGGTGTTGGAGCCATTCAATATCATTTTTTTTCCCTAAAAAAAGCATTTTTCAGGGTTCAGAAGCCCAAACCCGGCAAGAAGGAGGAGCAAGTTGATTTGCTAAGGTCTAGGGACCAGTAAGATTGATGCAGAAGATGAGGTACAGGGCTTTTAATCATTTTAAACAAAGGAATATAAGTAATAAATTTGGTAGGGGAAAAATAAAAATATTTTCTTATTTATACTGGTGAGTACTTAATAATAGAACACCTTCAACTTATATCACATCTACATAATGATATTTCTTTTTTTACATGTGATTTACAGAAAATTTCTGGTAATTAAAAAACAAACCAGTGAAACCAAGAACAAACACACAATTGGACCATTTTCAGGCCTTTGTAAAATGTGAATTATATATTTATTATTTTTACCCTATCTGATAACTATACTTAAGAGTTTTAAGAGTTGGCATGTTTCTGGAAAAGGTGTGGCTATGGCTTATATGAAATAGAGACCAGAGAGGATCCAATGAGTTGAAGCACAAAGATAGAGCTGACAACAGCAGGTTGTCTCACACATCAATTTTCTCCACCTCTCCACTGTTTGTGGTACAGGCTCAAGTGCTATGTTGGAAGGGGTTGAACTTTGTGCAAGGTTGCTCATTAATCTATTTTTATTTTGGACCTAAAAGCATTTCTATGAAAGCTATTTCTGCTGACTCATTTGCCTGAGAGATGGTTTCTATTCTATTATACGGAGAGAAATTATCTGGCCTTTAAAAGCTTCTCATATTCTGTAAGAAATTGTGTCTTAATTATTCTTACCCCAAAATGATGTCAGCATTATTAGATTTGGGATGCAGGTGATGGGTATTGATAAGCATAATAAAAACAATTAAGGGAGCAAAATATTCTAGCATAGTTAGTGAGGGTGGAGTTTGAATCTCATATCATCCTGCCTAGGCTGATGGTAGAGAAACAGGTGAATATAGGAAAAGGCTGATGGAGAGAGAAACTGGTAATGCCAAGAAAAGTGAAGCCCCATTGAAAGGAAAAGAATTCATGTTATAGACTGAGAAGAGCAGAAACCCTTAGGCTGTGAAGGTTTAAAGTCAAATTAAGTTTTCAATAGGAGACCATGGTATTATAGTATATTAGCATTGCAAGGCTCTTAAGGAGTCACCTGGTCCATTTTGCAATGTTTTAAAAAATCACCTCTACTGACCATCTAAACTTTTTTTTAATACTTCAAGGGATAAAAACAGCTGATGCTAGATTTTATCTCATAGTTTTCAAAATTCTAAATGTTATAAACCTAGTTCTTCCTTACATTAAGATGTATTTGCTTTCCTGTAATTACCATTTATTGAACATAAATTTGTTTCCTCACTAAGAGAGGAAATTTGAAATGACAAATTAAAAATACATTTCCAAACAGCCTTTTTACCAATTCTGCACAGATACAGAATACACTACTCTTTACCTCAAGTTATGAAGAGTTAAGTATTATTAGATCTCTTTTGTTTCCATCAAATATTCTTTTTTTCTAAATAAATCATCCCCATTTCTTCAGCTATATTTCATTTTTTATTTTTTTATGTTTTTATTTTTAAAGAAGCTTTAGTTTACATGAATGATACATAAAAAATATAGGGGGATTCCCATATGCCCCACCCCCTCCCCCTCCCACAATTTTGCCCACTAACAACATCTTTTATTACTGTGGTTCATTTGTTACAATTGATGAACACATATTGAAGCATTTCTACTAACCATGGTCAATACTTTACATTATAGTTTATAATTTGCACCGCACATTTTTATAGGTTTTGACAAAATGTATAATGGCCTGTATCCATCATTGCAATGTAATTCAGAACAATTCCAATGTCCCATTAATGCCCCATATTACACCTATTCTTCCCTCTCCCTCCCCTCAAAACATCTGTTGATCACTGCCTTTATATAATGTTACAAGTTCTTCCATTGCTAGAATAATAATGTCTACTTTAGTCCATAGTTGCACTCCCCCCTTATGTTTGTTCATTCCTCAGTCTTGGAGATTTTAGGATTGTGATGTCAACTCTGTTTCTGATTGAGAGGGAGCTTAGATCCTATGGGACAGATGGGTGGAACTGTCTTGCTAGCAGTTGTAGATACTTTCTGGTTCTGCGGATAGGTGTTGTCCATCATCATCATTTTGTTAGTTGTCCTGGGACTGTTGGAAGATTCATAAAATGAGAATGGGTTAAGTGAGGAAATTTGAAATGACAAATAAAAATACATTTCCAAACAACCTTTTTACCAGTTGTGCACAGATTAAATTTCAGTTTTCTATTTTCTAACCACCTTCTATTTCTGGAGACCTTATATATTCCAGCTCTTAACTCTATGAGTTTGCTCATTATATTTAGTTCATAATAGCAAAATCACACAATATTTGTCCTTTGTGTCTGGCTTGCTTTACTCAACCTAACGTCCTCCAGGTTCATCCATGTTGTCATATGCTTCACAACTTCATTTCTTCTTACAGCTGAATAATATTCCATTGGGTGTATATACCACAGTTTGTTTATCCATTTCTCAGTTGATGGACACCTGGGTTGTTTATATCTTTTTGCAAATGTTAATAATGCTGCTATGAACATCGGTGTGCAGATGTCTGTTTGTGTCCCTACTCTCAGTTCTTCTGGGTATATACCTACTAGTGGTATAGCCAAGTCACATGGTAGATCTATATATAACTTCTTTAGGAACCACCAAACATACTTCCACAGTGGCTCTAACATTCTACATTGCCTCCAAGAGTGTATAAATGTTTCTATCTCTCCACATCCTCTCCAATGCTTGTAGTTTTCTGTTTTATTAATCGTGGGCATTCTAGTATGTATGAAATTATATCTCATTGTAATTTTGATTTGCATTTCCCTAATAGCCAGTGGTGTTGAACATCTTTTCATATGTGTTTTTTCACCATTTGTATTTATTCTTATGTCTATTGAGGTATTTTGCTCATTTATTAATCGGGTCATTTGTCTTTTTATTGTTGAGTTGGAGGATCTCTTTATATTTCATGGATATTAGACCCTTGTTGGTTGTGTGATTTCCAAATATTTTCTGCCATTGAGTAGGCTGTCTTTTTATTGTCTTCACAAAGTCTTTGAGGTAGAAAAGTGTTTAATTTCAAGGTGATCCCATTCATCTATTTTTTCTTTTGTTGCTCATGCTTAAATATGTAAATTTAAGTGGCCCCCACCTACTACATGGTCTTGTAGATATTTCCATACATCGTCTTCTTATAGATAATATAGGTAATATAGAGCATTATGGTCTGGCTTTTATGTTTAGGTATTTGCTACATTTTGAGTTGATTCTTGTATAGTGACTGATATAGGAGTCCTCTTTCATTCTTTTGGTTATGGATATCCAGTTCTCCCAGCACCATTTGTTGAAGAGATCATTCTATCCCAGAAGAGTGAGCTTGGTAGGTGTGATGGTTAGGCTAATGTGTCAACTCAGCCAGGTAATTGTGTCCAGGTGTTAGGTCCAGCAGGCACTGGGCTAATTGTAATACAAGAGGATTTATGGACTTCGATCACCAGTGAATTTACTGCATGGATGGCTGATTACATCTATATCCGTCAGGGAGATTGCATCAGCAATGGGTGACGCTTTTATCCCATCAGTTGAATGCCTTAAAAGGGGAAGTGATTTCAACATTAGAGAGAATTCCTCAGCTCGTATTTGGACAGCCAGCTTCTCCCAGAAACTCATCAAGGACCTTTCATCGGATTTTCATCACAGCCACTGGCTTGCAGCCTGCCTGCGGTACCTGGACTTGTGCATCCCCATGGTCACATGACAGACTCTTATAAAATTTCATATTATTGAGAGATATCTCCTGTTGATTCTGTTTCTCTAGAGAACCCTGACTAATACATCTTGGTACTGGGAGTGGTTCTGGAGGAACAGAGTCTTAAATATGGGATGTCTGAAGTGGTTCTGGGAGTTTTGTGTAATTGGCTCTCTACTCTAATTGGACTCAGGGATACTAATGACTCCCTTTCCAATAATGAAGAGGTTGCTAACAGTCCATGGCACGAACTGGCAATAGAGATACACAAAATAGCATCACTGGATTCCCCTATTTCCACACTTATAAGAAGCAAGGATCTGGTGAGAGTGTTTTCAACACCTTAACAGAATTTTGTGGAACCAAAAAGTATAATGATAAAAAAAAAAAAAAAAGTATAATGATGTTGGCTGTCTCCTCTTAGATAATCTGGATACAGTTATAAGAGAAAGAGATGAGTAAAGTCTACAAATTTGAAACTTAAATGTCGCATGAAGGATATGAAAGTTTCTACATGTGCCTTAAAGAAAATCTTGTCTCCTGTAGCCACAGACTTGATATATCTGAAAATCAAACCCAGACTCTCATTGTACGAGTAGCAGAATTACAGAGGAAACTAAATCTCAACCTTGTTGGGTTTCTGCAATTAAAGTGAAGGCATTGATTGGAAAGGAGTGTAACCCCAAGGACTGGGATGGAGACATATGGGATGATGATAATATTGGTGGGGACATTTTAACTCTAAATTCTGCTGAGACTTTACCAGATAAACCTGTGATGGCCTGCCCTGTGGAGACCATACCTTGTCAACCTTGTATCATCCAGCCTCCACCGTGGCCAGGGAGTCCAGACCTCCTTCCAACTCTGAGGTGGGTACCAGCCAAGCTGAAGCCTGCACTGCCCACACTCCAGCCTGCCCCAGAGAGTCTGGACCTCCTCCCAGCCACGAGGCAGGTACCAGCTAAACTCCAGCATGCACTGCCCAACTTCCAGTCTGCCCTGAGGAATTTGCCTTCTAACCCCTGCCTGAAGAGACTAATCCTGTCTCACTAGAAGAAAATACAAAGGAATGCCATGAGGTCAGTAGCCTACAAGACATCTCTAATCCTTCTCCTTACCCACCCCCATCACCCCTCTTGTCTTCGAGACCTATTACTAGACTAAAATCACAATAAGCCCCCAAAGGTGAAATACAAAGTGTGATCCATGAGGAAGCATGCTATACTCTGAAAGAACTGCATGAGTTTTCCAACTTATATAGACAAAAATCAGGGGAATATGTGTAGGAATGAATACTAAGGGTATGGGATAATGGTGGAAGGAATATAAAGTTGGATCATGCTGAATTTATTAATATGGGCTCACTAAGCAGAAATTCTGGATTCAACGCTGTAGCTCGAGGGGTTAGAAAGGACTCTAACTGCTTGGGGGGCTGAGTAAAAAATGGGCCAAACGATGGCCTAGCATGTATGGTGTTGAGATGCCCGATTTGCCCTGGTATACAAGGGGTAGACGAGGGGATTCAAAGTCTTAGAGAGATTGGAATTCTAGAATGGATTTACCATTTGAGACCTGCCCACCCACCCCAGGAATGTCCAGAGGACACACCTTTAACCAGGACTATGAGGAATAGATTTGTAAGAATAACTCCAACTTCTCTAAAGAGCTCTGTGGTTGCTCTTCTCTATAGTCCAGATATTACTGTAGGGAGGGCTGTAATGGAATTGGGATTCTTAAACATTATGAGGATGATCCGATCTCAGTCCAGTAAAAGTGAAGTATCTGCAGTTAATTGCCAAAGGCAAGGTGGGCGTGGCTACCGCAATGAAAGATTCAAAACAGCACACATAATAGTCTGAGTCGCATGGGGTTATGGCGTTGGCTAATAGATCATGGGGTACCTAGAAATGAAATATATGGGCAGTCTACTAAATTTCTTCTGGATCTGTGTAAACAGAAAAGCTCTAGGTCGAGTGAACAAAACCCTAACTCAAATTACAGACGCAGAGGATCACGGCCCCTTAATCAATTCCCAGACTTGAGACAGTTTACAGACCCAGAGCCCCTTGAATGAGGAGAAGGCCAGGTCCCCTTGGGGAAGGATCCTGTTAAACTGCCAAAAATTTATACTGTTAATCTTCCTCCCACCTTTCCCCAGGGATACCTACGGCCTTTTGCCAGAGTAACTGTGCATTGGGGAAAAGGAAATGATCAGATATTTCGGGGATTATTAGACACTGGATCAGAAGTCACATTAAATCCAGAAGACTCAAAACGTCACTGTGGTCCACCAGTCAGAGTAGGGGCTTATGGAGGCCAGGTGAGTGATCAAATTTTAGCTCAGGTCCATCTCACAATGGGACCATTGTTTCCCCGGACCCATTCTGTGGTTATTTTTTCAGTTCCAGAATGCATAATTGGAATCGACATAATCAGTAACTTGCAGAATTCCCACATTGAATTCCTGATTTGTGCAGTAAGGGCTATTATGGTTGGAAAGGCCAAGTGGAAGCCTCTAGAACAGCGCCTGCCTAGCAAAATAGTAAATTAAAGGCAATACCGGATTCCTGGAGGGATTCCAGAGATTAGTGCCACCATGAAGGATTTGAAGGATGCAAGTCTGCTGATTCCCACCACATCCCCATTCAATTCTCCTATTTGACCTGTGCAGAAAACAGATGGATCTTGGAGGATGACAATAGATTATCATAAACTTAACCAGGTGGTGTCTCCAATTGAAGCTGCTGTCCCAGATGTGGTATCAATTCTTGAGCAAATCAACACTTCCCTTGGTACCTGATATGCAGCTGTTGATCTGGCAAATGCTTTTTTCTCAATTGCCATTGGTAAGGACTACCAGAAACAGTTTGCTTTCAGCTGGCAAGACCAGCAGTATACTTTCACTTACTGCCTCAGGGGTATAACAACTCTCCAGCCCTATGTAATAATATTGTTCACAGGGACCTTGATTGTCTTTCCCTCCCATGAGACATCATGTTGATAAGACCTACTGAGCCAGATGGAGCAAAGACTCTATATTTATTGGTAAGGCATTTGTGTGAGAGAGGATGGGAGATAAATCCAACAAAAATGCAGGGTCCTTCCACCTCAGTGAAATTTCTAGGTGTCCAGTGGTGTGGGGCCTGATGAGATATCCCTTCTAAAGTAAAGGATAAGCTATTGCACCTGGACCCTCTTATGACCAAAAAAGAGGCACAACGCTTAGTTGGCCTCTTTGGATTTTTGAGACAACACATTCCTCATTGGGGTGTGCTACCCCAGCCCATTTACCGAGTGACCAGAAAAGCTGCTAGTTTTGATTGGGGACCGGAACAAGAGGAGGCCCTGAGACAGGTCCAGGCTGCTGTGCAAGCTGCTCTACCACTTGGACCATATGATCCAGCAGCTCCAATGGTGCTGGAAGTTTCAGTGGCAAATAGATATGCTGTCTGGAGCCTTTGGCAGGCACCTATAGGGGAATCACAATGCAGACCCTTAGGATTTTGGAGCAAAGCCTTGCCATCTTCTGCAGATAACTACTCCCCTTTTGAGAAGCAGCTTTTGGCTTGCTACTGGGCCTTAGTAGTGACTGAACACTTAACTATGGATCATCATGTTACCATGAGACCTGATTTGTCTATCATGAGCTGGGTATTGTCTGACCCACCAAACCATAAAGTTGGGCATGCACAGCAGCACTGCATAATAAAGTGGAAGTGGTATATACGAGACAGGGCTTGAGCAGGTCCTGAAGGCACAGGTAAGTTACATGGAGAAGTAGCCCAAATGCCCATGGTCACCACCACTTTCAGGTTACCTTCTCTTTCCCAGCCCACATCTTTGGCTTCTTGGGGAGTCCCTTACAATCAGTTGACTGAGGATGAGAAAATTCGGGCTTGGTTTACAGATGGTTCTGCACAATATGCAGGTACCACCTGAAAGTGGACAGCTGTGGCACTGCAGCCCTTTCTGGGACATCCTTGAAGGATAGCACTGAGGGCAAATCCTCTCAGTGGGAAGAACCTTGAGCAGTGCACCTACTTGTTCATTTTACTTGGAAGAAGAAATGGCCAGAGGTGCGTTTGTACACTGATTCATAGGCTGTTGCCAATGGTTTGGCTGGATGGTCAGGGACTTGGAAGAAACATGATTGGAAAATTGGCAACCAGGAGGTCTGGGGAAGACCTATGTGGATAGACCTTTCTGAGTGAGCAAAAAACATGAACATATTTGTGTCCCACATGAATGCTCACCAGAGGGTGACTTCAGCAAAGGAAGAGTTTAATAATCAATTGGATAAGATGGCCCGCTCTGTGACTAATGCTCAGCTTCTTTTCCCAGCCACTCCTGTCATTGTCCAATGGGCTCATGAACAAAGTGGCCATGGAGTTATGGATGGAGGTTATGCATGGGCTCAGCAACATGGACTTCCCCTCACCAAGTTGACTTGGCTACAGCCACTGCTGAATGCCCAATCTGCCAGCAGCAGAGACCCACACACAGCCCCCGATATGGCGCCATTCCTAGAGGTGACCAGCCTGCTACCTGGTGGTAGGTGGACTACATTGGGCCACTTCCACCATAGAAGGGGCAGCAATTTGTTTTAACTGGAATAGACACATACTCTGGCTATGGTTTGCATTTCCAACACGCAATGCTTCTTCCAAAACTACCATCCGTGGACTTACCGAATGTCTTATCTACCGCCATGGCATTCCACACCATTGCTTCTGATGAAGGAATCCATTTCACAGCAAATGATGTGCGGGAATGGGCACATGCCCATGGAATTCATTGGTCTCACTATGTTCCGCATCACCCTGAAGCAGCTGGATCAATAGAACAATAGAATGGCCTTTTGAAAACTCAATTATGGCACCAACTAGGTGGCAATACTTTGCAGGGCTGGGGCAATGTTCTCCAGGAGGCTGTGTATGCTCTGAATCAGCATCCTCTCTATGGTGCTGCTTCTCCCATAACCAGGATTCATGGGTCTAGGAATCAGGGGTAGAAATGAGAGTGGCAACACTCACTATTACCCCTCATGACTCACTAGGAAAATTTTTGCTTCCTGTCCCTGCAACCTTAAGGTCTGCTGGTCTACAGGTTTTAGTTCCAAAAGGAGGAGTGCTGCCACCAGGGAACACAACAATGATTCCATTAAACTGGAAGTTAAGACTGCCACCTGGCCACTTTGAGATCCTCTTACCTGTGAATCAACAGGGAAAGAAGGGAATTACTCTACTGGCAGGGGTGATTGGTCCTGACTATCAAGGGGAAATAGGACTACATCTACATAATGGGGGTAAAGAAGAGTTTGCCTGGAATGCAGGAGATCCTCTAGGGCATCTCCTCATACTGCCATGCCCTGTGATTAAAGTCAATGGAAAATTGAAACAAAGCAATTCCAGCAGGACTAATAATGGCCCAGAATCTTTCGGAGTGAAAGTCTGGGTCACCCCACCAGGCAAAGAACCACGGCCAGCTGAAGTGCTTGCGGGAGGTAACAGGAACATGGAATGGGTAGTGGAAGAAGCTAGTGATAAATATGAACTCCGATTGTGTGACCAGTTACAGAACCGAGGACCTTAATAGTCATGAACACTTCTTTCTTGTTTCATTATAAGAATGATTGTATTGTACACAAAACGAATTTCTTGTTTTCTTCCCCAACCTTTTCCCCTATCATATGAAAAGCTGTATTAATTTCACGTCATAATATTTAAGGATGTCAAGTTTAAGAGTGACTATTACTCAAGGACTTGCATCCTATTCTGTGGGGAATTAATGCATTTCCAGTTGTACGCAGGGGAGTTGAACATTGTTAGGCAGAAATATATATGTATGCTTGTGTTACTGTTTTTACTTAGAGACTAAGTATGGCTTAGGGTAATGTGTATGGTTGCTGAGTTGACTAGGGGTGGACTGTGATGGTTAGGCTAATGTGTCAACTCAGCCAGGTAATTGTGTCCAGGTGTTAGGTCCAGCAGGCACTGGGCTAATTGTAATACAAGAGAATTTATGGACTTCGATCACCAGTGAGTTTACTGCATGGATGGCTGACTACATCTACATCAATCAGGGAAATTGCATCAGCAATGGGTGATGCTTTTATCCCATCAGTTGAATGCCTTAAAAGGGGAAGTTATTTCAACATTCAAAGAGAATTTCCCAGTTCGTCTTTGGACTGCCAGTTTCTCCTATAAACTCATCAAGGACCTTTCATCGGACTTTCTTCGGAGCCCCTGGCTTGCAGCCTGCCTGAGGAACCTAGACTTGTGCATCCCCACGGTTGCATGAGAGACTCTTATAAAATCTCATATTATTGACAGATACCTCCTGTTGATTCTGTTTTCTGAGAGAACCCTGACTAATACAGTAGGCTTATCAATAATCAGTTGACCATAGAGGTAAGGGTCTATTTCTGAACTTTCAATTTGATTCCATTGATCAATGTACTTATCTTTATGTCAATGCCATACTGTTTTAACTACTGTAGCATTATAAAAGACTTCAAGGTTAAGAAGCATGACTCCTCCAACTTCACTATTCTTTTTTGGCTATTGAGGACCTCATTCCTTTCCAAATAAATTTGGTAATTGACTTTTCTATTTGTGTAAAATAGGCTGTTGGTTGGAATTCTGATTGGTATTGCCTTGAATCTATAATTCAGTTTGGATAGAACTGATATCTTCATGATGTTTAGTTTTCCAATCCATGAACACAGAATGTCTTTCTATTTGTTTAGGTCTTTGAATTTTTTTAGCAGTGTTTTGTAGTTTTCTGAATACAGATCCTTTACATTCCTAGCTAAATTAATTCCTATATATTTTAATCTTTTTGTTGCTATTGTAAATGGAATTTTTTTCTTGATTTCTTCTTCAGTTTGCTCATTACTAGTGTATAGAAACTACTGATTTTTGCTTGTTGCTCTTTTATCCTGCTAATTTGCTGAAATCACTTATTAGCTCTAATAGCATTGCTGAAGATATTTTTGGTTTTTCTAAATATAGGATCATGTCATCTGTGAATAGTGAGAGTTTTGCTTCCTCTTTTCCAGTGTGGATGCCTTTTATTTCTTTTTATTGCTTAATTGCTCTAGATAGAATTTCTAGCCCAATGTTGAATAACAGTGGTGACAGTGGGCATCCTTGTCTTGTTCCTGATCTTAGAGGAAAATCTTTCAACCTCTCCCCATTGACTATGATGTTGGCTGTGGGATTTTCATATAGGCCTTTCATTAAGTTGAGGAACTTTCCTTCTATAGGTATCTTTTGAAGTCCTTTTTTGAAGAAAGGATGGATGCTGGAGTTTGCCAAATGCCTTTTCTGCATCAATTGAGATGATCATGTGTTTTTTTCCTTCAATTAGTTAATATGGTATATTATGTTAATTGATTTTCTTATGTTGAACCACCCTTGCATACCAAGGATAAAATTCACTGGATCATTGTGTATAATTCTTTTAATATGCTGTTGGATTCGATTTGGAAGTATTTTGTTGAGAATTTTTGCATCTATGTTCACTACAGTGATTGCTTTAAAATTTTCTTTTCTTGTAGTATCTTTATCTGGTTTTGGTATTAGTGTGGTGTTGGCTTCATAAAATGTGTTGGGTAATTTTTCCTCCTTTCCAATTTTTTTGGAAGAGTTTAAAGAGTATTGGTATTAATTCTTCTCAAAATGTTTGATAGAATTCACTTGTGAAGCCATTTAGTTTTGGACTCTTCTTTATTGGAAGATTTTTGATGACTGATTCACTCTCTTTACTTGTGATTGGATTGTTGAGTTCCTATATTTCTTTTAGAGCCAATGTAGATTCTCTATACCTTTTTAGGAATTTGATTTAGTTTGTCTAATTGTTGGCATACAGTTGGCCTTTGGTTGGTTTTATTGATTTTCTCTATTGATTTTTGGTCTCAATTTCATTTATTTCTGCTCTAATCTTTGTTATTTCTTTCTTTCTGCTTGCTTTGGGATTGGTTTGCTGTTTTTCTTCTAGTTTCTCCAGGTTTTCACTTAGGCCTTTGATTTTAGCTTTATCTTCCTTTTTAATATAGGCGTTTAGGGCTATAAAATGCCCTCTCAATATTGCTTTCTCTGTATCCCATAACTTTGGTGAGTTGTGTTCTTGTTTTAATTCATCTCAAGATATCTACAAATTTCTCTTACAGTTTCTTCTTTGGTTCACTGATTGTTTAGGTGTGTGTTGTTTAGCCTACATATATTTGTGAATTTTCCCCTTTCCTGTCTATTATTGATTTCCATCTTTATTCCATTATGATTGGAGAAGATGCTTTGTATAATTCCAATCTTCTTAAATTTATTGAGAGCTGTTTTGTGGCCCATTTGATCTATCCTGGAGAAAGACCCATGAGCACTTGAGAAGAATATATTTGGGGAACATTGTTCTGTATTTGTCAGGTCCAGCTCATTTATCATACTGTTCAAGTTCTTCTATCCATTGATGTGAGTGGCGTGTTGAAATCTCCAACTATTATTGCAGAGACATCCATTTCTCCTTTCAGTTTTGCCAGAATTTGCCTCATGTATATAGGAACTTCCTGGTTAGGTGCATAGATATTTATGACTATTACTCCTTCTTGGTGAAGTGTGTATTTTTTTTAAATATATATGGCCTTCTGCATGTCTTATTAATATTTTGCATTTAAAGTCTGTTTTGGGGGAAGCGGCTGTGGCTCAATCAGTAGGGCTCCCGTTTACCATATGGGAGGCCCCGGGTTCGGTTCCCGGGGCCTCCTGGTGAAGGCAAGCCTGCCCGCACGGCGTGGTTAGCTGACCCAGCGAGCACAAGCAGCAAGGGGGAGATAAATGAATAAATAAATAAAAATCTTTAAAAAATAAATAAATAAATAAAGTCTGTTTTGTTCAACATGAGTATAGCAACCCCTGCTCTCTTTTGTTTACTATTTGTGTGAAATATCTTTTTCCAACCTTTCACTTTCAGTCTATTTGCATTCTTGGGTCTAAGATGAATCTCCTGCAGACAGCATATGGATGGCTCTGTTACTTATCCATTCTATCAGCCTATGTCCTTTGATTGGGGTGTTTAATCCATTAACATTCAATGTTATTATTGTGAAGGCATTAATTACTTCAACCATTTATCCTTTAGCTTTCATATGTCATATCTTATTTTTTCTGTCTTTTTACCCTTTTGGTTGCCCTTTCTGACAGTCTTTGTACTAGGATTTAAGATATTTGTACCACCAAAATTCAATGTGTTGATAGATTAAAATGAACAGATTTCAAAGGGATGAAAAAAAAGAATGAGAGAGGTAAGACCTATGCAAAATCTATTCATTTTCATTTAGGCCTGTTTCTGGATAGTAATTTTTCTTTTCTAAGTCTAAAATTGACTCTTTTTCTTATGTAGAAATATTATATTCTTGAATCAAAGCAAGGACTGAATTAAGTGATGTGATAAAACCAAAGACTGACCTTAGATAATATACTAGAAATGAAGTACAAATCCAAAGAATGCCTTTCCTTAATAATTGAATTCATAACCCATGACTTTGAATTTCAAATTCTATTCATTCATTTTATGATAGTTTCCTAAATTGGCTTTTTCCAGCTGATACACCAACAATACTTGATAGTCCAAAATTTTCCATTATAGAACTACTTTGAAAAACTAACTTTTGAAGTCATAGGACCATTACAGACCAAAAAAAAGTGGTACTGCAGTGCTTTCAAATTAAGGTCAATATATAAAGATGATCCTAATGATTTTGTAGTTAGATATGGACATTTTCATGCCTGAAGGAGGACACAAATAAGTAAAGATCCAGAGCCTACTCTTAGAGAGTTTGAAATCACATAAGGTTGATAAGGGATGTAATATTCATTCATTTATTTATCCATTATTTATTCAACAAATATTGATAAAGTGTCTTTCATGTGCTTGGCACTTCTTGGCATTTGGTACTTAAAACACACAAGCATTTTTGCTTCATGAGGTTTGTATTGCAAAGCAAAGGGTAGACAATAAACAGTACAAAGATAAATGATATTCTAGAATGTGATATTTCTGTATATGAGGTAAGAGCAGTAAAAGCAGAGGTTTGGATTGTAGAAGTGTGGAAGCTGTCTTAATGTTGGTTGATCAGTATCGACCTCATTTGGAAGAGGGCATTTAAGAATAGATTTGAATGAAGTTATGGAGTTAGTTATGCAGATCTCTTGGAGACAAAGCATTAAAGATAGAGGAACAGCCATTGGAAAAACTCTCAATCACAGACATGTCTGGTGTGGTCAGGATATAGGTAGAGGGCCATGGAGGCTGAGGCAGAGTAGATGATTAGGGCCAGAGAAGAAAGCAAGGTAAGAAAGGTTGTGGGAGGTTTTGTATACCATTACAATGAATTTGGCTTTTAGTTACATTGGAAGCATGGGGAGTAACATTATTTGATTTATATTTTTAAAGTATTCTTTTGCCTGCTATGTTGATAAGAGACTGGAAGAGTCAGGCATTAACTAGTCAGGAGCCTTTTGAATTAACCCAAGCCAAAAATTATGGTGCTTTGAATAAAAACAATAGTAGAGGAAGTGGTGAGAAGTAGTGGCCAGATTTTCTGTTCATTTTGAATATAGAGACAAGATTTCCTGAGAGAGAGAATTTGAGCAGAAATCTTCAAAAAGAAGTATTAAGGATGACTTTAAGATTTTTGTTGTGAGCAGTAGAAGGATAGAATTGTCATCAAATGATATGTATAAGACAATTGATGGAACATTTTTTGGTGGGGGAAAATCAACAGTTCAGATTTGGACTTGGCAATATTTTGATGTCCATTCAACTACCAAGTGAAGATAACAGGCAGTTAAATAAGTAAGTCTGGAGTCAAGGTCTGGACTGGAAATATAAATTTGGAAGAGTTCAGGACAAAGGACTCAGTCCTGGGGTACTATAACATTCAAAAATGGAGAGAAGAGGAGGGTACAAAAAAGAAGGTTGATATGAAGGGATTAATGAGGAAGGAGGATGTGATGTTGTGGAAGGTAGGTGAGGAAAGTTCATCAAGTAGGAAGGATTTATCAATTGTTTTAAATATATTTGACAGTTCAGATGAGATGAGAACTAAGGCTTGACTTTTGGATTTGACAATATCATGAGCTTTAGAGACTGTGAACAAACAATTTACAAAAATTTGATTAATATTTTGTATTTGAGTGAGTGTTGTGTGTGTGTGTGTGAAGAGGTGAAGAGAGAGAGGGATGGACTAATGATGTGGTAGGAAGCTTCAAACATGGCCCTCAATGACTCCCACTTCCCTATATCCATGCCCTGTGTTATGCCTTCCTTCTGCATGTGGATAGGACATAGGGACTTGCTTCTAGCCAACAGAATATGGCAAAAGTGATGAGATAGTACCTCCATGATTAGGTTGCTAAAGACTGTGACTTCATCTTGCTGGCACTCTCTTTTTTATTTTATTTTATTTTTTATTTCTTAAAGATGCTTAGATTACATAAATGATACATAAAAAATGTAGGGAATTTCCATATGCCCCACTCCCTACCCTTCCCACACTTTCCCACATTAACAACATCCTTCATTAGTGTGGTACATTTGTTACAATTGATGAACACATATCAAAGCATTGCCATTAAGTGTGGATTATAGTTTACATTATAGTTTAAATTCTCTCCCACACAATTTTGTAAGTTATGATAAGATATATAATGGCCTGCATCTGTCATTGCAACATCATTCAGGACAATTTCAATGTCCCAAAAATGTCCCCATATTATACCTGTTTTCCCCTCTCCCTCCCCTCCAAACCTGGAGGCCACTTCTCCACATCAATGATAAAAGTTCTTCCATTGCTAGAATATCAATAAGTCTATAGTAGAATAACAGTAACTCTACCTATAATGCTAGACTAAGTTTCAATTTCAAAAGGAAAATTTCATAAGTACACTCATCAATATCAAGGGTCCTTCAATTGTCCATCCTCCTTCACTAGTCACTGCCCCTGTGCTCGGGGGATTCTTGCTGTCCCATTAGAGAATGCGGCCGAACTCCCCAGGATGGGAATTGAATATTCTTGGTTGTATGGATCCCCACCCACTATGACAATGCCCTATGAACACTTGAACTCTTTCATATACCTTATAGTATGCTCCAGGTGAACCTCCTTCCATGCATCCTCCATCACTGACACCCTTGAATCAATGATCCTCCCCTGCTATAGTTGTAACCCTTCTGTGATCCAAAACTTCTTAAAAAACGAAGCCGGTACTCTCTTTTGCTGGAACTCTTTTTCTCTTGTGTGTTTGCTCTGAAGTAACTAGCTGCCGTGCTGTTAGATGCACTTTGGAGAGACCCACATGGAAAGAAATTGAAAGAGGCCTCTGGTCAACAGCTCATGAGGAACTCAGGCTGTAGTCAAACACCCATGGTGGACTGAATTCTATCAACAATCATGTGAGTGATCTAGGGAGCATAACCTGCCTCATTGTGTGTTAAAATGAATATAGTTTTGTAGGGTTGCCAGATAAAAGGATGCTCAGTTCAAACTGAATTTCAGATAAACAGTGATTTTTTTTAGTATAAGTATGCTGTATTTGCAATATACACTAAAACAATTAGTCATTGTTTATCTGAAACTCAGTTTGAAGTGGGTGTCCTTTATTTTATCTGCTAAATTTGGCAACCCTACTTGTGAGTGACCTAGAGCCAGAGGACCTAGCTAAGCTGCTCCCTGATTCCTGACCCATAGGAGACTGTGAGATAAGAAATATCTATTTATTGTAGCTAAAGTTGGGGATCATTTGTTATGCAGTAATAGGTAACTATTACAAATAATATAAGTTTTTGATAAATGTCAAAGTAGAAAAATGATAAGCCAACTCTGAATGAAGGACAGGAGAGTATTGAGGAATAAAGTAGCCTTTGTATTATGTTTTAACTTGTAGGGAAGAATGCTAAGACTGGGATATACTTAGAAATTTAAGATTCTTGTTTCCTCTTTTAATTCAGCCTAGAAGATATCATGACTCCTGTGTTCCTTAATTTACTCATGCATAATAAATGATTATAAAATTTCTCTTTGAAGAAATTCCTAAAATAACTTCACTATAATAATGAAAAACAATATTTTAGGATCTGTACTTGCTATATCTCCTTGTAATAACAATAACTAATACACATAGTATTTCCTTTGTGCCAGTCACCATTCTAAGTGCTTTATATGTATTAATTTATTTAATCTTCATAATAACCTAATGAAATTAATATCATTATTATTTATATAGATGGGGAAATCAAGACACAAGAAAGATTAAGAAATTTGCCTAATATTATACAGTAAGAGATAGACCACTACATGCTCAGCAAATACCAGAGTCCTTGATCTAAATGAATATAAAATACTTTCTCTGTGTTGTATGTCATTTTTTCTGCAACAGACTCTAAATTCATCTTGTACTATTTAAACTGCAAATATTTTTATACTAAGAATATACATTTCATCTTTTAGATGCTTCATTATTATTTTTTCTACAAACTATATCCATTTCAAATACAAATAGTCATAGGCAGCCTCTATGTTAAAAATAAATCTTACCTTCATTTGACCCATTTATGCCCTCTGGTAGGAATTCAATCAATTTGGGTTTAAATCCTAGTTCTGGTACATATGAACTTCATAACCTTTATTAATTTTCTTAATTTCTTTTAGCTTCAGTTTGCTCAACTGTATAGTAGGAATAATAATAGCTATCATAGGATATTGGTAGAATTAAAAACATATTGAAAAAAAAGTGCTTATACAGCATCTGTTCTAAAAGGTATATGCTAAATGCTGATTCCTTTCCACCTCCCATGTGTTTTACACTATGCCTAACCTCCATTCATTTCCTTCTTAATCACCAGAATTCTGGCTGAAATTCACATCTAACACTGAAATATTTCATTAAAAGACTTCTGTGATTTATTTATGGCACAAATCAAAATCATTTCCTTAGTCCTTATTCTTGTTGTCTTTAGAGTTTGGGATACTTTTACTAAATCTCTGACTTCTGTTGCCCTGTCTTTTACTGTTACCTCACCATTCTCTTTGACCTCTCCTTTTTTGTCTTTTTTGGTAGTACTATTAAGATGAACCAATCACCAAGTCACCAGGTGTTATGAAGCACATCCTCTGTGATCATAAGTAGGCTGGAAGCTCCATGGGATATTGTGGTTTGCTGAAATAGGTACCCCAGACAAAACACATGTTGTTAATTTTAATCCATTCCTGTGAGTGTGAACCCATCGTAAACAAGACCTTTCAAAGATGTTATTTTAAGTTAAGGTGTAGACAACTGAATTAGGATGGGCTTTAATCTGGATTACTAGAGAATCCTTTATAAGCAGAATGAAATTCAGATTTAGAGAGAAAGCCACCAGAAGCTGGAACTCATTGGAATCTGTAAGAGAAAGGAGAGAGTATCACCATGTGCATTGCCATGTGACAGGAAAGTCAAGGATGCAAAGCAGCAGCAGCAGCAGCCAGGAACATAGCATCACAGTCTTCAGCAGAAAGCACCACCTTGTTGACACTTCAATTTTGGACTTCTCCTGGCCTCAAAAGCTCTAAGCCAATAAATTCCTGTTGTTAAGCCAACCCATCGCATGATATTTGTTTTAGCAGCTGGGAAACTAAGACAGATATATTGATGCAGTCACAAATTTTTATGGAGCCTTTCTGAGTGGCAGGTAATTTTCTTGGTTCTGGGAATATAGCAGTGAATATAAATTGATTAATCCCCATGAATTCATTGTTAATTTTTTTTCTATGCAAACTAGAAAAAAAAAAAAAGGCCAAACAGTACGCAGGTCAGACCTAAAGGGCCTGTATCATTAGGGGGTGCATGGGTGCCTTCTTGGCCATTTTATTCTAAGGAAGTGCAAAGATCCAGCCAAGCTTGACACCAAACTCTATTTAACCATTGGTATTTAAAACTAGATGATTCAGGAAACACAGCATTTCTCTATGGAATGATCAAGGGCCAGAATACAAGAGCAATTGGACATAGCATAAGCTCGACTCTTTTTCTATCTTGCCAGATCAGGGCCAATGACTTGAGGGAAACAGATGGGCAGCAATTCCACTGTTGCATGTTCATGGGCTACAGGTCAATCCTTGCCATTTACTAGCATTAATTCTAAGAATTTGGCAGGAAAAATCAACTCCATTCTGATAGGCCAGCTTTCAAGGGGTCAGGGTATACAAATTAACCCTTACCTTTTGTGAGAAAATAGACATGTTTTCTGAAGCATGTTGTCAAAAGCATTAGTGAATAAGATGCAATAGTAAAATATATACTATATTAGATGCACAGTGATTAGTGATAAGGGAAATAAAATTGGGAAGAGGAAGGAGTTGAGAGGGTGATATATTTTAGATTTTGTAGCTAGGGAAGACCTCACAGATAAAGTAACATTTGTGTACACAGGAGGAGAGGAAAGAAGTTATATCGATTTCCGAGAGAAGGATTTTCCATAGGAAAAGCAATTGCAAAAACTGTGGAATTGGAACATGTTTTGCATGTTTGCAGAATAGCAAGGAAGCCATTGTGGCTGGATTCCAGTGAATAATAAAGAGATTAGTTATAGATGACTATAAAGAAAATAAATTAACACTTTATTCCTCAAAAAGCTTACAATCAAGTGGAACAAGTTTGATCTTCCCCTCTAGTAAGTCCAATATTTTTTAATTTATGCTCTAAGTTATATATCTGCCTATATTGATATCCTTTGCTCTACTTTGTGTTTGCCCCTAGAAAGTAGTGCCATAGAAAATAATTTGTTGCAAGTAGCATATTTGGTAAATGATCCCAGATAGCAGTGTCTGAGAAGCATGAGATAAAAGGACAAAACATATATAAATTTACTATACAAGTTAGTAGTGTGGATCACTGGGGCTGTTTTTGAATCAGGATCTTCGTAGGAGGGTATAAAAAGGCTTTCACATTGCCCTCCTTCCCCGCCAAGGTTCAACTGAGAGAATCTTTATCCACTAGCTCTCACCCCCCATTTGTTGAAGATTATTCCCATGACCATTACTTCTTTAATATTTTTGAGCTACACATATGTGTTTTCTGAGCAGGATCCTTTAAGGGTCTGTAAAGTTCAAAAAGTCCCAGGCAGAAAATCAAAAACATGAAGTATACATTGGAGGAAAATTCCCTTAGCAAGAAATAAGTCAAAGCCAACATAGAACTTGCCAACAAAACTTCAGCTACATTGAAAGAAAATTATTTGAAAATGTGGGATGGAGCACAAGCGATATCTAATGCAGTCCACCTCTTTCACTATTCAAATGTGCTTGTATTTGAATTAAGTCCACCCTTGAAGTTGATGGATGGTCACAATCTTTAAAACAAAAGTCAATATACAACAGTTAGTGGGAAAAGCTGTAGTTACCACTCCTACAATTGTTGCCTAATTCATAATTGATATCTATTCTTTTTCCTCATCCACTATCCATTCTGTATTTCCTACATTCTTGTCTAACATTTCAACTGGTCTAGGTTGTTTTACAAAGAAATGGTATAGTTCTTTAGCTATAAACAGATTCAGACTTCATGGCCTTAGCCCTTGTACTTTTGATATTTATCACTAATCATGGAAGCAACACAGAGGTTCACAATTTACAGTCATACTCTTCCACATCCACATTTTGTATAGTATATACTAACTCCTGAACTGCAATCACTATACATTATATCTATTGGCCCACCAGCATGGGGAGCCTAACATGAGCAGTTGGTATTCATTGATCTGGGAACTCTTTCCAGCAAACCCTAAAGATGTTAGGACAGGAAGCACATTACAAAAGTGGTTTTATTGGGAGTGATCATGAGAAGGACCAACTTTACTTTCACCTTTTGTTCTTGTACACATGGGTTCTATATAATAGGGACACATCACCATGTATTGGCCACTGATTCAATATATATATACCGCATTTTTAAAGACTGTGTACCAATCCTGTCCCTGAATGCATGCCTTACCTAAGGTATTCCGATATTCTCTTAGACTTGTGATGATATATACGGTAGGTCCAGTGGTTCCTGTAGTCATGTGCTCATTGTTGGAAGCTTAAGTCCATTGTTCTGAGCACATGCTTTGTGGGATTCCATGTCAGTGAATCAGTGACTCTATAAGCTCTTAGATATTGGTTAAGGCAGAGGCAATGGAAGTAGTGAAGGAAAATTCATAATTGGATAGATATAAATTAAAGTAAGGAGGAATCATTGCCTCTGATTGAGTGCAAGAAGTATGCTGTTAACATGCTACTGAATAGGTGGTTAATGTTCTCAACCGTAATACCTTACTGAGTTGCTCAATTTAAATCTCTGCTGATGGCAAGATGGGTGTTCAAGATTATCAGTAGTTACATTAGCATTGATTGGAAAGAGGCCATGCACTTGTTCCCATGCAGTTTCTATCCATGCCACCAGGGATACTTAGTTTATGTGCTGATTGCAAGTATTGAGCAGTCTATGGAAAACATTCTCTATCATTAAAAGGACTATGGGCTTGGCCATGTGACTTTCTTTGGGAAGTGGGGCATTTAAGCAAATGGATCCAAGCAGAGACTTGAAAAACATTTGTGAATTGAGGTTCAACCCTTTCTCTTGCTGTCTTTGGAGCCCAGGCATTTTGAGAAATGCAAAAGAGGCTGTTGGAGGCATATTTGACTAGCCAGTAGCCAGCAACAACCACTAGATATGTGAGTGAGGCCATTTTAGACCATCCATGCACAGCTAAGCCTCCAGCTGATTGTCCTCAAAAAGCAAACCCAGGTAAAATCAGCAGTAAAACATTTTAGCTGAGCTCAGTCCAAATAGCTCACCCACAGATACATAGGATAAAAAAAAATATTTTTGTATTAAGCCAGTAAATTTTGGATGCAGTTTGTTATACCTTGAAATAGGTTTTCCAGTATCAGACACTGACTTTAATGCAGATAGGGTCTTATAGATTAAAACCTATGGAAATGAGTGGAGGCAGCAAGTTTGGATAGGTATGGGCAGTTATGTGAAACCAACAAAGCTTTAGCCAACCAGGAAGATCTAGAGAATATATGTCCAATCAGAGTGGTCCTGCATTGGGCCAAAATTGCTGGACCTTATGGCTTCGTCTTGATTGGTCCCTGGTGTGGGTATTTCTGGAAAGGGTGTGCCTTGGGTGGGCACTCTCTGCTGCTGAGTAGGCAAACCCTGAAGTACTGACAGTTGGAGGCCTTCTGATTACAGCTGGGGAAGTAAGTTTCCCCTTGAAGTGGGATAGGAGCAGTGTGTCTACAACCACAGTATGGAGTGCAAAGATACAAACACATTGTCCCCATGTCCATAAATCTATACACAGGTCATTTCCTTGGACCTCCTTGTCTCTAATATTCCAGCATTTTGCGTTTTAGCCCCATTTCCCAATCAAGTGGGCCATATGGATACTGTGTGGAAGCACAAGTATACCCTAAACTTAGGCTGTTTTTCTATACACACAAAGTGACTGATCAAGTGCACTACTCTGGATTCTACTCACTGAAAATATTCTCTCATCACTACCACTTACACTCTACCCATGTAGTGGGGCAGTGATCCATGTTTGACTATCACAGCATATAAAGCTAATCCTTCTACATGTTAGGCTTGAGTTTTAGCTTCTCTGTTAGCTGATTGCATGGAAACCTCCATTAAAATTTTAAGTGTGATTTGAGGAAGAGGAATCAATGTAAACAAGGTAGATGACAGGGAAGATTGGGCCACTTGTTCATTAAACTTAGGTCATTTAGATCTCCATTCTCACCTCAAGTGTGTCATATCCATTGTATGGTGAGTGATTTCTTTACCCATCTAAACTTATTTCTTGGTGGATCTGAGAATACCCAGCTTATGTGCAGCTCTAATTGCATAGTCGCTTGATGTCACATGGTCAGTTTCTTTGTCACTACAGGGGCCCGGTAACATGCTAGGAGCTGTTTTTTAAAAAGACAAGTATTTCTCTGGTGCAGAAAGTTTGACCTTGATCCAGAATCTCATTGGCCTTCACTATAACTCTCCTCTTGTAGCTTTCCAGAGATTTCATTTAGCTTCCTTATCTATCATGGGCACTTTTAGAACCCTTAGTTCTGCTGTTAATATGGCCCCAAAGACATGACAACAAAAATCTAAGCTGTCATTTCATCAAATCCCTCTCTTGCTCTTGACTTAAAAGTGGAAGTTTTCCACGTCACGTGATAGATGGTGTCTCAGTTTGCTAGGTTGCTATTACAAATATCACAGGGTAGGTTGGCTTAAACCACAAGCATTTTTTTGTTTCATGGTTTCAAAGGCTAGAAGTCCAAAATCAAGGCATATTCAAAATCATGCTTTCTCCCGGATTCTGTGACATTCTGGTGCTGGCATGCCATAATCTTTGGCATTCCTTGGTTTGCATTTCTGCCTTCTGTACATGGCAATGCCTCCTTGTGCCTGCTTTTCCAGTTTCTGCAGACTTCTGGCTTCTTCCTGTGTAGCCTTCTCTAACAACTGTGTCCAAATTTCTTCTGCTTATAAAGGAATCCAGTAAAATGGATTAAGGCCTACCCTTGTTTAGTTAGGCCACACCTAACTAAAACACCTTCAAAGGGTCTTATTTATAAATGGGTTCATGCCAACAGGGCTGCAGATTATGATTAATAATGTGTCTTCTGAGAGGGTACATAATTCAATCAACCACAAATGTTTTTTTTCCCAAGAGTTGTATGTACTCACCTAAAATATTCCACAAAACTCTGCACTCATTTCTGAGTAGTAGAATGTGTGTCATGCAAAATTTGTCCTTTACTTAGGAGGGAATCTCTAAGGATGCCTCTGTTTAATCAGACCCTAAATTCTCACATTTTGGCATGCAGAATACTTGCCCAACTATAATATGCATCAATATTCATAACCAGAATGATACTCTGTGAAACATTAATATGGTCAAGGACACTTTAAACTATATTGTGACAGAGGGAAGGATTTAAAATAGCCTTGAGTGCAAGACAGTGACTGTTCACTGCTGTCCTTTTTTATGTACAAGTGATATGCTTTTGAAACTCTGCTGATGGGGATTGAAGATAATCCATCACCACATCAATAACCATATCCTAAGTGCAGAGGCCATGTTGTTCTCTTTCATTAAAGATATCATATCTGGCAATGTAGCTGCAATACTGCTTAGTTAAATTTCCTGTAGTTCTCTGTCACTCCCTCAAATCCATCTGTTTTTTTTTGTTTTGTTTTGTTTTGTTTTTTGGCAGGGTCCGAACAGATAAATTTAATGGGAATATGAGGAGAACTACCATCACTGCATCCTGTAATCTTTGATAGTGGTGATAAACTGCATTTCATTTCTGCTTTCACTAAAGCTTCTCACTATCTTAGCTGGAAGGAGGGATTGGAAGTTTCAGGGTTTTTGTACAGTGTCTCTAAAGGACAGTAAACCCAATGTGAACATGAAGTATTACCCATTCCAAATAGGTACTCAGAGATAGTATAAAGAAACATGGGGTGTGTCCACAGACTCATTAAACCTACTGTGAGATGGAGTTAGGCCAGGCCTCCATTTATCACCTAACTTCCATAACTGGAAGGCCATGTTGGTGTTTTGAGTACCCAGATATTTTCAGTTTCAGCTCTGATCTAGTTTCAAATACACAATATAATGAATATTTCCCATTCTTTGGAGAATGGTTCTCTATTAAATTGTTACAGATCCCTTTAAGGAAGATTGCTAGTCAGGGAGCCAGATTTCTCCAGAGAAAACAGAACCAACAGGATATTTGTGTAATTATGTGGAGAAACAGAGAGAGTGAGACAGAGAGAGAGAGAAAGAGAGAAGGGGGAGAGAGGGGGAGATTAATATATTATAAGTAATTGGCTTACATGACCATGAGGCATGACAAGCACAAATAGTGGAGACTGATAAAGGTGATGCTGAAGTCTTCAGTCTGAATTCCCCAGAGGGAGCTGGCTGGCTGGAAATTCTGGCAAGAACCAATGCTGAAATGGAGGCAGAAATTCCTCTTCTAGCTTCTGAAGACCTCAGTTCTGGCTTTGAAGACCTTCAACTGATTTGATGAGATTACTCACATTACTGAGGGCATTCTTCTTTGTTGATTGTAGATGCAAATCCTATCTATGAAATACCTTCACTGCAGTGTTTGATCAAACAACAGGAAAATAGAACCTAGCCAAGTGGGCATATGAAATTAACCATCACAGTAAGTATTGGAGAATAATTATAGTATGTACTGGCAATGATATTGTAACTTTTCTCCATGGGATAGTGCCTCTTCATCAAACAAAAATCTCTGAGTTTAGAACTGCTAATACCTGGATAATAAGCAAGAGGTCATGATTTTCTATTTCAATGGCAAAAACCAGCATTTTAAGGTTCACTATCATTCCAGGCACCTGCCATCTCACCTCTGGGAACAGTCATCAGCAAAGATCTCTGTGTATCAGGTACTAGGTTGCTACCTTGTATACTAATTTTACTTGGAGAGCATTGAAAAGTGGAGATTTGTCTGGTCTCATGTCAGAAGTTGATTTTATCATTCTCAGCTCCTCAGCTTTTTGACCCTCTTTTCAATATTCTTCTTAGGCAATTCCAGCATCTCCTCTTCATGTCACCATTGCATGCAAGCTTCAAGTTTGCATCCCATATATGTATTTGGACTAATTCCAGGCGTCCTTGGCAGGAAATTTAATCCAACTCTGGGAAAGCATTCCCCCATCAATATCAGGCCTATATTCATCTTGGTGCAGGGCTCTCAACATCTATATCCATCTATGCTTACTTAGTTTCCTCTAATTATATTAGTCTAGTTCTGAAATTTGTATACCAAGAAACCTTATTTCTCCTCATACCGTGTATTAATCCATCCTTGTTTGCCTTGCTTAGTGATACTGGAGCTAGGCTCAATAAATATTTCTTTTTTACCAGCTGGCACAGTGTTAAGCTTTGTCAGTAAAGGATGCTGGAAGGATACCGTAAGAGGAAGGTGATTCTCCTCCTGGTTCTAGTGTGCTTTTCCTTCATGCTCTGACAGTATGGCTGCCAGAAATATGCACACAGGGGAATATTGGCCCTCCAGAAAGGCTTGCTTGCCAGTCCTATCCCATGGTTTCCTGCTCACCAGCCTCAGCCTGCCCATAGCCAGACAGGCAGAAGACTTCCTGCTCAGCAGGCTTTATCTTCCAGCCGTGGGTTAGTTCTAGCAGAAAACAATCCAATGCACTATCTTCACTGTCTACTCAGATTCCTACTTGCCAGGTTTAGCTGAATAGCTGTTGACAGATTTTGTCATTAGGGAGCTGTAGCTACACCCTTCTCCAGGAGTGCTGAATCTTGATCTTGGGGAGGAAGCCCTTTTTCCAAATTTGTTTCTTCCTTGGATATGCTCTCTTAACCCTAGGGCTAAAATTCTATTTGATTCCCCCTTATTAAGTATTACACTATTACTAATTAATGATATTTATATTAAATTTTCCATGTTAAAACTGTTATGTTTCCTACTGGGGAAGTCATGGACACACACTCATTGGCCATCTCCCAGGCCTCGCCTACCCCTTGCCTCCTCTTGTATTATGTCATGAGGATGTTTCAGTCTGTTTCCATTCCACAGCCAGGCAGAGATGTTATGTTTAATGTAAAGGCCTGATGAGACCTTACACCCAGAAACTGGGAAGAAGCAGTCCCAGGTGCTTTTTAGGGCAGGAAACTCTCAGTGGCAGGGCCTCCACTGCTGGGGTGGATAAATACCTGCCTCTGGCAGCACAAACTTGTCTGTCTTCTCTGTTGTGAAGTGAGGCATGTAGAACTGCCATTCACCAATCCTGACCTGAGCAGTCTGGCCTTCCTGGGAGACAGGCCATGGTGGGATCACTTCCCCCTCACTTTTGGAACCTTGGTGCTAAGTAATAAAGTGTCATTTGCTGAAAGTTTCTGTTCTGCCTGAGCCTGTGTTCACATGAAGTACCATGTAGCTACTCACACCACTGTTCCTATGTTTTGACTTGACACTAATGAAGCGTGTTGTTAATGTGGGAAAGTGTGGGAGGGAGAGGGAGGGGGTCATATGATAACCCCCTATATTTTTTTATGTAACATTTATGTTATCTAAAGTTTTTTTTTTTTTTTTAATTTTTAAAGAATTAAAAAAAAAAAAAAAGGATACAGGGGATAGACCCTAAAAGATGGTATTTTAGAATTAGTTTGCTCATTTTCACAGGCTTGAACATAGTGCTGGGCTCCTTGCCAATGGGAAATGGGATGCTAATAAACCATATGTATATGTTCAACTTTAGTTTGTTAGGCCAAATAATTCTCCAAAGCAGTTGTACGTTACACTCTGACAAGCAGCACATTAGAGTTCTTGTAGCTCCACATCCTTGTAAATACTTGCCATTGCATATCTTATTTGTTTTAGCCATTCTATCAAGTGTGTACTGGTATTTATTTAAGGGTTTAATTTTTATTTGCATTAAGACTAATGAGATTGAGTACATTTCATAATTTTATTGACTAGTGAATATCCTTTAACAAATTTCCTGTTCAAATATTGTGCCCATTTTTTACATTGGCTTAGCTGTTTTTTCTTATTGAGTTATAGGAGTTCTTTATACATTCCATAAATATGCCTGTTTATAGATGTATGTGTTACAAATATTTCTCCCCCAGTCTGTGGAGATAGTATTTAGAATATATGAAAACTAAAATTCTAAGCAATAAGTTTTAAAATAAATTTACAAGACACACATACAACTATAAAACTGTAAAGCAATTGAGGAAAATAATATGATCTATCTATAAGATGTATGCTATGTTCATGGATTAGAAACCTAAATAATGTAAAGATATCAATTTTCCCCAAATTGATGTATAAAGTATATGAAATTGCAATCATAATCCCAGCAGATCTTTTGGATATTGAAAAGTTAAGTACAGAATTCATATGGAAATATGATGGTCTTGAGGAAGTAGAAGTTTATTCTAATGGATATCAAGACCTACTCTAGAGCATCACTAATTAATGCAATGTGATTTTGGCCCAAGTATATACAAATAGACCAATGAAGCACAACAGAAACTTTTGTAACAGCACTGTTTTCCCCAGAGTAGCTTGCACAATGCCTAGAGATTACTGATTTGTGTTTTTTGACCTTGATTTATGTAAAAATATTTGTTCTTCAAGCTTCTTTCAAATACTGGTCTTGTGTTGGCAACATACATTACTGCTTCTTCCATTTTGTAATTTTCAACAAATAGGTGCTATAAAAGGAAGTTTTGAGTAGCTTATTGCAGGTGACTATAACTCACAGCAATGCATTTCCTTTAGAAGTTGCTGTATTTTATATATATTCCCATAAGAATGCTCATATATTTTATTTCTTACATTGTTATAAGACAGGATTAACACATCATGTCCAAAACACAGTATACTCCCATTACTTCCTTGTAAGTAAATTAATTCCATTTCTAGTAGCTGGTCTGATATTCCATCAGAGATTAAAGTCAGCACCTCTGTAATATTTAGTGGCAAAATCATTGTAGTTGGGTTAGAGGACAAGAGCCATTTCATTTGATTGGAGGTATTCCTATTAAAAAGCATAGTATTGTGACAGGCTGGTGTGTTTTCAATGCCAGTCATATTTAATTTCCAAGGGCTAGTTTTGTAGAGAATATTATTATCCATTCATAGAAAGCAGCAAGATCTACAGTTAACAACATGCTTACTTTTGAAAATATTGTTCAGCTTCTGAGTTTGCTTGAAAAGATCATTCCAATTTTGGATGGTATTCCCAACAGGAAAAATTGAAAACTCTATAACAGCCATCACTCACATATGTATCAATGTTGTTCACATTTTTCTCCCTGCTATTAAAGTATTTAATCTTAAAATAGTTCTATGTTCTTTATAATTAAAGGCAATGTACTGCTCAAATGATCTTAAATGTATGAATTTTCTTTTGGGTATTGCTAGATTTTTTTTTTTTTTTTTTACCCAAGTCTTACCTCTCCCTTAGTTCTATTACTCTCAAATAGTGGCATTTTAAAAGAAATTAATAGAAAAGTTATTTTTTCATTGAACTGAGTATAGTTAATAAAAAGAAGGAAAAGTGAAAATATTTTTTTTCTAATGTGTATTAAAATATGGATTTTATTGATGACTTTTTAGTTTACAAATAAAAGATTATTAAATTTTATGGAAATATTTTAATTTGTATTGACAGCTGTGAGAGAGGAGTACTTAACAGCTACCACCCGTTAGCTCCTTTAGGCGTCACCTCAGCTGCTACAAGCTCAGGTCTCAATCTTCTTAGGGCACTGCCATTGACAGCAAGGCAGTGGCAGTTGAGGGTTTGCTTTTTTGGATGGATCATCACCAATGACTATAACTGAGCAAGATGGTTATTAAAGGCCCTAGCCATTTCTACCCAAAGTGGGATTCCTTTAATGGGCAGCAATTGCTCTTGAGTGCCCCTTTAGCCAACAAAGTCTTTGTCAGGTCTTCATCATGGTCTGGCTCTCTTGCCCAATCCTGCTTACACCCGTTTTCTTTCACAGCTGCAACTCCCTTTTGCACTCTTAACTCCGTCTCAGCATCTACCTTTCAGAAAACCTGACCTATACAAATCAGAGGAAAAATACAGACAAAATTAAACACAAATAGTGCCACACTTTAATCTATTAAAATTAATTGGGTTAAAACACCATCGTTAAACTGATTACTACAGATCATGTTGAGCAATGCTTATCATGTGTGTAAGAAAGGTAGAAAAGAGAAGAAAATTCTTCAAGGCTAAAACATGAACATGCTGATTACAAAATTTTATATCAAACAATGAATATCAAACAATGACTGTTATAATGTTGGGATAATGGGTGATCATTGTTTAAAATTACCTTTAATATTGTTAGATTGCTTTTTGTAGCAATGCTCTTTGGGAGAAAAAGAATTCTATACTTTGTTGTCAGTGGAACCATAGGCAATTTTATCAGTGTGTTTCATGAATGGCCAATGAATATTAAGCAGGGAAGAATACTTGTCAAACACTCAAATTATGAAAACAAGAAACATTAAAAAATTTACTTATAGCTGTGACATAATTTTTTCTCAGTAACTACTATTAATATAGAACTGTTTTAAATGCACAAGCATATTTGAATTTTATGATCATTGTTTTACTCAGAGAGCCACATTCAGAAATTACATAGATAAATCAATATCTATTTTTTTATTAGAGTTGAATTATAGACAAAACGTTAATTCATGTAATTGTCCTTTTTAAAATTATCCATATTTTGGTCTTTAGAGACAACATTTTCAGAGATCCTTAAATGAGTAATATGAGATGCTGAAACATTGCTATCACAAAGCATGCTATCACAGAGCTCTTAAATTTTTTCGAAGAAGTTAAGAAAATTCCTGTTTAAACACTTGGGTTATGCCTTACAAATATTACCATTGTGCTCCTACCTCCCTAAATTCTGGTTTCTGTAGGACAAAACAGAAGAGGCATGAGAGGGAGTGCTAAAAAGCTTGATCTTTTTAATAGGTTTTCAGAATGTTCAGATTCTAGGAGCAATTGTTTCTCACAACTAAACATGTTTATCTTTTCTTTTGTGGGCGTGTAGGATTCATAGCTATAAATTTTTCAATTTTTCACCTTCTGCAATTCTCATCATAATTTGCCACTACCTTCAATAGGTGTTCTCCTATAACCCCAGGTAGCATTGATTATCTTTCCTCTAGCTCTTCTTAGGGATTTAGTGTTTATATTATTCAGTTTGACACTTGGTTATATGCAATTTAGTACTGTGTTGACTACACTTTTGCCTTATTCCTTAATTCTTAAGTACCTAATATGTTATTTTGTTTTCAAAATATTGTAACTCCCTGCAGGAATGAAGTTTGTCAGATATTAATTTTTTATTCATTACTATACTTGGTACACTGATGAGCATGTTTAAAATTAAATAACTATTATTAAATTGAACTGATAGTAAAATCTATTGTAGGTAATATTTTTTAGTGCTATCTTCAGTTAATATGAATGAATGAATGAAGTGAGCTCATGGATACTGAATTTCATATATATTTGTTTTCCATTAATAAAATTCAATGTCCATGACAATCATTCTCTTCAGGGATCTGAAGACCAAGTAAAGGAATCAGAAAAATAGATCTATTTTATTTTATAGCATTGGGTTTTAGTCATAGCTATATGTAAGGACTATATTGCAAATATATAGTTTTCATGAACTCAAATATACACAAATTTGACTTCTTTGTTATTGAGTCCCCCTCTTCTACCTAAAAAATTCCATTAGGGATATAAATAGAATGTCCTCCATCCCACCCAAGTTTTTGTCTCTCAGACTGAAGAAGCTGGACATATTTGTGTGGCCTTATGTGATATGAATATAGGGCTAGTTCCTATAGTTGTATCACACATTTGCAGAAACTACTCATTGGATGTTGAAGTCTTTAGAGACTGCATTTAGAGTTAATAAAGAGACCCAGGGGTGTTAAGACTACTGATGATTTTTACAAAGTCACCCAATTACAAATTTAAATACTAATGATGGGCAGGCCATTGTTTATAATTCATCCTCATATAATGTTTTATGTATTTATTTTTATCTTTATGTAAGAATAGTTTAATATTGACACACACATAATTTAACAATAGAAACAAATTTTGTCTCATATTTGCTTTAACTCTGAGTGCATTCACTTATTCACGAAACATATTAAGTCCCTGCTATGTGCCAGGCATTGTTCCAAGCTCTTGGTAAATAAGAAATAAACACCATTTCCGTCTTAAGACTTATATTTTTCAGTTTATGAGAATCCAAAACATTGTATACACTTCATATATGAAAAGTAGTTTATGTATAATTCCAGGTAAATTTGACCTTTCTGATCAATCTGGTTGCTACAGTACTGAAATATTTCAGTCATACATGAGAATCCTTTTCTCATTGTGTAGACACGGTATTTTAATAGCTTAAAATCTACCTGCTAATAATCTATGTCTTTACCTCATGCCTAGTATTTGTGGGCACACAGATAAGAATATTTTCAAGTTGTTAAGGACACTCTAGCATTCTAAAGCTTCTATACTATATATAAATTTCAAGATGTTCAAGGACAAGCTAAATATAAATACATAAATACATACAGAGACCACACTCATAGACACATAGACACATAAACATACACACATACAAACCTGTGTAGACTTCGTCAGTGTGTGTCCTACAAACTGATTGTATAAGTGCAAAAATTAGAGACTAGATGACTACCAATTTCCCTGGAGTATACTTACTCATAACCATGCATGAATGCTGGCTTAGGGTGAACACTTCAGGAGAGTTGCAATTCCATTCCTTCAGGCAGATATGTGACAGATGCAATGGAAAAAGATGGATTTAAGACAAATATTTCAAGAAAGTTGTCAGCTTTTCTTACTTTTTATTGAGCAGCCTCAGGGGAAAATAAGAAATTGACAACTAGGATGGGGTTGCGAGAAACAACACAAGGGAAAACAAAGAAGATTCTGCTAATATCATAGCATTAATGAGAACCTAGAGTACTAAATTAATAGAGTTGCAGTGTATTTGGGGGAGATCAGTTTTGCATTTATATTTTTTAATTAGCTACAGTGTTCAGTTGAATTATATAAAACCATACAAAAAGAATAGAATAATTGAACTAACGAAAACAAAATTTAAAGGCATTTGGAGGCAAGATAATCCATTAAGGAAAGTATTTTAACATTCTCTAAGCTCTATAGAAACAATGGATAAAAGATCAACTAGCAATTAAATGCATCAGTTGGTATTCTATTTTATTTTACACTGTATTTGGATCAGTGGATATTCTGTTGCTTTTAATATCCATAATATTTGGTGTCAACACACATATCTTTGTTAATACAATATTTTTCATAAGCAAAGTTCATTTGTAATTTTAAAACTCCAACAACAAACATTGACTTGTGTTTCGAGTTTTAGCCTGAGAAGAATGCTCAGAATAAAATTTATAGATGGTACAATACCCACAGGAATCTGCTTTGAGCTCTAGAAGAATGATGGAATTGACGGAGTTTGTTTACCATCAGAATTCCAGGTCAAGGCCACCTATATATACTATAGTTACTAGTTGTACGAAGTTGTTCAATGCTATTTCACAATTTTTAAACCAAGCATGGTCATACCTACTTTGGAATATTGCTTTTTTAAATTTTGGAATATTGTATGTTTTTAAAGTAAAATTTTAACTGAAGTTTAACACATATGTATATTTGTGTATGTGTGTATATGCATTTCATTATTATACAGTTTGAGATTTTCATAAACTGATGCTTCTGAAAACCAGTACCCAATTCAAGAAACAGAATATTTACTAACTCCCCAAAAACTCCACTTACATTTTTCCAGTCTCTTAACTTCTCCCAAGATTAAATACTACTATTTTTTCCAGTTTTTAAATTGACATGAAATTTGCATAACATAAAGCTAATCATTTCAAAGTATATTATTCAGTGGCATTTATACTTTAACAATGTTTTGTGACCAGCACCTTTATCAAGTGCCAAAACATTTCCATCTTTGCAAACGAAAACCCATACCTATTAACCAGTCCGGTTGCTCCTCATTTACCCCCTTTCTCCAAGCCCTGGCAATCAAGTTTTACTTTCTTTCTTGAGAATTATGTATTCTGGATATTTCATATAAATGGAATCATATAATATGTGACCTTTTTTGTCTGACTTCTTTCACTTAGCACAATGTTTTCAACTTTCATCCATGTTATAACATATATCAGTACTCCATTCCTCTTTATGGCTGAATAATATTCCATTGGATATGTATACAACGTTTTGTTTACCATTCATCCATTAATGGACATTTGAGTTATTTGCATCTTTTGACTATTGTGAATATTGCTGCTATGAACATTCATATACAACTATTTGTTTTAGTATCTAGCAATAGAAATTGCTGGATCATGTGGTAATAGTATGTTTACATTTTTTAGGAAAAGCCGAACTGTTTTCCACAGTCGCTATGCCATTTTACATTCCCACTAGAAATTTATGAGGTCCAATTTCTCCACATCATTGTCAACACTTGTTATTTTGTGTATTTTTAATTATTCAAAAACCTAGTGGGTGTGAAGTAATATGCCATTGTGGATTTTATTTACTTTACCCTCGTGACTAATGAGATGAATATATTTTCATCTGCTTGTTGCCAACTTATATGTCTCATTTAGAGAAATATCTTTTCAAATCTTAGGCCTATTTTCTAAATAAGGTAGTTCACTGAATAGTCTTGGCACCATTATCGAAAATCAATTGGCCATAGATGAATGAAATTTTTTCTGGATTCTTAATTCTAGTCCATTGATTTATATATCTATCCTTATGCCAGTATCACATTGTATTGATTATTGTAGCTTTATGACAAATTTTGAAATTGAGAGGTATAATTCCTCCAAATTTGTTCTTTTTTTTTTCAATATTTTTTTGGCTATACAGGGCCCCTTGGAATTCATATGAATTTGTGAATTGGATATTCCATTCCAGCAAAAAAGATTATTGGAATTTTTATGAGGATTGCACTGAATCTGTGCAGATAATTTTGAATGGTAATGTTTTATTTAAATTTTTTAGAATAGTTTCTAGTTTTCAGTGTGCAAATCTTTCATCTCCTTAGTTAAATTAATTATTAGGTATTTGATTTTCATGAATAATATTGTAAATTGAATTGTTTTCTAATTTCCTTTTTGTATTCTTCATTGTTAATGTAGAAACACAATAATAAAAATAATAACAATGTTCAGTGTTCAGCAGTGTTCACTATTATTCATAATAGACTCCAAGTTATAATAGCCTCAAAATCACCAAAAACCCATCAATTGTAGGCTATATAAATAAATTTAGATATCTTTACACAAAGTAAATATGCAGGTATTAAAATAAATAAATTATAACAACATTAAACAATAGAAAGAATCTCAAAAACAGTGCTACATAAAAGAAGCCAGGTGTCACTCAAAAATAGGCAAATAAATCTACACTGTTAAAAATCAGCAGTAGTTCCTAAAGAATCCACTAAAAACTATAAGAACTGATAAACTAATTCAGCAAAGTTGTCGGACACAGGATCAACAATAAAAATAAGGGGTATTTCTATTTGGACATAAGAAGATAACCCTGGATTATCTGTGTGATTCCTAAATATAATCACAAATATCCTTATAAGAGGGAGGTTACACATCTATTTCACCCCTAGTGGTGCCATGATCTATTAATCACCTCAACAACTCTCTGTATGTCAAGCACTCATGACTGCCCCTCTAACTACCCAGCCTAAGAAGATATAGACTTCAAAAACAAGTATATGAAGTGACTTGACCAGTTAGCAGCAGCCAGACTTTGCAACTCATCATCGCAGAACTAGCAAAATGAGCACATGTGGCTACAGTGGCAAGGTGGGAAGCTCTTCATTTCACAGGTGTCAGACCTTCAAAATGGTCTGAAAGGTTCCTCTGCCTCCTTCAGCTATTTGTACCTTTTATCTTTTACAGTTCTTGCACCCAATAAATGTTTTAGTTTTCTAAATGTTTTGGCATCTTCTTCCTGAAAGAACCAACCAACACAAAAAATGGTAATCAAAAGTAATTCGTAACTGCTGCTTTGAGTATAGGTCAGATCATCAGTGCTATCCCTAAAGGTTTGTAAAAAATGGGATGGTATAGGGTAGTACAATTTTACCTGTTGGAGTCACTGACACTGGTGATAGAGACCAAATTAGGGAATTAGAAACAAACTCACAAAGAGAAATTATTCACCTCTTTCTACAAACATAAACAGCAACAGAACAACAACTACAAAGTCTCAGTCTTATACAATTATCTTATAAATTCTCACCACCATTAATAAGTCAATGGTCTTCTCCTTCAAAGGTGTCTCACTCTTTCATCACAAGGTTGTTTGCTTTATATTTAAGACATGTTTCTACTTCAAGACTGACCTAATTATTTATTATCTCTTAAATCTCATTTTCCTAGAGAGTCTATTTATCCTATTCATCTGAGTTTACCCACAGTTAGCATCCTTTCCCTCCCCTCAGGTCTGACTTTATTGGCATTAAGAGATAGGGTGGACATTGAGAAGAGTCATTATGGAGGCAAATCAAAACCTTTCCAGGAATGGATGGCGGTTGCTTGCTGATATATAAGTGCAGGAGGAAACACTCTCTATAGAGTATAGCTGTAATATAACTATAGAGGATCCTTTGTCCAAAAGACAAACATTAAGAATGACTGAGTTAAACAATCTGGGACAAACTGCCACCCCCATCTCACATTTCAGCCACATCCAATTACAGAGTTATAACCGACAAAGTGTTCACTCCACTCAAAGGAGGTGTAATCTTCTCTGGCCTTTTGAAATTCATTTCTATAATTTAAGAAATAATACATTTTCATGCAAAATGATGTTACAGAGTTATAATGTAAAAAGTAGAAGTCCTTCATTATATCTGTCTGAGAAATAACTACTGATAGCAATGAATGGTGCTTCATTCAAGAGTTTTTGCTTATAGAATCTGTATTAATTTCTAATTTTTATACAGAAATGGGGTCATAAATATACTTATTATTTCACAATACTTAACTGAAAAATAAAAGACATTTTGGTTCATGTCAGGAAATATAAATTTTCTTCATTTAAATGGATTTATAACATTTCTTCATATAAATAGAATGTAATTCATTAATTCAATTCACTATGATGGCTATTTGAGTGGTTATATTTTTCCAATTTTTTTACAAACATTGCTCAAATCAATAGCCTTAAAAAGAATGGGTGCCCTCACAGCTATATGGTTCATACTAACCATATGGTCCTGTCATTTCTTTCTGTGTTATTCTAATTTTGTTGCTGTAACTGATGAGCTATGTAATCATTTCTTTCAATGATTTCTATTATAAATTCTCATAATAAGCCAAGGCACTGAAAAATAGTGTGACTAAAATGAAGCCTCTACCAGATGCCACAGTTTACAATTCTCTAGTCCAGGGTTGATCCTTAAATTTCCTAATACTTAATTTTGTATGCTTTGTACATGTAATGATAATGATCCTACTGCTGCTGCTGCTGACTACAGGATCTACTTAGTGAGTACCTAATACATTGGTGCCATGTATTGGTTAAATTTTTACACCCTAATTCTTAAAACAAATCTATTAAAGGGCTATTACTAACTGTGTTTTATAGATCAAGAATCTGAAAATATCAAAGTTGTTCAAGAACAAATAACTAAGAAGCGGTAAGATTGTGATTCAAGCCTATAAAATTAAATTTGTAAAAAGCACAAATTTAGGTAATATCTTTATTGTAAGGCTCCACACCACCATCCCAAAATATTCTTTTTCAGTCTTCACTTAACTTTACTGTGTTTTAATGAGAGTGTTCAGAAATCATTTCCCAGAGTGCTGGTTGAGACCAAATTATATTAATATAGTTAGAGACTTCGACAAGCACATGCATACGTACTACATGCTTGCATATATACCTGCATAGCTACATAATTCAAAACTGTATCAGGTCATAAAAAAGCATGATTGAAAGTGATATGGGGTCAGAGGAGGAAAGATCACAGTCGACCGAGCCTAGAAAAATGCACATAATAGCTATGCAATACTTTGTAAATGAATCCTGAAGGGATCAGACTGATTTATAAAAGAGTAATGCTGTCAGCACAGTTTTGGTATGCTCCAATAACAGCTTATAACCAAGGAATGGGAATGCAGTGTTGATGGTGGGTATTGGGGTGAGTTATGCTTAATAGTAGATAATCAAGTGAACATAGGAATCTAGAATTAAGAAGAAAACCACACACACACACAACCAGTACTTTTAGAAATGTAAGAGCACAAATATCTCAAGGGCCCAAACAAAGGGTGAATTCTAAAGAAATACAAGCTACCAGAAAGCTAATCTTAAGTTCCAATAATGGTCATCAGAACTTATGACGTTTAGGAAATAATACAACTCTCATTAAAATTGTGCCAGCCTGAGCAGGGTGGAAACTCTTGCTAGAAAAGAGTTATGTATTTAGAGAATAGGGATAACCAAGAGACTAAAGGTCAAGTTGAGAGCAAAGAAGGTAGGTAGGTAAATCCTGGTTTCTTTTAAAGAGAGGATATTCTCTGATTATTTTGTTCATTATCTCATTCATTCAATCAAAACACATTACTAGGCAACTTTTAGGCATAAAATAGAGAACTACATAAAAAATACAGAGTTAAGAAAATCCCAAAACAAATAAGTACATAAATAAGAGTGTGATAAGTGCTATGATTTAAGTATGGGAATTCTGTAAGTGTGGAGATTCTGTCAACATATGGCAGCAGGACCAATTGTTGTCCAGTTGGGAAAGTCAACTTCCACAGATACTGATATTTAAGATGACGCTTGAAATATAAATATAACATAGCCTAGGAAAGGGGAATGATGAGGAAAAGGATATGGAATTTAATAAAACCATGTAGGCAAATCATGAAGTTTATGGCAATCCTGGGTGCTCTATGCAGCAGATCCCAAATGTAGTTGATTCTGAAAATTACCTGGGACATATTTAGACATAAAGGCTCCAGAATTTCTCACCTGCAAGTTCAAGAATGCAGTCTTAGAAAACACGTATTTTTAAAATTCTCCAGGTTTTCAGATGCAATTAGTCTCCCAATGATTGTGTAGGGTCATACCTTGGATGCTAGTAATCAGGAAGTAGCAATTTAGGCTTATCAGTTTACCGTGCATGGATAAACTGATCAAAACTAGAGAGGCAGGAGGAGATGTAAAGCAAGGTAATCTAGAACTTTGAGCAGCGGAATCATAGAAAAGTGAACAGAGCAGGAATAAGGAGGAAAGGTCTGGGAGGAGCCTCTATATTGACTTTCAAGCTCAGGCATTTTTTTTTATAGTGATAGTTCCCAGTGGTCTCAAGAGTAGGACCTGGGTATAGAAGGAAAAAAAAAAATAGATTTTTGGGGAAAAAACATTCAATGTGTGTGTGTGAGAGAGAGAGTTTAAGTGAATTGAACTGCAGAATATTTCACATTAGGAGAGGCACCTATGAATAGAAAATTTTTTCGACTAACAAGGATAGAGTGGAATTATGGAATGAGGAACTGAAATGGATAGGGATCCATTCCAAACTCCACAGAGTTTGTGGAGCTCATGGTAACAGGGAGGCAAATGTAGCTAACATAGCTGAATGAAGTAAAAGTCTGGACTAAGTAATAGGTATTGGAAGAATTGACTTGATTTAAACATGTTGCAGTTGGAATGCTGGTGTGAGTTTAGAATATTTTTAGCAATTTCACATATGATGGAATTAATCTGCTGATGTGACTCTGAAAGATGTATTTCATTTCAACGTCTTATAATATATACACCAAAGAATTCTCCCTCAAAGCAAGTTCAAAGTGAAAAGCCTCCTCATTCATCCTCAGCTGTAAATTTATTTTTTATCTAACAAAAAATGTATGGCATGGATGCTACTCTTTATTATCACCATTTGTAATATAGGTTCAAAGTAACCTAAATGGGGCCACTTAAATTCCATGTTTACCTCTGAATACCACCTCTTTATTGGTAGAATCATAAATGGTTTATATAAGCAAAATTACTGTTGTTAAGCTATGCTTGTATTGTTAAATTCCTTTGCTCTAGCAGGTTTTTGACAAATAATTTTTCTTAAAAAATTAAAGCAATTTAAGAGCTTTTCTCAGAGACCATGTCTTTATAGGCAAGTGAACAGGGAAACTGAACCAATCCACTGAAAATAATAAGCTATGGCAATAAGCCAGGGCCTGCTCTATGCAAAACTGAACAAGAAATCTGTCTTCTGTGCTCATTATTTCAAGAATAGGCCCCCTTCATTTCTAATCAAAAATTTCATCTGTGCCCCCAGACAATCCAGGGCTATGCTATTAAGAATCAAAGGATAAAGTGTTAAAACCTTCTTGAGCACTATTTATATTGTAACTGAAACAAGACAGGAAATATACTTTCACCTACTGAAGTGATTGTTAGTAGCAAGGATTTTGCCTGAATAATTTTGGGTAACATATTCCCCATCCTTAATTTGGAGAATTTTTACCTGAATCACTTAGCTTCTTCTATTAGAAACCAAGGATATTCAGAAAATATCTTTTGCTGGAGCACAGCAAGTCCATGACTGGCTAAGAGAAGTCTAAAACTCAGTTGCTCCAGGAATGCAGGCATATCCCCTCCTCAGGGCTTTTGCATTTGCTATTACTTCAGCATTTATATATCTTTTTATCTCTTTTCTTCAAGTCTTGACTCAAGTGTTGCCTCCTCAGTCAAAGTTCCCAGGATACCTTGTATAAAATTTTAAGTTTTAAACCCCAACATCCTATTTTTTGCTTAGTATTTATCACTAGTATACAGTACATTTTATACATTGTTTATTGTCTGTTTCCCTCATTACAATGTGAGCCTTATAAGAGTAAGATTCTTAGTTTTGTTCATTGCTAGAACCTGCAAGAGGAATTATAATACAATTGATGCCCAATAGCATCTGATGAATAAATGTCATTTGCTAGTTTTTTAACTTTAAAAAAAATTTATAAATTTTCCATGAATTTGAAATAAAATAAAAGTGCAAAGAGGCCTTCTGTACTCTCCCTAGTTTCCCTCAACGGTTTCCTCTTATTTAGCTATAGTATAATATAAAAAACCAGGAAGTTGATATTGGTATATGTTTATAGATCTTTGTCATTTTATCACATGCAGATTCATTTAACTACTGCTACAATCAAGATCCAAAACAATGTTAGCACCACAAAGATCTCCCTTATGTTATCCTTTATGGTTAACTCCCACGTTCTTATCCACACCATCCTTAAATCCTGGCAAACACTAATCTGTTCTCCATCTTTGTAATTTCATCATTTTAAGAATGTTATATAAATGGAATCATGCAGTGTGTGACCTTTTGAGGTCAGCTTTTTTCATTCAGTGTAATGCATTGAGACCTATCTAAGTTATTGTATGACTCAATAGTGTTACCAGATTTTGTCTAGGTTCTTGACTATGCTGCAAAAATGAATTTCAAGAGCACGTTGCATTGGTTAGGCCAGTAATTTATTAAGGTAGGGAGGAAAGAGAAATGGAAAAAAGTAACAGATCATGGGTCCCAGAAAGAGAAGTGATAAAGTAGGCTGATTTACAGAAAATTGCCCATTATAGATTATAAATGCTCAGGTTTTACTTGCATGTTGATCCTTGGGGGGGTGGGGGTGGGGGGGAAGTGGGAGATGAGAGCAGGGCACAGAGCGTGCGCGCGCAAGAGAGAGAGACACAGAGAGAGAGACAGAGAGAGAGAGAGAGAGAGAGAGAGAGAGAGCGTGCACCTGCTTTTTAAACCATTAATTATTCTGCCCCTTTGCTAATGACACAGGAGGAGTTCCAGCTGTTTGCTGTTTTGATTGATTACCCCACCTATCAATCCCCCAGAAAGGCCCAATGATAATGTCCCTGGAGAATACCTGGGGCTTCTCCTGGCTTCCGGAGGAAACCTCATTCTGGATGGCAGAAACCTCATTCTGGATGGCAGAAATCTCATTCTGAATGGGAAATCTTGTGAGGGTCTTCCAGCAGTCATCTTGGGCATAACAATGTCTGCGTGGACTTCTTGCCAGGTTCCATATCAATCTATTGATTTCCTATCTAGCCTGCTTCAGTAGTCCATTCCTTTTCATTGGTAAGTAGTATTCCATGTATTCTATGAATAGAGTGCAGTTTGTTTAACCACTCCTCAATTAAAGGGCAGTATGATTGTGTCCAGTTTTTGGCTATACAGGTACATCTGTGGTAAATATTCAAGTAGCCATATCTCACTCTAGTTTTAATTTGCAGTTTCCTAATGGCTACTGATAATGAACATCTTTTCATGTGTTTATTTGATATTTATATAACCTCTTCAGTAAAATGGCTCTTCATAACATTTGCTTATTTTATAATTGGATTTTTCTTTGGGGGGGGGTTACTCAAGTTTTGTAACTTATGTATATATTCTAGATATGAATCCATTTTCAGATATATGGTTTGCAAATATTTTCTGTCAGACTACAGTTTGTCTTTTCATTCTCTTAAAATGGTTCACAGAATAAAAGATTTTAACTTTGATGAAATCAAATATATATGTCAAAATTATAATATATATTATTTTTTCTTTTATAGATTGTGCGTTGAATGTCAGTTCTAAGAATTCTTCACCAAGTCCTAAGTCCTGTAGTAGATATTCTCCTACATTTTGTTCTAAGAGTTTTATGTTTTACATGTTACATTTAAATCTATGATCCACTTTGAGTTATTTTATAAGGTGTGAGGATTAGGAAAACGTTCATTTTTCTCCCTATGGATATCCAATGACCTCAGTTTCATTTGTTGAAAACAGTCACCTCTTTTATTAATTGCTTTTGCTTTTTGCATGGGTCTATTTCTGGGTTCTCGGATCTGTTTAATTGATCAATGTATCTATTTCTCCACTAAATACTACATAGTCTTGATTACTGTAGCTAGATAATAAGCTTTGAAATTGGGTGTACCGATTCCTTTCATTTTATTCTTTTTTTCCAAACTTGTTTAAGCTATTCCAGTTTCTTTTCCTTCCATAGACCCTTTAGAGTAATCTTGTTTATGCCCATTAAAATCCTGCTGGGATTTTCATAGGACATGCTTTAAACAAGAATATCTTGTGGAAAATTAACATTTTTACTATATTGATTACTCAAATTCATGAACATGATATATCACTTATTGGTTAGGACTTCTTTGATTTCTTTGATGAGCATGATATGGTTTTCAGTATAAAAGTCCATGCATTTTTTTAAGATTAACACATTTCATAAATATTATTTGCTAGTATATAGAAATATAATTTTTAATGTTGATCTTTTATATTGTTATCTTGCTTAACTCAGTTTTAGAAGTCTTTCTTCTTTTTGGAGATTCCTTAGGATTTTCTACATAAGCAATCCTGTCAACTATAAATAGGAACAGTTTTATTTCTTCCTTTCCTAGGAGTATGCCTTTTAGTTTCTTCTCTTGCCTTATTACACTGGAACTCAGACTTTCACCTTTGAGTGCTCTTAACTGCAAGTTTATTGTAGATGTTCTTTATCAAGTTGAGGAAGTACCTTACTATTCTTATTTTTCCTGATAGTTTTTATCATGAATGAGTGATAATTTTGAAGAATGCTTTTTATCCATGAGCTAACTTGATCATGTGGATTTTTTCTTCTTTTGCCTAATAATACAGGGGCTTACACTGACTGATTTTGGAATATAGAACCAGCCTTGCATTCCTGGAATAAATATACTTGGTCTTATATATAATTATTTTCACATATTGCTGAATTCCCTATGCTAATATTTTATTTAAGGACTTTTGCATCTATATTCTTGGGGAATATTGGTCTATAATTTTTCTTCTTGTGTACTTTCTTTGTCTGGTTTTGCCATCAAGGTAATAGTTACCGCATAAAGTAGTTTCCTAACTCTATTTTCTGGAAGAGATTGTATAGAATTGGTATCAAATTTTCCTTAAATGTTTGGTAGAATTCTCCATGGAAATGATCTGGGTGTGGAAATTTCCTTTTCACAAGTTTTAAAATTTTTGTTTAATTTCTTATAGGTATAGCACTATACAAAATATCTATTTCATATTAGGTAATTTGCTGTACTTTGTTTTTTGAGGAATTAGTTCATTTCATCTAGGCTGTCAAATTTATATATGTAAGATTGTAGTATTCCCTTATTATGCTTTTGATATATGCAGATTCTGTTTCATTCTTGGATATTGGTAATTTTTGCCTTCTCTCTTTTTTATTTCTCACTAGGGGTTTGCTAATTATTGATCCTTTTAAAGAATCAGCTATTTAGTCACTAATTTTCCCTATTGTTATGTTTTAAATTTTATTGATTTTCACTCTTATCTTTATTATCCCTTTCCTTCTGCTTGCTTTGGATTTAGTTTGCTCTTGTTTTATTAGGTTCTGAGATAGGATATTAGATAATAAATTAAGGGGCTTTTTTTCTTTTCTAATGTAAACATTGAATACTATAAATTTTCATCTCAGCATAGCTTTAACTGTGCCCCACAGTTTTTGATAGGTTAAACGTTCAGTTTTCATTCAGTTCAATGCATTTTTTTCTTCCCTTTGAGACTTCCTCTCTGACCCATGGATTATTTAGAAGTGTGTCGTTTGATTTGCAAGTGTTTGGGAATTTTCCCGTTACCTTTCTCTTATTAATTTCTAGTTTATTTCCATTGTAGTCAGAGAACACACTCTGACTTCAATTATTTTATATGTGTTGACATTAGTTTTATGGCCCAAGTTGATATATGTTGGTATTTGTTGCATAGGCACTTGAAAAGAATGTATTCTGCTGTAATTGAGTGAACTTTTTAAATAAATGTTGATTAGAACCTGTTGATTGAAGGTCTTGTCAAGTGCTCCTACATCCTTGCTGATTTTCTATTTGTTCTATCAGTTCTTGAGAGGAGATGTTAAAGTCTCCACTATAATTGTGTATTTCTATTTCTCCTTTCTGTTATAACAGTAATTGCTTCACATATTTTGCAGCATTTTTATTCAGTGTAAACATATTTTGGATTCCTGTTTTCTTGATGAGCTGATCCTTTTATTATTATGCAATGTTCATCTTTGTTTCTGGTAATTCTCTTTGCCCTGAAGTCTTGTGTATTTGATATTTTCTTTTGATTAATGTTTTCATGATATATATGTTTTTATCCATTTACTTTCAACCTGCCTTTAAAATTATATTTGAAGTGAATTTATTCTATGGACAGCCTTAAATTGGGTCATATTCCTAATCAACTCTATCATTCTCTTGTATTGGTGTATTTAGAGCATTTATATTTAATATAATTATTGATAACATTAGGACTTAGGTCTTCCATTTTACATGTTTTTTGTTCTCCATTTTTTTTATTTATTTATTTTTAGCTTTATTTTTAAAGAAGTTTTATATTATAGAAAAGTTATATTGAAAATATAGGGTGTTCACATATACCCCACCCTCTCCCCCTCTCTTTTTTTCCCTATTAATGACATCTTTCATTAGTGTGGTACATTTTTTACAACTGATGAATAAATATTGAACCATCGTCTATAGTTTACATTATGGTTTACACTTTGCACTGCACAATTTTAAAGGTTTTGACAAAATGTATAATGGCCTGTATCCATCATTGCAATATCATGCAAAATAATTCCAGTGTCCCAAAAATGCCCCATGTTATACCTATTCTTCTTTCTCCCTCCCCTAAGAACCTCTGGTGATCATTATCTTTATATCAGTGTTACAGAGTCTTCCATTACTAAAATAATAATAAGTCTACTTTGGTCCATAGTTGCATTCCCCTCTTATGTTTACTTATTCCTCAGTCTTACGGACTTTGAAATGGTGATGCCAACTTTGTTTCCAATTGAGAAGGATCTTAGATCCCATGGGGAAGATGGATGGAACTGTCTTGCTAACATTTGTAGATACTCTCTGTTTATTGGGATGGGCATTATCCATCATCATCCTTTTGTTAGTTGTCCTGGGTGAATCTGATAAACTGGAGAGTAGTTTTGGCTGCAACTCTGCTGAGATTCAGCGATCAACTGGCATACAGCACTTGGTAATAATCCCTTGTTGCTAGGGAGGGTCATCGCAAGGATTCATGTCCCATGCTAGGGGGAAGTTGCAGGTTTATTTGCTGAGTTTCACTTATAGAGGGGCCACATTTGAGTAGCAAGGAGGCTTTTAGGAGATAACTCTTAGGCAATAGTTAATTAGGCTAAGTTTCAATTTTACAAGAATAAAGTTCATAGTTATGTCCATTAATATTGAGGGGTTGACATATTTGTCTGTTCTTTGTTTGTTTGGTTTTTTGTTTTGATTAGGAACTGCCTATATACTCAAGACATTCTTGCCCCTTTATTTGAGAATGTGGCAGGACTCCCAAGGATGGGAGTTTAATATTTTGTTGTTTATTGTGTGGCTATATTCTCTGTTTTCTTTTTCTTTTTTCAATCTAGTTCTCATTCCTGGCTTTCTATAGTTTACTTTGAAAGCTTTTAGAATTCAAATTTTAATTATCTATAATATTTTAGAGTATTATCTCCTTGCATAGCTTTTTTCTTGGTTGCATTAGGGGTGTGTGTGTGTGTGTGTGTGTGTGTATATATATATATATATATATATATATATATATATATATATATATAAATCTTTTATCTACAGCTATATCTTATATCTATCTATATTTTATCTATCATCTATCTATCTATCATTATTTATCACAATATTCTGTCAAGATTTTGTCATTTCATCTGAAGTTTAAAAAGATTTCTTCTATTTACTTACCTTTACTCTCCACAATTGTCTTAAATATTCCCTCTACATACATTTGTAACCACAATAGAGAGTGTCATAATTTTTGCTTTAACGGATTAGAATAATTTAAAAATCTTAAAAGGAAAAACAAAGTCTGTATTTACCCATATGTTTGTTTGCTGTATCCTTTCTTCATTTTGATATTCCAAGTTTCCTTCTTTTATCTTTTCTTTTCTATTTCAAGAACTTCCTTTAGCTATTCTCTTAATGTATGTGTGGATGACAGATTCTCATAGTGGTCCTTCATCTGATAATATCTTGGTTTCCTCTTCATTACTAAAAAGTATTTTCACTGAATATAGGATTCCAGGTTGAAAGTTCTTATTTTCAACAGTTGAAAAATATTGTGTTGTTTTATTCTAGCCTTTGTGTCTTCTGAGGAGAAATCCACTGTTGTTGGAATAAATTTTACCCATTATGAAATGTTCCTTTTTCCTTTCTCTGCTTTAAAGATTTATTTTTGGTCTTTGATTTTCAGAATTTTAATTCTGATGTGTCTTGGCATTATTTATCTTCTTTGGATTTGCTCAATCTCTTAAATGTTTAAGTTTGTTGACAGATTAATTTGTAGGTAAGTTAGTCTTACTAAATTTGAGAAGTTTCAGCCATTATTTCATTGGATTACTTTTTGAGCCCTACCCTCTTTTTCCTTTCCTTCTGAGACTACAATTATATAAATATTAGATCTCTTTTACAGTCATACATGTCCCTGAGCCTCTGTTCATGTGTATGTGTGTATGTGTGTGTGTGTGTTTTCTCTTTGTTTTTCATATTGGTAACTTCTGTCGTTCTATCTTTCATTTCACTGATTATTTCCTCTATCTCCATCATTCTGCTGTTGTGCTCCTTCATTGAGCTTTTATATTTCTGACATTGTATTTTTCAGTACTAAATTTCCCATTTGAATCTTCTTTATATCTTCTGTCTCTTTGCTAAAACTACTTATTATTTCTTCCCTGAGACATTCTATATTTTATTTGTTCCATGCATGTTTATAATTATTCATTGAAGCATTATTATGATAGCTGCTTTGACTCCTTTATCAGATAAATCTAATATCTCTCTCATGTTGGTGTTGATATTTATAGATTATCTGTTTTCATTCCATTTGATATCTTACTGATTGTTATTATAACGAGTGTTTTTGATTCAGACATGGCAATTTTGAGTATTTTGATATGAAGATATGGAACTTATTTAAATCTTTTCTTTTAGCAGTACTCCTCTTTCATACCATGCCAGTGGGAAAAGGAGGAAGCTGTTTCATTACTGCTTAAGTGGGAGTGGAAGTCCAAGGGGGAGGTGAGCTCTCTTTACTGCTGACCAGAGGAATGGTTCCCACCTTCCTTTGCCTCTCCTAGCCCTGGCTGTGAAAGGGAGAAGTTCTTTGTTACTGCTCCTGATTTTGCTTCCACTGAAACTTCATTGGTGAGGTTGTTATTGCTGGAAAGTAGTGAAAGTCTCAACTTTTTGCCCAAGCTCTTCTGACACCACTTCACCTGAGAATAAAGGCACCTCACTACTGCTTGGTGGGGGAATAGAATCTAGGTTCCCAATATGGCTTTAGTGACTCCATGAGGGGCATTGTTTTTGTCTGTGCCTTTGGTGTTCCCAGGCTGTTAGTTACACCAACACCCAATATATGTTATATAAGTCAAAACACACACACACACACACAGGAAACTCATCACTGTCATTTTCCAGATTGCAAGATCTGTAGCCCTGTCTGCCTTCTCTTCACCTTTCAGATTTTTCATAAATTTATTAAAAATAACATAACCATCTATAATATTTATATATATACTTATATATGGAATAGAGAGAAGCAAATCTGCTATCTACTCCACTTGATAAATTCTCCTAAAATTGACCTTAATAACTTATTAAAGATTTATCCATGTTATCCTTTGTGATAATACTGCATTCCTTCTTACAGCTGAGTAATATTCCAATGTATGTATGTAATGATACATTACTCAACTATAAGAAGGAGTGCAGTATTATCACAGAGGATAACATGGATGAATCTTGTAGACCTTATGTTGAGTGAAGTAAGCCAGGCACTGAAGGACAAATATTACATGACCTCAGTGATATAAATTAAGTAAATTGAGGAGACTCACAGAGCTAGAGTCTGGGAGATAGGTTTACAAGAGTTAGAAAGGGAGAAGAAGGTTGTGAGCCAATGCCCATATGGACAAAATCTATGATAAGGTGAAAGTGTGTAGTTGTGCAGTGGAGGGGCATGAGAGTGATGCAGTGATAATTTTAGGTTCAGAGGTGCTGGTTTGTCAGGGGGGTAGGGTGAGAAGAGTGGGTTGGACTATCCATGGAACTGGGGGAGAGTTGGGGTAGGGAGTAGGTGAACACTGGGGATTGGTGAGTATATGGTTAAAACTACAATATTGGGAATATCCTTTTGGCAAATGGCAGGGGAGGGTTACTGGTTTAGGGTATTCGATGTATGGGGGCATTCAGGACAGGGCGCACCTGGAGCAGACTTCTAGGGACTATGTGAGTGTTCATCTTGTCATAATGGGTTGTATCAGTGGATGGAGACCCACATAATGGATGGGAAGTTGTTTGACTCCCATCCTGGGGAGTTCTGCTATGTTCTCAAATAGAGGGGTGGGTCTCTTGAGAGCATAGGCAGTGCCTAATAGGGGAGGACAGAGCAGTATGCCAAGTACTCAGTGTTGTTGCAAGTAACTATGAATCTTGGTCTTCAAGAAGTGAAGCCTGGTGGTTGCCATGGGTCTGGAGGGGAGGAATAGAATAGATGGAACATGGGGCATTTTGGGGGTGATGGAAGTGTTCTACATGATCTTGCAATGATGGATACAGGCCATGTCAAATTTCATCAAAATTTATAAAAGTGTGTAGTCCAAAATGTAAACCATAATGTAAACCATTGAACATGGTTGGTAGCTATGTTTCAATATTTGTGCATCAATGGTTACAAATGTACCATCCACATATAAAATGTTATTAATAGGGGAAAGGGGAAAGGGGGGACTATATGGGATCCCCTATATTCTGTACATGACTTTTCTGTAAACTAAAACTTCTTTGAAGACAAAATGACAAAAGTAAGACACTGGGGGAAAAAATGGAAGAAAATGTCACTATATATACAACAGATCTTACAGTTATGACTTAATGTTAAAAAAAATCTTTTTGATATTTTTTCATTATTTTTTATTATTCTAAATCTTTTTTAAAAAATATTTTGTATTTTATTTTATTTTTAAGACTATCATTATTATTTCATTTTCTTATTAATTGTATTAGGCTATTTTGTTGGCTTCATTTATGAAGAAGTTTTGGATCACAGAAGGGTTATAGCTATTACAGGGGAGGATCATTTGTGCTGTGTGTAAGTGACAGGGGATACATGGGAGGAGCGGCACCTGCACATACATAAAGGCATATAAATGTGTTCAATTGTTCATAGGGCATTGTTATGGTGGGTGGAAATTTATACAATAACTGAAAGAATACCAAATTCCCATCCTGGGGAGCTCTCCCAAATTCTCTAATGGAATAGCAAGAATCCCCTGAGTACAGGGGTAATGACTAGTGAAGGAGGATAGTCCATTGATGGGCCTTTAATATTGATGACTGTACTTATGAAGCTTTACTCTTGAAATAGATACTTAGCCTAGTATTACAGGGTACCTGTGATGGTTAGGCTAATGTGTCAACTTGGCCAGGTAATTGTGCCCAGCTGTTTAGTCAAGCAAGCACTGGGCAATTGTAATATGAGGACGTTTATAGGCTTTAGTAACCAGAGAGTTTACTGCATAGATAGCTGATTACACCAATCAGGGAGATTACCCTCAGCAATGAGTGATGCTTTATCCAATCAGTTGAATGCCTTAAAAGGGGAAATGACTTCAGCATTCAGAGAGAATTTCCCAGCTCTTATTTGGACAGACAATGCCTCCTGGAAACTCATCAAGGACCTTCATTGGACTTTCATTGGAGCCCCTGGTTTGCAGCCTGCCTGTGGAACCCGGACTTGTGCATCCCCACAGTCACATAAGAGACTCATAAAATTTCATACTATTGACAGATATCTCCTGTTGATTCTGTTTCTCTAGAGAACCCTAACTAATACAGCTTAGTACTGGGATTGGTTCTTGAGGAACAGAGTCTTAAACATGGGAAGTCTGAGGTGGTTCTGGTAGTTTTGCAATTGGCTTTCTACTCTAATTGCATTCAAGGGTACTAATAACTCCCTTTCCAATAATGAAGAGGCTGCTAACAGTCTCTGGCATGAGTTGACAATAGAGATATGCAAAATTTCATCACTGGATTCCTTTACTTCCATGCTTATAAGAAGCAAGGATCTGTGTGAGAGTGTTTTCAATACCTTAACAGAGTTTTGTGGAGTCAAAAGTTATAATGATGTTGGCTGTCTCCTCCTATATAATCTGGATACAGTTACAAAAGAAATAGATGAGCCAAAATCTTCAAATTTGAAACTTGAATGCTGCATGAATGATTTGAAATTTTCTATTTGTTCTCTGAAAGAAAATTTTGTCTCCTGTAGCCACAGACTTGAAACATCTGAGAACCAAACTCAGACTCTCATTATAAGAGTAGGAGAGTTACAAAGGAATTTAAAATCTCAAACCTGCATGGTTTCTGCAGTTAAAGTGAGGGCATTGATTGGAAAGGAGTGGAAACCAGAGAATTGTGATGGAGATATATGGGGATGATGATAATTTTAGTGAGGATTCTGGAACCCTAAATTCTGCTGAGACTTTACCAGTTAAACCTGTGGTGGCCTGCCCTGTGGAGACCACACCTTGTCAACCTTAGTATTACCCAGACTCCAGCCTGCCCCAGGGATTCCGGACCTCCTTCCAGCCCTGAGGTGGATACCAGCCAAACTAAAGCCTGCACTACCCAGCCTCAGGCCTGCCCAGAGGAATCTGCCTTCCAACTCCTGCATGAAGAGATTAATCCTGTCTCACCAAATGAAAATGCATAGGAATGCCCTGAGGTCAGTAGCTTGCAAGACATTTCTGATTCTTCTCCTTACCCATCCTCATCAACCATCTTGTCTTCGAGACCTATTACTAGACTAAAATCACAACAAGCCCCTAAAGGTGAAATACAAAGTATGACCTGTGAGGAAATCTGCTATATTCTGAAAGAACTACATGAGTTTTCAAACTTATATAGACAGAAATCAGGGGAATATGTGTGGGAATGGACATTAAGGGTATGGAATAATGGTAGAAGGAATATAAATTTGGATCATGCTGAATTTATTGATATGGTCCCACTAAGCAGAAATTCTGGATTTAACGCTGTAGCTTAAGGAGTTAGAAACGGCTCTAACTGTTTGGGTGGCTGACTGAAACATGGACCAAAAGATGGCCTAGTATGTCTGAGGTATAGATGCCTGAATCGCCCTGGTATACAATAGTAGAGGGAATTCAAAGGCTTAGAGAGATTGGAATGCTAGAGTAGATTTACCATTTGAAACCTGCCCAACCACCTCAGGAATGTCTAGAGGACACACCTTTAACCAGGACTGTGAGGAATAAATTTGTAAGACTAACTCCACCTTCCCTGAAGAACTCTATGGATGCTCTTCTCTGTAGTCCAGATATTACTGTAGGGAGGGCTGTAATGGAATTAGAATCCTTAAACATGGGGATGATCAGATCTTGGTCTGGTAAAAGTCAAGTATCTGCAGTTAATCACCAAAGAGAAGGTGGGCATGGCTACCACAATGAAAGGCAGATTCAAAGCAGCTCTCAGAATAGTGTGAGTCACATAGAGTTAAGGTGTTGGCTAATACATCATGGGGTACCTAGAAGTGAAATAGATGGGCATTCTACTCAATTTCTTCTGGATTTGTATAAACAGAAGAGTTCTAGGTGAGGTGAACAAAATGCTAACTCAAATTACAGATGCAGAGAATCACAGCCCCTTAATCAATTCCCAGACTTGAGACAATTTACAGACATGGAGCCCCTTGAATGAGGAGAAGGCCAGGTTCCCTTGGGGAAGGTTCCTGTTAAACTACCAAAAAGATATACTGTTAATCTCCCTCCCACCTTTCCCCAAGCAGACCTACAGCCTTTTACCAGAATAACTATGCATTGGGGAAAAGGAAATGATCAGACATTTCAGGGATTAGTAGACACGGGCTCAGTAGTGACATTACTTCCAGGAGACACAAAAATCATTGTGGTCCACCAGTCAGAGTAGGGGCCCATGGAGGTCAGGTGATTGATGGAGTTTTAGCTCAGGTCTGTCTCACAGTGGGTCCAATGGGTCCAAGGACACATTCTGTGGTCATTTCCCCAGCTCCAAAATTCATAATTAGAATAGACATACTAAGTAACTGGCAGAATCCTCACATTGTATCCCTGACTTGTGGAGTGAGGGCTTATTATGGTTGGAAAAACAAAGTGGAAGCCACTTGAACTGCTCCTAATAAGCAAAATAAGAAATCAAAAGCAACATTGGATTCCTGGAGGGATTGCAGAGATTAGTGCCACCATCAAGGATTTGAAGGATGCAGGGGTTGTGATTCCCAACATGTCCCCATTCAACTCTCCTATTTGGCCTGTGCAGAAAACAGATGGATCTTGGAGGATGACAGTAGATTATTGTAAACTTAACAAGGTGGTGACTCCAATTGCAGCTGCTGTCCCAGATGTGGTATCTTTGCTTGAGCAAATCAATACATCCCCTGGTGCTTAGTATGCAGCTGTTGATTTGGCAAACACTTTTTTGTCAAGTGCCATTATTAAGGACCACCAGAAATAGTTTGTTTTCAGTTGGCAAGGCCAGTAGTATACCTTCATTGTCCTGCATCAGGGGTATATCAACTCTCCAGCCCCTTGTCATAATATTGTCCGCAGGGACCTTGATCATCTCTCCCTCCCATGAGACATCACACTGGTCCATTCTATTGATGATATCATGTTGATAGGACCTCATGAGCAAGAAGTAGCAAAGAGTCTACACTAATTGGTAAGGCATTTGTGTGAGAGAGGATGGGATATAAATCCAACAAAAATACTGGGTCCTTCCACCTCAGTGAAATTTCTAGGTGTTCAGTGGTGTGGGGCATGTCAAGATATCCCTCCTACAGTAAAGGATAAGCTGTTGCATCTGGCCCCTCTTATGACCATAAAAGAGGCACACCACTTAGTTGACCTCTTGGGATTTTGGAGACAACACATTCATTATTTGAGTGTGCTACTCTGGCCCATTTACTGAGTGATCAGAAAAGTTGCTAGTTTTGATTGGGGACCAGAACAAGAGGAGACTCTGTGGCAGTTCCAGGCTGCTGTGAAAGCCGTACTACCACTTGGACCATATGATTCAGCAGATCCAATGGTGCTGGAAGTTTCAGTGGCAAATAGAGATGCTGTCTGGAGACTTTATCAGGCCCCTACATGAGAATCACAATGCAGACCCTTAGGATTTTGGAGCAAAGCTCTGCCATCCTCTGCAGATAACTACTCTCTTTTTGAGAAAAAGCTTTTGGCCTGCTACTGGGCCTTAGTAGAAACTGAATGCTTAACCATGGGCCATCAAGTTACCATGAGACCTGAGTTGCCTATCATGAGTTGGGTATTGTCTGATGCACCAAGCCATAAAGTTGAGCATGCATAGCAGCACTCCATAATAAAGTGGAAGTGATATAAACGAGATACGGCTCGAGCCGTTCCTGAAGGCACAAGTAAGTTACATGAGGAAGTAGCCCAAATGCCCATGGTAATCACCCTGCCGTGTTTCTTTCTCTTTCCCACCCCACAGCTTTGGCCTCTTGGAGAGTCCCTTATAATCAGTTGACTGAGGAAGAGAAAACTTGGGCCTGGTTTACAGATGGTTCTGCATGATATGCAGGTACCACCGAAAGTGGACAGCTGTGGCACTGCAGCCCTTTTCTGGGACATCCCTGAAGTATATTGGTGAAGGCAAATCCTCCCAGTGGGCAAAACTTTGAGCAGTGCACCTGGTTGTTCATTTTGCTTGGAAGAAGAAATAGCCAGAGGTGCATCTGTACACTGATTCATGGGCTGTTGCCAATGGTTTGGCTGGATGGTCAGGGACTTGGAAAAAACATTGGAAAATTGGTGACAAAGAAGTCTGGGGAAGAGGTATGTAGATAGACCCTTCTGAGTGGGCAAAAAAAACATGAAAATATTTGTGTCCCACATGAACGCTCACCAGAGGTGACTTCAGCAGAGGAAGATTTTAATAATCAAGTGGATAAGATGACCCACTCTGTGGCTAATGCGCAGCCACTTTCCCCAGTCACTCCTGTCATTGCCCAGTGGGCTCATGAACAAAGTGACAATGGAGTTAGGGATGGAGGTTATGCATGGACTCAGCAACATGGACTTCCTCTCACCAAGGCTGACATGGCTACAGTCACTGCTGAATGCCCAATCTGCCAGCAGCAGAAATCCACACTCAGCCCCCAATATGGCATCATTCCTTGAGGTGACCATCCTGTTTCCTGGTGACAGGTTGATTACATTGACCATTTCCACAATGGAAAGGGTAGTGATTTGTTTTAACTGGAATAGACACATACTCCGGATATGGGTTTGCATTTCCTGCATGCAATGCTTTTTCCAAAAATACCGAATGTGGACTTACCAAATATCTTATCTACCACCATGTCATTCCACACAGCATTGCTTCTGATCAAGGAACCCATTTCAAAGCAAGTGATGCGCAGGAATGGGCATATGCCCATGGAAATCACTGTTCTTACCATGTTCCCCATCACCCTGAAGTAGCTGGATTAATAGAACAGTGGAATGGCTTTTTGAAGCCTCAGTTATGGTGCCAACTAGGTGGCAATACCTTGCAAGGCTGGGGCAATGTTCTGCAGGAGGCTGTGTATGCTCTAAATCAGTGACCACTCTATGGTACTGTTTATCCCATAACTAGGATTCATAGGTCCAGGAATCAAGGGGTAGAAATAGAAGTGGCACCATTGACTATTACCCCTAGTGACCCACTAAGAAAATTTTTGCTTCCTGTCCCTGCAACCTTATACTCTGCTGGTCTACAGGCTTTAGTCCCAAAAGGAGGAGTGCTGCCACCAGGGAACACAACAATGATTCCATTGAACTGGAATTTAAGACTGCCACCTGACCACTTTGTGCTCCTCTTACCTGTGAATCAACAGGCAAAGGAGGGAATTACTAGACTGGCTGGGGTAATTGATTCTGACTATCAAGGGGAAATGGGACTGCATCTACATAATGGGGGTAAAGAAGAGTTTGCTTGGAATACAGGAGGTGTTTCCTAGTACCGTAATGCCCTGTGAATAAAGTTAATGGAAAGCTGCAACAATCCAATCCAAGCAGGACTAACAATGGCCCAGAATCTTCAGGGATGAAAGTTTGGGTCACCCCACCAGGCAAAGAACCACAGACAGTTGAAGTGCTTGCTAAAGATAATGGGAACATGACATGGCTAGTGGAAGAAGGTAGTAATAAATATGAACTTCGACCATGTGAACATTTACAGAAATGAGGACTGTAATAGTCATGAATCTTTCTTCCCTCTTTCATTATGAGTATGATTGTATATGTACAGAAAAGAATTTCTTTGTTTTCTTCCCCAAACTTTTCCCCTATCATATGAAAAGTTGTATTAGTTTCATGTCATAATATTTAAGGATTTCAAGTTTCAGAGTGAATATTATCCAAGGTAATATTTTGTAGGGAATTAATGCATTTGTTGTTGTATGCAGGAGAGTTGAACAATGTTAAGCAGAAATATATATGTATGCATGTCTGTTATTGTTTTTACTTAGAGACTGAGTATGGTTTAAGGTACTGTGTATGGTTGCTGAGTTGACAAGTGTGGACTGTGATGGTTAGGCTAATGTGTCAACTTGGCCAGGTAATTGTGCCCAGTTGTTTGGTCAAGAAAGCACTGGGCTAATTGTAATACCAGGACATTTATGGACTTTATTCACCAGTGAGTTTACTGCATAGATAGCTTATTACCTCAGTCAGGGAAATTGCCTTCACCAATGAGTGATGCTTTATCCAACTAGTTGAATGCCTTAAAAGGGGAAGTGATTTCAGCATTCAGAGAAAATTTCCCAGCTCTTCTTTGGACAGACAATGTCTCCTGGAAACTCATCAAGGACCTTCATTGGACTGTCACTGGAGCCCCTGGTTTGCAGCCTGCCTGTGGAACCTGGACTTGTGCATCCCCACAGTCACATGAGATACTCTTAAAAAATCTCATATTATTGACAGATAGCTCCTGTTGATTCTGTTTCCCTAGAGAACACTGACTAATACAGTACCTAAGAGTTACCTCCTGAGAGCCTCCTTGTTGCTCAAATGTGGTCTCTCTCTAAGCCAAACTCAGGATATAAATGTATTACCTTTGCCTCATCATGGGACATGACTCCTGGGGATGAGCCTCCCTGGCACCGAGGGATTACTGCCAAGCACCAACTAGCAATGCAACTGGAAAAAGACCTTGACTAAAAGTGGGAAAAGATAAAGACAAATGAGTTTATATGCCTAAGAGACTTCAAAGTGAGTCAGGAAGTCATTCTAGAGGTTACACTTATGCATGTTTCAGCATGATCTCATTGACTGCCGAAGCAAATACTACCTCAAATACTGGAGCTAATGTGGGCTCTGGAAACATCCAGACACTATAGTCAGGGTAGATAGCTCAAGAGTTTGATGCCTTGCCAGCGGGCCCTACTTTAGAATTTATGCTCCCCAGTGTGACAGAGCTGGACTCAACTGAGTCTTAAACATGGCTCTTGGGACCTTCTATCTGAACCTATAATTAGTACTAGGGTTAATAGGTGTATGTCCAAGAGTCTAAAATCTATGGGCTGTCCATGTGCCAGCTAGGCCCTGAATCTCAACAGAGTTGTAACATCTACTCTCCAGTACATTGGACTTACCAAGGACAACTAACAAGGAGATGATGATGGACAACGACCATTCCAAGGAACCAAGAGAGTCTACAACTGCAAGCAAGAGAGTTCCATCCATCTGCTCCATGGGATCAAAGTCCCCTCTCAATTAGAGGTGGAGTGGGCATTACTATCCCAGAATCCTCAGTATTGGGGAATGAATTATGGACTAAAATAGACTTACTGGTCCACTATAGACTTAATGTGATTCTAGCAATGGACAAATTACATCATTGATGTGGAGACAGTGGCCATTGGAGGTTCTGAGGGCAGCAAGAGGGAAAAACAGGTAAAATATGGGGGCATTTTTGGGATTTGGGAACTGTCCTGAATGACATTACAATGACAGATACAGGCCATTACATATTTTGCCATAACCTACAAAATTGTGCAGAAGAGAGTGTAAACTACAATGTAAACTATAATCCATGCTTAGTGGCAATGCTCCAAAATGTTTTCATGAATTGTAATGAATATCCACTAATGAAGGATATTGTTAATGTGGGAAAATGTGGGAGTTGTAGGGAGCAGGGCATATGGGAAGCCCCTATATTTTTATGTAACATTTATGTAATCTAAATATCTTTTAAAATATATATATATATATATATATTTAAAAATAACTTATTAAAGAATACCCAATGAAAATTAAAAGAACCATCTAAAGTTTCTATCTCTTGTTTTTATTCAGGATAACTTGAAAAATTTGGTGGTTCAGTTAATGAATTAACCTAAGGATGAAAATTTATAATGGTTTGCATTCAATTACATTTAAAGGGATTTTTATTGTTCAACATTTATTTCCAGTGCTTTCTTTTCTTTTTTTTTTTAAACCAGTTTTATTGGTACATATTAATAAAGCATAAATCCATCCAAAGTGTACAATCAATGGTATTCGGTGTGATCATATATTTGTACAATCATCACTTCAATCATTCTTAGAATACTTTCATTGTTCCAATACTAATAATAAACAAAAACAAACAAAACTCATCACCTCTCAATCTCTCTATGCTTCCCCTGCCTCACATAAAAGAATAATAGCTATTATTCTTTTTTCTTCTCTAGTGTATTTATATTTATATTTTGTAAAAACAGTCATATATGCAATATCACCCATAGTTATGTTTTACATGAGGTTTTACTATCTTATACAGTCCCCTGCTACAGTGTTTAGCTTTCCTTCTAGTAATATACATGACCTTAGACTTTCCATTTCAATCACTGTCATACCCATATATTAGCTCTAATTTCAAACACCATGATATGCTTTCACCATTTCTATTCATTTACAAAGATTTACAAACAACATTTTTACCAATTCTGCATAGATTAACCATCAGCTTTTCATTCTTTCAATTCATATTTTTAATTTTGTAATATAGTCATGAATATAATACAATATTTATGCATATGACTTTCATTCTAATTTTTAAAAAAATCCTCTCCTACCTGTCCTTTTTAGATAAACAATTTATTAATTAACATTTAAGTAACACATATATACTAGAGTCTTAACTTCTGTTGAAGAGACTTAGATCATTTTTAATGAATATATGAGACACTGAATTTAAGGTAGTTACTTATTATGAACACATTGAGAGAGCAGGAAAAAGAACAGATGTATGCATGCATTTAAGCAATTCTCAGAAATTGAGTTTCTGCAGAAAGCTTTAGCCTTTACTCATTTTTAGTTCTAACAAATGCAACCAAGTAGATATTTGTAATGGATTTGCACACCTTCTGGAGCTCCTTAAATTACTCTTTGATTTCATATAAAGTGAACCTTGCATGCAGGAATGTCCTTGGGAGATTTGCCCTGGCCACATATCCACAAATCCTTGATTTAAGAGAAATAATTGAAGTAAATGAGCTATATTTTACTTTCCAATTGAATTATGTGGCTTTTCAATTGAAGTGTTCCTAACATACATATATAGGTACATAAATTATACATATATATATTCCTTTTCCTTCTATTTCTTTCTTTGTTCTCAAGTACTTCTCTTTCTATAGATATGGGCCCTAGGGATCAACAATCTGACATAATCATTTCAAATGTAAAGTCAGTGAAATCTGTGAAAGTAAAATGACTTGCTTGCCTAAAATTACATTGAGCTGAGTCTCAAATCTAGGCCATGAGGCTTACTTAGCCTTGTCCCCTATGACATTATGCTCACTCACCAAGTCACTCAGCTCTCTAACTGTAGTGATAGAGTACAAATTAGAGGGTTATAAATCATGTGCTAAATTTCCAGAGCCTGAATGAGTGAATATTTGGAGCAAAAAATGTCATGCTGAGAAAAGTCATCCATTTGTTTTAACTGGATTTCTATTTTACATGAATGGAAAATAAATCTCTGTCAATGTCTAAGTTAGATTCCTTTATTCATTCTTACGTTTTCTTTAAACATTAGGCCAAGTTCAGTGTAAGTTTAAACAGAATATGGTAAGGATGTACTGTACATTTTCCATCCTTGACTTTCCTTTTCATAGAATTAATATTTTTCTCTCTGGCATTTCTAGTAATGGGATATTTAACATATATTATTCATATAGTCACTGCAAACAAATGTAACCCAACCTTTGTTGGGAAAAAATCGTGTTGCCTTTTATTCTGAAGCACGCATGGATCTTCCTTTTCCTTGGTTTCCCTGAAGGAGGACCTTATCACCTTTTTGGTGATTGCATCAACCTTTGCTCCTTAACCCCTAACCCCACTCACTTAGCAACATTCATACCCTGAGACTATCCTCACCTTTACAGTCTCATCTCTTAAATAATGTGATATATCAGATCTCTCATTTATTTTGCTGCTGCTTCAGTCAGCACTAGAAGTAATCATTTTTGCTTAACAATATTGAAAGTCCACTAAAAATAACATGCAAAGTGAGTGTTAACATACAATTAGCTCCACTTGGACCAGGGCTGAATTACTACTCAATTAATGTGGGATAGATAAGAAGGAGTTGATGGATGATAAGATTCAAGAGCATCTGTATTCTCATGCACCAGGATTATTGATCTATGCTGCTGAAACTCTTTAGTGGGGAAACTTATCACTCACCACAATTAATGTGAAAGTAGTATATAAAATAGATTGGAGACTAGACGCCAATAGCCATATGAAGCCTGTTATAATATATTTAAAAGGAGTAAGAACCTGACCCAAAGAAGTAGAAACAGAATGATTAAAGGAGCAATCATTGACTTGATTATTAAATAAGAGAACTTAGGGAGACAGAAGAGCAAAAGACAACTGAGTTGCTGTATTAGTATGGGAACAGGGAGAAATGCAAAGCCGTTACAAATTAGGAAATTCTGAAATGGAATTGGTTTGGGAGAAAAGAAAATAAATTTGTATTAAGATTTATTAATTAAGAGACATGGCGGTGTAGAAGAAATCATAGTAACTGCTAATAACCAAGGGGAAAAAATTGGATATATGAACTCTTTTTAAATGAATGGCAGGTGATTTCTAAGCTTACGAGACTTACAAACAAATTTGAAACTTAAATAATTTAATAGAAAAATGATAGATAGATAGATAGATAGATAGATAGATAGATAGATTTTTAAAATTATAGTTGTAGGTTTACAGAAAGTCATGCAGAAAGTACAAAATTCCCATGTACAGCCCTCACACATGTAGTTTTCCCTATATTCACAATTTGTATAAGTGTGCTACTTTTGTAACAATTGATGAAACAAAATAATTACAATTATACTATTAACTATAATCCATAGTTTACATTAAGTTTCATGGTCTGTGTTGTACAATTGTATATATTTTTTTAAAAATTATTCTGGTAACATATATACTACCCAAAATTTCCCATTTGACCACTTGAAATTCACAATTCAGTGGTGTTAATTACTGTTTTGACTCCTTCATACTCAAGTGTTTTTTCTTAACTTCCTGACAAGGAAGAAAAAGATATCAGGCACTCTAAAATTCAGAGAAGGTTCATAACATGCAACCCCCCCTTACTCACCTCGTCCAGCCAAATGCACCTTCTTGATACTCCCTGATTATGCCATGCTTACTCTTCCTGCAGGGCCTTTGCACTGACTGTTCCCTGTACTTGGCATGTCCTCCCAGATACTCACATGGCTCACATCCTCGCCAACTACATACCTTTGCTCAATTAAACCTTTTTGAAGAATTTTAACATGACCAACTTTTGAACAATTGTAGCTAACCCCCACCCTCACCCCCTCCCATGGTACTTATTCCTCCACTAGTATCCTAATTTACTTAGTTTTCCTTTTTCTGTAGTACTTGACATCTTTTGACACAACTTAACTATCTCCTTAATTATTTTTATTGGCCACAATCCATTTCTTCTGCTAGAATTCAAACGTCATTCTGTGAGAATCATCGTGTTTTGGTTACTGAGTCCTTTAAGCTGCGCTAAGCACATGGTAGATACTCAATACACATGTGCAGAGTAAGTGATTGAATTATTCAGATGTTGATTCACTTGACTCTATGCTTGTCCTTTCTAAACACATTAAAAATCAATTTTTCCTTTTGAAATACTTTTCATATCTATACATAAGGCATATAATTGATGATTTTTAATTTTAATTAAGTATATTAAAGCTAATATATATTGACCACTTTGCAATATTTTGGTGCCAAGCATTCATTTAAGAGGTTGTAAGTAATGATTCATTTAATTCTCAAAACGAGCATATAAATTAATAACTATCACATATTTTTTGCAGTTGACATATGTTCAACAACTTTGCTGAGGACACTTGGCAGACTTTAAATCCTGCACATAATTACTATGCAGTACTTCCTGGAGGGTCAGCAGGTGAGCTTTACTAAGATTTCTTTAAAGAGAAATGGTATGTAATACTTACAAAACCTCAAGTTTGTCTGGTTTTACACATAATGGACAAAAAAGTAATTTCTCATTTTTCTTGAATCATAAACATAATCCAAAAGCTTCGTTGGTTTTGACTTGTAAGACCTTTTGATATAATATTAAACATCTAGAAATTTGAACCTATAGCTCAATGTTGATCTTATGCCGATTTATTTATATTTCTATCACTATTTGAAAAATTCTGACATGTTAAAGAATATATCCATTCATTACTTTGAACATTTGCATTTATTCAACAGGAATCTACTAAATGTTTATCATGTTCCAGTCACTGGTCCAGACACTGAGCATACACTGATGGACGAATATGAATATGATTCTTCTCATCAATGATTTTACCCCCTAGATGGAGTAAGATACTGGCCAAATAATCACAAAAACTAATTTTAAATTATAGGTGTGATAAGTGCTATTGAAAGGCACCTATTATTATGAGAAGAAATATTAAATATAGATAATTTTGATATGTAATTTTAAAGAATATGTAAGAGATTATAATAAAAGTTATTAACAAATTGGTTTACTACCTAAATCCCAAGATAATAGTTCCTTTGTGGGTCTCTGTGTCTGGATAGTGTTTTCTGTGCATATGTGCAGAAAATCATTCAATGTTAGCTCTTGGTCTCAGAATGCTTTTCTTTCCTGTTATATCATTTCCGTGTTGTTAGACACCTAAAGCAGTATAAAACATTTTTTAATCCATTGGCAGAAGTGTTATAAAATTAGTTCTAGTATTTGCTTTTACTTTTGGCTAATTCCAAATGAAACCCTTCTTTGCTCTTGCCAAAGGTGATTTATTTTCCAAAAAAATTGACCAACCTTATGATAGTCTATGGGAGCAGTAATTTTTTCATTTGCAGAAAATGAATTCTCAGAATGTAACTCAAGGGACTTTCTTAAGATTTAGGTAAATTCTTCTTGACCCACTCATTGGTACTTGTTGGTAAGTATCAGAGTAATTTTCAAGTAACCATTTAAATTCCCCTTTCCCTATACTTTTTCCTCTTTCTTTCCACAATATCATCACTGCTATTAGATAAAGCTGTTTTCTTTATTTTCTATGCAAAACTCATTATTAAATAGTTAAAATTAGTAGAAAAATTATGTAATGTAATAAAAGCAAAATTAAATCCCTTTATTCTAAGTTTAGAAATTTACACTCATATTGTTAAATATTTTTATATTAAATTTTGAGACAATAAATCACATTGTAAAATCTGCATTCAGATGAAGAATAAATTTACATAGTGGGTGATAAATATCTAAAATTGTTTTTGCCATTTATTTTTGTCCTTCTATTGTGATATAAACTTTCTTCTATCTGTAACAGAATATTGAGTGCCAATTTAGATTTTATCATTAGCTTCATGGTCAATATTAACATATTGTTGGATCATATATTAAAATTGTCTAAAACAGTACATACTAGAACTAAAAATAATAAGAAACTCTCTTTTCTAAAACATAATTCTCTACTCATGAATTACCTTTCTCTAGAGGCTTGAAAAAAATACGTTTAAATTTTATAATTTTTTTGTCTTCTCTTTGTGAGTTTTTTTTTTTAAAGCACATACCTTATTCATGTGGCAGAGAAACTTTTATGTTCTAAAAAGTTGATACAGTCGGTATCCATGGTATTAAAAAGATAATTTCCTCTGAAAATCACATCGTTTTTTAGGAATTTTTTAGATGACAGAAAAGTGAATAATGAAAGAAGTTGAGTTATCAACTGCCAATTACCCCATGACTTCAAATATATTTGGTTATATCAAAGAAATGCCTGATTATAAGGATGACAAAATATTTTCCTCCTGAAAAGTTGTTTGATTTGCTTTATAAACAAAGCAAAATAAAATCAAATACTGTTTTTAATTCCCTTATAAATAAACCCATGTTCAAATCATATCATTTTAGACAATTCAGATGAAAGGTGCAGCCATTATTTGGTCAGGTTTTTGTTGAACTGTTTTGTCACACAGTATATTATATTACAAATCAGTGGTAAAATTTTCTGACTCTCAAAACACTCGATTCAAAACAAATATTAGATTGAAATAAAAGTGGTAAGTCATGATAAAGGAGACAATCTACCAGAAATTCTTCTTTTTGGAAGTTTTAAATATTATCTTAAGTTTGTTTCCCATTGTTTATTTATATCTAACTTTAGGAATAAACCGCTAAGGCCCAAATGGATCTTTTTCCATACCTTTCAAGTTCTACCTTAAACCCAAAAGCATTTACAACCTTCTAAGAAATCCTTTTCTCCCAAATATAACTATTTTTTCAAAACCAGAGAAATTTTGATACTAAAGTTTTGAACGCTGAGGTGCTTGTCTAAAAACGTAAAGCCAAAACAGAAATTTACTTAATTGCCCTCAAAATACAACACATTTAGAGAAATCATGGTATATTTTCCCCTCTATATAGGCTGTTTCTAGTCTAGTTATTCCTGAGGTAACTTGATGGACATGGTTATTTTCAAAGTGTGTGCATTATAGTTTCATGAGATCACTGTTTATTACACTGAACTAGATGGAAATGGATATTTTCAAAGTGTGTGCATTATGGTTTCATGAGATAACTGCCAGAAATCACTGAATATCTGTTCTACAAGGTCTTTATATTTGCATGATTTTAAGCAAAGGAAAATATTATTGTTGACAGAATTTATTATCCAAAAGACAAATAAGTTAGAAATAAAAGTTGCAAAAATACAGAGAGCTGGGCAATGTATGCAACCAACAATTTTAGAACATTGTTCTACTGATTCATTGCTTACTGATTTATTGCTGACATCATGCCAAGTCCTTTTCTCCGATATGGTTTTTAAAAATGCATTAGCTCTCTCTGCATTAGCTTCCACTGCTGTGGGAACTGGGGTTTGCAGCTTATACCCAAACCCAACAGGTCTACCACAATTTCTCCCTAGAGTTAATCAACAGCATAAAAGAACTAAAGGAAGAATGTTTCCCATCAACTTTGGGAGGATACAGCCTCTGAAGGCACCTGGCTTTTCTCACTCTCGTGGTCCAGGATGTCAAGGCTGGCCCCCTTTTGTGTCCACCTACCATCATCTTTATACTTTTAATAAGACCATGTATCTTTAAAATTCTAATAAGTTTCTTACAGAATTAATGCCTTATTAGTTATGTAGGGATTTCATCCAGTTCCAACCAGGGTGCTGGACCTGTAATCCCTCAACCACAATAGAATAGCCAGAGAGGTTTACTCCCTGTCAGGCAGGGACAACTGCCCTAACCAGCAGGAAGTAACTACAAAAGAATGACCATTGCCCATCAGGACCCCCTTAAGAATAAGGGCATGAACTCTCTGAGGGAGCAGTTGAGGCTAGTTGGTATAGAGAAACTGAGAAGAAGACAAGCCACAACATGTCCGACAGATAACATGGCTGTGAGACCCTGCCGAAACCTTGACCTTGACCTTGACGTTCCAGTTGGGATTCTTTCTGGGGCTGAGGGGAGGCCCAGAATATTCCAAACAGGCCTCACCATTGGCCCCATAATTGATGGGGTAACCAATGAGACCCCTCCCCTTAGGATTAGCAAGGGGAGGAATAAGTAACAGCATAAAAGGTGACCACACAAGCCAAAGCCTGCTTTCTCTGCCTAGAGGAGCCTGCATCAAATCTCAACTCTCGGTGTGTATTTCCATCCTTCTCTCCCCTTTCTCAGTAAGCTCTGTTCATTTCACCCATTTCTCAAAAAAATTCTTTTTACTGGCCTAAAAAATGCATTAAAATTATCAGAAATATGAACAGTTTCGCAGGAAAGAAAGGATAGGTTTCTTTACTTAAATAGTAGACATTATATGAAGTGATTACACATTGTACTCTATAAAATAAGGCTTTTATTTCTATTTCCATCCCTCAATTAAAGAGAAGGAGAGAGAAAAGAACAAGAACATTTGAGTGCAATAAAAAAATTAGTTTTTATTTTATGAGTATGTTTATATTTCCAGTTCTGTGCATGACTTCAGTTCTGTGAAGGGGACTAGTTTTATTTTTTTTGTAACTTTTTAAAAGATATTTAAATTACATAAATGTTACATAAAAAATATAGGGGATTCCCATATGCCCTGTGCCCTACACCTCCCACATTTGCACATTTGCCCCCAACAACAACATCCTTCATTAGTGGTACATTCATTGCAACTGATGAACACATTTTGGAACATTGCCAGTAGGCATGGATTATAGTTTACATTGTAGTTTACACTCTCTCCCACACAATTCTGCAGGTTATGACAAGATAAATAATGGCCTGTATCTGTCATTGCAATGTCATTCAGGACAATTCCCAAGTCCGGAAAATGCCCCCATATTATACTTGTTTTCCCTCTCCCTAACCTCATAACCTCCAGTGGCTACTGCCTCCACATCAATGATGTAAGTTCTGCCATTGCCAGAATCACAATAAAGCTCTAGTAGAATACCAGTAAGTCCATATTTCATTCCCCAATCCTGAGGATTCTGGGATGGTGGTGCCCACTCCACCTCTAATTGAGAGAGGCTCCCATCCCATATGGTCAATGGATAGGACTCCCTTGCTTGCAGTTGTAGACTCTCTCAGTTCCATGGTATGATGTTTGTCTATCATCACTTCCTCATTAGTTATCCTGGGTGAGTCCAATGAACTGGAGAGTAGGTGTTGCAATTCTGTTAAGGCTCAGAGCCCAGCTGGTACATGGACAGTCCAAAAATTCAAGTCTCTTGGACGTACATCTACAATTCCATCACTGATGGTAGATTCAAATAGAAAGGACTGTAGAGCCATGTATAGGGAAACCACAACTGAGTCCAATTCTGACACACTGGGAAGCACAAACCCCAAAGTAGGGCCCACTGGCAAGGCACCAAACTCATGAGCTATCTACCCTGACCATAGTGACTAGATGTCTCCAGAGCCCTCAGGAGCCCTGCTATTTGGAGTAGTGTCTAATATGGCAGTCAATGTGATCCTGCTGAGATGTGCAAAAGCATAACCTCTGGAATGACCTCTGACTCACTTTGAATTCTCTTAGCCATATAAACTCATTTGTCTTTACCTTTTCCCCCTTTTGGTCAAGGTCTTTTTCCAGTTGCATTACTAGATGGTACTTGGTAGTAATCCCTCGGTGCCAGGGATACTTATCCCCAGGAGTCCTGTCCCACACTAGGGGGAAGTTATTACATTTATATGCTGAGTTCTACTTAGAGAGAAGCTACACTTGAGCAACAAGGAGGCTCTCAGGAGGTAACGTTTAGGCACCTATAATACTTAGCTAGGTTTAAATTTCAAGAGTAAAGTCTCATAAGCACGGTCATCAATTTCAAGGGCCCGTCAATGGACTATCCTCCTTCACTAGCCATTGCCTCAGTACTTGGGGGTTCTTGCTGTTTCATCAGAGAATGTGGCAGTGCTTCCCAGGATGGGAATTCAATGTTCTTTTGGTTATTGTGTGAATCTCCACCCACTGTGACAATGCCCCATGAACATTTGAACACATTTATGTGCTAATATATATGTATGCCCATGTGAACCTTTTCCCATGAATCCCCCTTCACTGACACCCCACGCAAATGGTCCTCCCCTGCCACAGTTGTAACACTTTTGTGATCCAGAATTTCTTCAAAACTGAAGCCAATAAAATAGCCAAATCAATTAAAGAAGAAAATGAAATCATAATGATAGTTTTAAAAATAGGATATAAAATACAAAAAATAAATAAATAAAATTTGGGGATAATAAAAAATAATGAAAAAATTTAAAAAAAATATTTTTTCTCATTTTGCCTTTCATCACTGTAAGATCTGTTGTCCTGTATGTACAGTGAAGGACTAGTTTTAAAAAGGAGAATCAGATGTGCGTTAGTTTGAATTTCCCCTGGAACAAAGGATAAAACAGGAGCATTGTTGCTGGCAGTTTCATTTAGGTGTTACTCTCTGGAAGTAGACCTAAGGAATAGAGAAAGAGAGACAAGGAAAGGAGAATAGTTCAGTCTTACTGGAGTCCTCTAAAATAACACATGAAATGTCTCAAAATTGCCTTGGTTCTGCTTCCATTGAAAGTAGAAAGCTGGAAAGAGAGTCATTCCCATCTTAACAAGAACACTACAAAATCGTAAATTTTCATCATCATATCAGAAAGCTGAGGTCACATGGCAACCAAGTAGCTTGAAATCTTTGGAAAGACTTATTCCTCCTAGGAGATATGGGATACCAGCACTGGATCATCTGTAGCAGAGCATGAGCCAGAGACACCAAGCAGCATATGAATGGATAGAGGAATTTAGCTAAAATAATTTAAAATGTACAGAAGGCTGACTGTGGGCTAGTAGGAGAGTATAGAACACTTGTGAGTCTCACATACAAAGGGAGTGGGAAACATTTGCAGGCTTTTCTCCATAGACCTCTACTGGATACTTAGGTGAATGATTAGAGAGAGGGTGTAACACTGAATAAAGCCTCTTTCAGTGGTTCAGACCTGAAGAAGGGGTTTGGCTGCTAGGAAAAAAGTCAAAAGAGCCAAACAGGACACTTATTCTCTATAGAACAAAAGGCTTAAGTCCCTGGGGAAGGGCAGCAATACCTGCTGACCCCAGAGCACATGTGAAGATTCTATATTGCTAGGAAAAGAGAACAACAACAACAAAATAAAACAAAAAGCAAAAAAACCTTTACCACTGGCAGAGGGGCAGGGAATGATCCTGGGCTGAGGAGCCTATACAAAATAACATTAGAGATTTCCTACTTCTGGAGGAAAGGCAAGATACCATTGTCCAAAGAAGAACTGCCAAAGATACAAGGCAGAGTTTGGCTTCCATGAGAGCAAGGAAAGTATTGCTCAGAAATCCATTTCCCTAAGTCATAGGTACACAGGGCCTGCCAAAGCCCAAGGCTTGACCAAAACAACAGAGAGTTCACCTGGCCCCACCAGTAGACTAGCAATCACTGAGCAGTTAATCACTCGGGGAAGGATGAGGGCAGGTAGTCTTCTCTGAGAAATAGATTCACAGGGAAGGTCAAAGTTTGAACATGGAAAAGAACATTGAGGAAAAACCTACAGCAAGCATCTTCCATCCTGAGCAAAATGTAATGCAGAAAAATTTGAAGTGAATGTGCATAAATTAATAAGAGCAACAACAAATCCCAAACCAGCTCAACTTTTGAATAGATCGAGTAAAGGATATGTACTAAAAATCTAGCAGAGGAAAAGCTATATCCATTTTCAGGCACAAATACTATTTACCTCAGTCTCTACTGTTTTTCATCCAATGACCAGAATTTAGTAACAACTTTGAGACACAAAAATTGCAAGAAAATAAATAACACACTGTCAGGAGACAGACAATAAACACATATTCAAAGAAGAATGAAAAAAAATTAATTGATTTGCAATAATAAAAAAAAAAAGAAGAAGAATGAGATGTTGATTCTTTCAGGTGGGGATAGAGAAGGAAAGTGTAAGAAAGAGTGAAATAAAAATTGCTTTCAACCAACCAGTAGTTTAGTTTCCCAACCTTAATCATGGGCAGAAAACCTAGTATTACCAGATATCTGAGGAAGACTTAAAACAAGAAATACAATAACCAAATCTTACAAATGGAAAAAAAGCAACTTGGATGAAAAAGTAAGGTAAGAATAGATATTGTACCCATTAAAAAGAAAAAAAAAAAAAAAAACTATGAAAAGTAATATTCAGAGAGCAGAAGATCTCACGGAAATTAAAAATATGATAGAAAAAAGTAAAAACTCAGTAGAAGTTTTGGAAGATAAAATTTAGGAAATCTCTCAGAAAACAGAGCAAAATAACTAATATAAAATAATGGAATTAATTAGATAATAAATTGGAGGAAGAGTCCTTAAGGTCTATTCCTTAATAGTAGAATTTCCAGAAAGAAAGAATAAAGATAATGGAAGGAAGAAAATCATTAGTGAAAAAAGTGAAGAAATTTCCAGAACTGAAGCACATGTCTTTCCAGATTAAGATGCCCATCAAGTGCCAAGGCCAGTGGATTAATACGGACCCAAACAAAGGTGCCTTGTTATGAAATATCAGAAAACTGGAGACAAAGAAAACCTTATGTGAGTCCCCCTACTTTGTTCTTCTTTCTCAAGGAAGTTTGGCTATTTGGGACCCCTTACCCCTTCCAAATAAATTCGATAACTGGCTTTTTCATTTCTACAAGAAGGCTGTTAGAATTTTGATTGGAGTTGCATTGAGTCTGTAAATCACTTTGGGTAGAATTGACATTTTAACAATATTTAGTCTTCCAATCCAGGAATATAGAATATCCTTCCATGCATTTTTCTTTGATTTTATTTAGCAATATTTTGTAGATTTCTATGTACACGTCCTTTATATCCATGCTTTAATTTATTCCTCAATATTTGATTCTTTTAGTTGCTATTGTAAATGGAAGTTATTTTATTGGTATTCTCTTCAGATTGTTTATTTCTAGTCTATAGAAACAGTAATGATTTTTTTCATGTTGATCTTATACCTCACCAATTTGCTGAATTTCTTTATTAGCTCTAGGAGCTTTTCTGAACATTTTTCATTATTTTCTATGTAAGGGATAATGTCATCATTTCCAATTTGGATGCCTCTTATTTCTTTTTCTGCCTAATGTTTCTGGCTAGAACTTCCAGTCAATGTTTTAATAGTGGTTACAGTGGGCATCTTTGTCTTGTTCCAGATCTTAGAAGGAAAGCTTTCAGTCTTTCACCATTAAGTATAATAATAGTTCTGGGTGTTTCATATATGCCTTTTATTATAGTGACAAAGTTTCTTTCCTGGTTTTCTAAATGTTTCTACCAAGAAGCAGTGCTGGGGATTGTGGGAAGATGGTGACAGACTAAGAGGCAGGGCTCACAAAAACGATGGAGAAAAAAACAAAAGCTGTCTAAGGGACCTACTTTGTGGGTCAGCAGACCAGGATAATACTACACAACTCCCAGGAGGGTTAGGGACAGAGAGACGAAGAAGCTGAAATGACAAATGTGAGTTACCAAGCTACTATGGCAGCCGGGAAGGGTCTACTCCCCCACCTCCAAGATTTTAAGCTGGGGTAAAACCCCTGGCTTGCTGCAGCCAACTGAGAGGGGAACAGACATCTCTCTTCCTGTCAGCTATTTCAAGAGAAAAAGTAAGGGTGTTTAGGATGCTTTACCTCAGTGAATTCAGCCAGAAGAGCCCACTTTGAATCTCCACTCTGGAGATTCAACACAGGAACACAGGAAAGCAACTGAAATACCTTCGTGAAAATGTGCGATGATGCATGCTGTATGCTGTCCAGTCTGGAAGTTGCATGTACAAAAACTGTTCACACTCTCTATATTCAACTCCTGGGAGAAAGTCTGTGCCCCACTAATGAGTCCCTGGCCCAATTTTGAAAACTTAAGCTGGGCAATTTTAGAGAATGAGATTAAGTTAAACCAAATATCAAAGAAAAGCTGTAAAAAAAAAAAATAGGCAAGAGAAATTGGCCATCAGAGTAAACTTACCAACATATTCAGATACCTAGACATCAGCAAAAGATTACAAGCTAGATTAGGAAACAGGAAGAATGGCCCAGCCAAAAGAACAAACCAAGTATCCTAAAGAGTTACAGGATTTAATACAATTATTCAGTGATAATCACATAACTCTCCTAAATCACTTCAAAGAATTTAAAGAAAATATGACTGAAGAAATAAAGCATATTAGGAAGATACTGGGAGAGCATAAAGAACAATTTGAAAGCCTGCAAAGAAAAGCAACAGACCTTATGGGAATGAAAGACATGATAGATGAGATTAAAAATACATTAGAGGTACATAGGAGCAAATTTGACTTGCTGGAAGACAATTAGTGACTTGAAAGGCAGAACATCTGAACTGGAAAAGACAGGAAAACAGAAAGACAACTGAATGGGAAAAATGGAACAGAGTCTCAGGGAACTGAATAACAATACGAAATGCACAAACAGTTGCATTATTAGTGTCCCAGAAGGAAAGGAGAATGGAAAAGGGGCAGGAAGAATATTTGAGGAAATAGTGACTAAAAACTTCCCAACCCTTATGAAGGACATAAATATCAATATCCAATATTATAGTATATGAACAATAATTATTCGGTGCAACTAGCAAATTGTTCCTATGATCAGTATTCTGTAAGTTTCTTCATACAAAATAAACATTAGCTTTTAATTGAAAAGAAAAAGTGTGCTGGATTTTGTCAAGTGACTTTTCTGAATCAATTGAGATGATCAAGGTGTTTTCCCCCTTTATCTATTAATGTGGTGTATTACTTTAATTTATTTTCATGTGTTGAACCACCCTTGAATACCTTGGATGAAGGCCACTTGATCTTGGTACAGAATTCTTTTAATAAGCTATTGGATTTGGTTTGCTAGTATTTTGTTAAGAATTTTCACATCTATCTTCATAAGGGATATAGGCTTGTAATTTTATTTTCTTTGTGTGTGGTATCTTTTCTGGCTTTGTGTGGTATGATGTTGGCACCATAGAATGAGTTATCAAGTGTTCCTGTCCCTTCAATTTTATTGAAAGAGATTGAATAGGATTCATATTAATTCTTCTTGGAATATTTGGTAATATTCACCAGTGAAACCATCATGTCCTGGAATTGTATTTGTTGGGAAATTTTTGATGATTCATTCAGTCTATACTTGTTGATATGTTGAGATCTGATATTTCTTCTTGAATCAGTGTAAGTAGTTTGCATGTTCCTAGAAATAAGGCCATTTCATCTAGGTTATCTAATTTGTTTTTTGTTTTACAGTTGTTCATAGCAGCCACTTATAATCCTTTTTATCTCTGTAGGGTCACTAGTGATGTCTTCCCTTATTTTCTGATTTTAGTTATTTGTGTCCGTTCTCTCTCTCTTTTCTTTGTCAGTATAGCTAAAGGCTTATCAATTTTTTTTGTTTCATGTGATTTAAAAAAAATCTATTTTATTGGTACATATTAATAAAGCATACAATTCAGCCCAAGTATATAATCAATGGGATTTGGTTTTGCATTCATCACTTCTATCATTATTAGAGCATTTTCATTATTTCAATAATAATAATAAACAAACAAGAAAATTATTTACCTCAAGGCTTATCAATTTTATTGATATTTTCAAGGAACCATCTTTTGACTCCATTGAGCCTCTCTTGTTATTTTATTCTCTATTTCATTTAACTCCATTCTTTTTTTTTTAAGATTTTTTATTTATTTATTTATTCATTTATCCCCCCCTTGCTGCTTGTGCTCGCTGGGTCAGCTAACCACACCGTGCGGGCAGGCTTGCCTTCACCAGGAGGCCCCGGGAACCGAACCCAGGGCCTCCCATATGGTAAATGGGAGCCCTACTGATTGAGCCACAGCCGCTTCCCATTTAACTCCATTCTAATCTTCGTTAGTTCCTTCCATCAGCTCTTTTGGATTTCATTTGCTCTTCTTTTTCTAGATCCTCCAGTTGTAAGGTTAAGTTTGACTTGATACTTTTCTTCTTCTTTTTAACTGTAAGTATTTAGAGCTATAAATTTCCCTTGGTAGTGCCTTTGCTCTACCCATACATTTTGGTATATTTGTTTGTTTGTTTCTGTAGTTTTGTTTTTCATTTTTATTTACTTCAAGATATATCCTAATTTCCCTTATGATTTCTTCTTTGACCTATTGGTTGTTTAAAAGTGTGTTGTTTATTTTCCACATATTTGTGAATTTTTCTGTTCTCTCTCTGTGTTTACTTTTAGCTTCATTCCATTGTGGTCAGAAATGATACACTGTATGATTTCAAATTTTTTTAATTTAATGAGACTGGTTTAAAATGACATAACATTTTTTTTTTTCCTGGAGAATGACCCATGAATACTAGAGAAGACTGTGTATTCTGCTGTTCTTGGGTGAAGAGTACTATGTATATCTGTTAGGTCTAGTTGGATTATAATATCATTCAAGTCTTCTATTTCCTTATTGATACTCTGTCTATGTGTTCTATCCATTACCAAAAGTAGAATATTGTAGTCTCCTATTATGAATGTAGAACCATCTCTTTCCCCCTACAAACTGTCAATATTTTCTTAAAATATTTTGGGACTCTGTTTTAGGTGCATATATTTATAATTGTTAGGTCTTCTTGTGGAATTATTTGTATATAATGATCTTCTTTGTCCCTTGTAACAGTTTTAAACTTAAAATCTTGTTTCCTTCTATTAGTATAATTCTCCAGCTCTGCTTTGTATAATATATTTTCATCTTTTCACTTTCAACCTACTCATGTCATTGAATTTAATTATCTTGTTAACTACAAATAGTTGTGCCATGCTTTTTTAAAAAAAAAATCTATTCTGCCAATCTCTGCCTTTGATTGCATAGTTCAATCCATTTATCTTTAAGATAACTGATGATAGTGCATGACTTGTGCCATTTTACTATTTGGTCCTTGTAAGTCATATTCCTTCTGTATCCCTCTCTTAATTTTCTTACTGCATATTTACATATTATTTGATTTTTTTTTATATTGTATCAGTTTCAGTCCATTCTCATTTCCTTCAGTACATATTTTTCAGATATTTTCTTTCTGCAACTCAGCCTGAATCATTCCAATTGTGTTGTGTTCAAGTTCACTGTTCCTTTCTTCTGCCAGCCAATCTGCTTTTGAAACACTATAAAGTATTTTTCATTTCAGTTATTATGCTTTTCAAAGCCAGTATTTCTGCTTGGTTGCATTTAAAATCTTCTATCTCTTTATTGAAATCTTCATATTGTTCATTCATCATTTTCCTAATATACTTTTTTCTTTCTCCATGTTTTCTTTTATCACAATGAGCATGCTGAAGATATTTTAAAGTCTTTTTCTATTATATCCGAAGTCTGTTTTTCATTGGTGGTTTCTGAAGTTTTATCTTGTTCCATTGGATGGTCCATCATTTCCTGTTTTTTGTTTGTCTTGTAATCTTTTGTTGCACACTCTACTTTTTGATATTTTGATGTGTTATCTCTGGAATTTAGTTCCTGAGCTATCTCTTTCTTATGTTTGTATCCAGAGAGTGATATGAGAGATAATTTTTTGAGTTTCAGGAGCAAACAAAAACAAACTGATGTCAAAAACACCTTTCACAGTCTTTGCAAATGGGTTCTGTTTGGGTTGGTGCTCTCCTTCAGAGTTTAGCCCATCTATCAAGGAGTTCAGTCCAAGGCAAAATAAAGTACAGGATTCTCTCAGTCTTTTATGAGCCTTTATCATGTCCTGGGCTTGTGCTTGTACTGCACCTTTGCTCAGTTTTAACTTTAGGAGTTCCTCCATTAAGAGGAATCTGAATGTCCTCTCTATCCCTTATGAACTAGACACCCTTGCTCCAGGGTTCTTTATAGTATGGCTTAAAGCCAGTAATCCTTCACCCCAGGTCCCTTGGACTTAATCATTTCTTACACTGCTTTAGCTGTCCACAATATGTTTCTGCCTACCAGAATTTCTGGGAGAGTTATTCAGAGATGAGTTTCTTCTTTCTGCCTTTCAGGCTGCCATAGAATAGGTAATAAAGTCACTGGCATCTAGATACCCCAGTATGCACACCAGGGTTACTCTACTCCCTTAGGATTAGAGCTAAGGTCTTACAATCAGAGTGCAGGCTGACTCCACACTACACACTGCACTGGGGAAGGGTTGGGAGAGTGACCAGCAAGAGTGACTCAATCTTTTCATACTGTTTTTAAAGCTGTGTTTTCTTGATTAGGTACTCACCCAATTATTTCAACCCTTTAACTCTTTTCCAGAGTTTTGAGGGTGATGGCTTTGCCAGTTTTTGCTTGTTGTTCAAAGATTATATGTGGGAACAACAACAAGGAATGTCTTACACCAGCATTTTAGTCAACCAGTCAGAATGACTACATGTTTATAGATATCCTTTTTCCTGCATACTCTCTCTCTCTTTCTCTGTCTTTCTGGTTGACATTTGATTTTACATGTATACATGAACAATTCAAACAGAAAAAAACTGAATATTAAATAGGATAGAACACAATATAGCATATCATATAATACATTATGCAATAAATAATGTATCAACAATCAGTGAATGACTGATAACATAATTTTTCCTCCTTCACCTTATTTGTATTTTCATTAAATTAAAATCTAAATACTTTTCTCCTCAAAACACTGAAATGGAATTTCCATGATGAGTTTCTTTTCAGTGACATAAGGATCTCTGTAATTGACTTTTCAAGGAATATGGAGGCTTAAGGAATTCAAGGGACTTAGACCAGAACTTCTCATCCTTGAGATACTAAGTTAAAGAAAAATATTAGGTCAGAGCAGAATACTCTTTTTTTTCTTTACTTTTAAAGAAGTTTAGATTTCACAAAAATTACATTGAAAATATAGGGCATTCTCATATACCCCATGCTCTCTCTTTCTCATATTTTCCCACATTAATAACATTTTTCATAAGTGTGGTACATTTGTTACAATTGAGGAATATTGAAACATTGCTTCTAATTATGGTCTATATTTTACATTATGGTTTACACTTTGCGCTGAACAATTTTAAAGGTTTTGATAAAATGTATAATGGCCTGTATCTGTCATTGCAATATTATACAGAACAATTCCAATGTCCCCAAAATGCCCCATGTTACACCTATTCTTCCCTCTCCCTCCCCACAGAACCTTTGGTGACCACTATCTTTATATCAATGTTCCAAGTTCTTCCTTTACTAGAATAATAATAATAAGTTTATACTGGTCCATATTTGCATTCCCCCCTTAAGTTTATTCATTCCTCAATCTTGAGGATTTTGGGATGCTTATGTCTACTCCACTTCCAATTGAGAGGGTGCTTAGATCCAATGGGGCAGATGGATAGAACTGTCTTGCTTGCAGTTGTAGATGCTCTTATTAAGATCCATCAGCAAAAATTAAACTTGAATGTAATGGAAACCCAACCCACAGAGAATGGAAAAAGCTGGGTTTATGATCTGATATTCAGCAATTGGCTTTGAAAATCTATGCTAGATGTCAGGTTCTGACACAGCATTGCTAGATATGGCAACCCTAACACAGTGCTCTACCATGAGGAAAACAGCAACTCTGACATGGCATTTCTATATTGAGAAAAATAGCAGAGTGTGTGAAGATGAACTAAAGGCTACATGGTTCTTACATAAAGACGTTGTAGTGTGTTGAATATATATTCCTTCAGTGAGTATTCGATATGACCTTTGTTTTTAAACAGAGTCAACAGAAAAGCTGTTTAGTAGAGTCACATTTTTAAAAATACAGTCCTTGTAAAGCAGTTGTTCATAGACTTCTATCATTCTGTGAATTTATATAATATATACAATAGTATGTTTTTGAATAAATTCCAACTTGACTGTAGTTCCATGCAAAAGTTTATCTATATTTGTCTTACTTTCAATTTTTTGTTGCAAAAAATTCTGATCATAATTCTATTAATCAGTGAATCCCACATTCCTTCTAATGTCTATCCTCTGCCTCTATAAGACACTGTTTTATTTTAAGTTATCAAAGCCAGTCATATTTGTGTTTTGTCCTGTAGGACTCTCTCAAATTCTTATGTTAATAAATAAAATTTAAATCTAAAACTAAATGAATAATAAATTCAAATGTAATCAAATATACTTGAAAATAGTATATATGATAAAGTAGTAATAACTGAAAACTACCACAAAAATATTGAGTAGGCCTATAAAAAATAAGTTGCCTAGCTTAAAATTTTATGTTCCATATTTCATCGAAATAGTCTCCTATTGCAAAATATTAAGGGTATTTTATTATTTTAAATCTTATAATAAGTACCTATCAATCATATTTGTAGTTATATATCTGGACAAAAATGAACCACTAATAAAATTGCTAAAAATAAAATTGCAAATTCAGCTGATTATTTTCAAGCTTCTCTTTTGTACCAATTTACAATTGGTGATAACATGCCTTTATAGTTTTAGATAAATATGGCAGACAAAGCATTTGTCTTAGTATAGCCTTCATTCTCAAAGGGCATTACAGGAATAGTAATTGATTAAAATTGTAACAAGACAAAACCATAAAAAGAACCAAAATGAGTGGGAGATGAGCATGTTGGGGAAATTTAATTTTTGTAAAACTAAAAGCAAATGGAATAATGTTGATGAATAAAAAAACAACAAAACTGTCAAATTCCAGATATGGAACATGAGAGATGCACAGATAAGGGAGTAAAGGAGTCTGAACTGCATAGCTGAAAATCTTTATACTTGGCATTAGTCATGATAGTAATGAGATAGAGACAGTGGCAAAATACAAAGAGAAGCCATTTGCCTTCACCCTACACATACACACACAAACACTCGTGTGTGGGTGAATTGTGGGTCCATCAAAATAAATTGAATAATCACCCTAGAGAGAATTAACCACAGCAGAATGTGTATTATTATTCCAGGACACAATGTTTCAAATTCTGAATTTGTGGTGTCTCCCAATTTAAAGGTAGTTCTCCATCCTTTCAGTATGAAAGAAAGTCTTCCAGTCAACAAGCTCTGCTCCTATTTTACCCTATTAAAGATCCAATTTAAGGGAGAAAGGTAGCAGATAATTCAAGCCTGCATACACAACAGTTGATGAGACACATACTAGCTAACTTTATTAACCAAGCTAATTCTTCATTCCTCAATTTGAAAGGAAATTCAAGGATCAGAAGATATATAAGGCAAGTCCGGAGCATGAAAGGAGAAAAACTAATCAAAAACATAGAAATGTAACTCCAAGAGGAAACAGTCATAATTCACAGACAGAAAAGAATTTTAAAAATCTAATTAATATCTTCAAAAGGATTCTGAATGTTGCTTCCATAAAACATGACTCATAAACAGGATTGAGTAAAAATAATTCTCACAAAAATGTTAGATACTTTTGAAATTAAAACTATGTGAACAACATAAAAATAAAAATCTATAGAAGGGACAACCAGCAAGATGGCAGCAGAGTAAAGAGCTCCTAGAATCAGCTCCTGCTATGGGGCAGTTGGTGATCACACAGATCTAGAGCACTTGTTTCGGGGCTCCAGGAGACCAGAAGTGCCTCCTGAAACATCCTTGAAAGAATGTAAGGAGGAGACTGCCCATCTGCAGAGAAGATTCATAAGTATAGCACTCCATGCCATGGAGGCCAGTGCCCAGCCTCCAATGAGGGCACAAGCCACCTTGGAATCTGTTCCAAGGCTGGAATTGGAAGCCCCACTTCCCAAAAACAGGGGAGGAAGAGATGGTTGGCCACTGATATCAGCTACTGATTAGTAAATTTGGGGGGCTTAAGTATAATCCTAAGAACAGCTAAAATTTGAGCCTGTCCAAGACAGAAGGAGGCTGGAAGCCACCATTTTGACTCTGCCCCCAGCATGAGGGGAAGCCACACTGACTGGAAATCACAGTGATGGTAGAGACTGGTTTCTTTCACCCTGATTGGCCTGCAGCCCTAACCTAGACTTCAGCCCCACCTCTAGCAGGGAGGAAGCTGGCGGGCCCTGCACCAGACTCTCCAGGAAACTGCAGGTATATTTAGCTGGCACAGACTGAATAATCAGAAGTCTACTGGGGCAACTGTGGTCATCTTGGGCCTGCAGTGCATAGATTGCTGCCCATGCCTGCAGCTCCATCCCCAGCCCAGGCATGGGAGAAAGGGGCATTAAGCTTCATCAATATCTCTGGACAACCACAGTCTAAGTATGACTTGGCTTATTCCACACAGTTGTGGCTCTGTCCCTACCCCTGGCAAAGGAGAAAGTTGGGAGAAGCTTCATTGGTCCTTGGGGCAATGAGGGCTGCTTGAGCCTCCATAGCTTATAGCACCAACTACATCTTTGGCTCCTACTACACAGCCAGCAAAGGAGAAAGAGCAAGAAAGCCCTAAACTAAAGAGAAAAATTGCACTCAGAATAAATATTCTAGTAAGCCACATGCCAAGACACTAACAAAAAATTACAATCCACACCAAAAAATAGAAAGATATGTCCCAGTTAAAGGAACAATATAAGCCTCCAGATGACATAAAGAAGTTGAGACAACTAATCATAGATGTTCAAACAAATCTTCTTAATAAATTCAATGAGATGGTTAAAGAAATTAAGGGTATTAAGAAGACATTGGATGAGCAAAAGAAGAATTTGAAAGCATATATAGAAAAATAGCAGATCTTATGGGAATGAAAAGTGCAATATATGAAATTAAAAATACACTGGAATCATATAAAAGCAGATTTGAGGAGGCAGAAGAAAGGATTGGTGAGCTGGAAGAAATGGCCTCTGAAAGTGAACATACAAAAGAACAGATGAAGAAAAGATTGGAAAAACTTGAACAAGGTTCAGGGAACTAAATGACAGCAAGAGACATGCAAACATACATGTCATGTGTGTTCCAAAAGGAGAAGAGAAGGAAAAAGGAGCAAAAGGAATATTTGAAGAAATAACAGTAGAAAATTTCCCAACCCTATTGAAGGACATAGGTACCCATGTCGAAGAAGCATGACATACTCCCATCTGAAAAAATCCAAACAGACCAACTCCGAGACACATGCTAATCAGAATGTCAAATGCCAAAGACAAAGAGAATTTCGAGAGCAGCAAAAGAAAAGCAATGCATAACATATAAGAGAAACCCAATAAGATTAAGTGCTTATTTCTCACCAGAAACCATGGAGGCAAGAAGACAGTGGTATGATATATTTAAGATACTGCAAGAAAAGAACTTCCAGCCAGGAATCTTATATCCAGCAAGATTTTCTTTCAAAAATGAGGGCGAGTTTAGAATATTCACAGATAAGCAGAAACTGAGAGAGTTTGTAACCAAAAGACCTGCTTTGCAGGAAATACTAAAGGGTATGCTACAACCTGAAAAGAAAAGACAGGAGAGAGAGGCCTGGTAGAGAGTCTAGAAATGAAGATTATGTCAATAAAAGTAAATAAAAGTGTCAAAAGAGTGGTGAAAATAAAATACGACAAATAAATCCAAATATTCAGGAATAAACTTAACCAACAATGTAAAGCAATTGTATTCAGAAAACTACAACTCAGTGTTAAAAGAAATGAAAAAAAGACCTAAATAATTGGAAGAACACTCCATGCTAATGGATTGGAAGACTAAATATCATTAAGATGTCAATTCTACTCAAATTGATGTACAGATTCAATGCAATCCTGATAAAAATTCCACCAGCATTTTTAAAATAAATGGAAAACATGATTATCAAATTTATTTGGAAGCGTAACAGGTCCTGAATTGCCACAAACATCTTAAAAAAGAAAAACGAAGTTGGAAGACTCACATTTCTGGCTTTTAAGTCATATTACCAAGCTACAGTGGTAAAATCAGCATGGTATTGGCATAAACACAGACACATACACCAATGGAACCAAATTCATGGTTAAAAAACAGCCTCACATCTATGGTCAAGTGATTTTTGACTAGCCTGTCAAACCCACCCAGCTCAGGCAGAACAGTCCATTCAAGAAATGGTGCTGAGAAAACTGGATATCCATAGCAAAGAAGGAAGGAGGAACCCTATCTCACACCTTATACAAAAATTAACTTCAAATGAATAGAAAACCTAAATATAAAAGCAAGAACCATAAAGTTTCTAGAAGAAAATGTAGGAAAATATTGTCAAGACCTGATGGTAGGTGGTGGATCCTTAAAGGAGATAAGAGGAGGACTGAGATGGACTACTGATATTTAATGTTTGTAAAAGTTTTAATTAGCTTTACTGTAAAAATGTAGAAATGTACAGAGTTGATGGTAACACATTATAGTGAGTAACAGCTAGTTTATAAATGGGGATGTGGCTGAAAATGTTAGTCTAGGGATGTAAATGTCAATTGACAGAAAGCTAGAGAATAATCTAGAGACTGAATAGCACAATAAACCCAGAGGTGGATGAGAATTTTGGTTGATGGTACAGATGCAAGATTATCCTTTGTGAGTTAGAGCAGATGTACATCACTATTGCAGGGTGGTGGGAATGTGGAGAAGCATGGGAAAAATACAACTGTAGTGACCTATGGACTGTGGTTAACAATAATAATATAGTGTTCTTGCATCTATGCCAAAGATGTACTGTGTTAATAATAGGGAGGTTTGGAAAATGGGTGCCAAATGTACGCTGTGGACCTGGTAATAATCAGATGATATTATCTCATAATCTGTAACAAATGTTCCAACACGGTGTGGTGTGTGATAGCAGGGTGTTGTTTGGGAATTCTGCACATGTGCATGATTGTTTTGTAAGTTTACAACTTCTGTCATAAAAATATGTTTAAAAAATAATAATAGGCTGGGTTGGGGGAAACATACATCAAATATAAGATACGGATTATTAGTAGTAAGATTTTGACAATATTCTTTCATAATTTGTAGCAAATGTATCATGACAATGCAAGATGTTAGTGGAGGGTTGATGTATGGGACCCCTGTATGATGTTATGAATGTTTGCTTTATAAGTTCACAACTTTTACTATACACTTATTGTTTATGTATGTTCATGTATAAATGATATAAAAATAATAATAATAGGGTGGGTTGGGGGAAGAATACTTTGGTTAGTAATAATATTTTGAAGATACTTTTTAATCATTAGTTAAAAATGTTGCACAACAATACAAGGTATTGGTGGTAGGGTGAGATATGAGAGCCTTGTATGATGTTATGTATGTTTGTTTTCTAAGTTCACAACTATTGCTATACACTAATTATATATGTATGAGTGATATACTTCAATAAATTAAAAAATATATATCAAAGGGGAAGCCTAGAATTTGGATATATCAGAGAAAGACTTTAAAAAACTTTAAATGTGATTACATGATAAGGGATAAGAGGAAAAAAATAAAGGAAATCAGGAAATGACATATGAAAAAAAATCAATAGAAGGATTGTAAGATTAATTTGAAGTATTCTTCCAGCATACGCAGGTGAAAAGATACAAAGAGAAAACATGTAAAAAAAATTAGGCAAGAGTATTAATCCAGATAAGTCAATATCTAATAAACAGAAGTTTCAGAAGGAGAATAAAAATGGGAAAAAAAAGAGAAGAAATTACTTAATAAATAACATAAGTAAGCCCCCAGAGCTAAAGAGAGACCTGTCTTCGGATTAAATGAAAAGTAATTCAAACTGATACCATGGAAAAATTTCAGAACACAAGGATAAAGTGAAAATCCCAAAATCATCCAGAGAATACTAAGAGGAAAAATATTATCATAAATCAATTAATGCCATCATGACACATTTTTCAATTAGGAACTTTGAAGAACTAAGAGAAACTGATAAAAATTACTTCAAAATTCTGAGATAAAAAAATTTTGTACTTAGAAGTATATGTCCAGCCAAGCTATCAATGGAAATGGCAAAATAAAGCAATTTTTAGAAATATGATCAGTAAATATACTTCCCACTTACCATTTTTCAGAAGCTTGCATGGGAATATATTTGTGCAAAACAAATTGATAACAACAATAAAGATGGAGCTGAGATAAAAGAAACAGAGAATTTAAGAAGTCCAAAGCAAATAAATCTTAAGGTGACATAATAGTAATCACTTGCCTAGTAATAGCTAGAACAATATGAACAAGAAATCCCTGGGTTGTAAGGAAAATGTCTTGAAAATAAAGAATGGAATGGATTATTTTCAATAGACAGAATGTTTCATGAGCTGGAGTATCAAAAAAAATGTATTGCTGAAGGCATGTTTTTTCAACAATGAAAAGCGAGCACATTAGTAACACTAAGAAAAACAAGACAAAAAAATCTTTCCAAGAAAATAATGCAGCAAATACAAGGCATGTTGAAATGTTTTATCAAGATACTGATGGTCTTTAAAAAAGAGTATCTATTTGATATTGACAATATACTTTTTTTGCCTGATTGGCAAAGTAATTGTGACAATGGACGCATGCAAGAAAAACTGTAATTCCAACATAATGCTTGGCTCTTCAGTGAAAATTATCTAAAGGATAATAATAATACAAACAATGACCTTTAAGCTTTGGTTTTTAGAATCAATCTGTTGATGACGACAGAAAGTTTGTTATGGATACAAATAAATAGTAAATACATTCAGTTTTAAAATAGTGAAAATATATAGTTAGCCAATA
>JAKSZT010000049.1:40299541-40318158 GCA_026826555.1 Tolypeutes matacus
GGCTGTTGAGTTCATCTATTTCTTCTTTCATCAATGTCGGCTGTTTGTGGGTTTCTAGAAACTTGTCCATTTCCTCTAGATTGTCATTCTTGTTGGCATATAATTTTTCAAAGTATCCTCTTATGATACTCTTTATTTCTGTGGGGTCAGTAGTGATATCACCTTGCTCATTCCTTATTTTATGTATTTGCATCTGTTCTCTCTTTTTCTTTGTTAGTCTGGCTAAGGGTTTGTCAATTTTGTTGATATTCTCGAAGAACCAGCTTTTGGTTTTGTTTATTGTTTCCAGTGCTTTCTTATTCTCTATTTCATTTAGTTCTGCTCTAATCTTGGTTATTTCCTGCTTTCTACTTCCTTTAGGTTTAGTTTGTTGTTGTTTTTCCATTTCCTCCAAGTGTGCAGTTAGGTCTTCAATTTTAGCTCTTTCTTCTTTTTTAATATATGAATTTATGGCTATGAATTTCCCTCTCAGGACTGCTTTTGCTGCATCCCATAGGTTTTGATATGTTGTGTTGTTGTTTTCATTAGATTCAAGGTAGTTACTGATTTCTTTTGAAATTTCCTCTGTGACCCACTGTTTGTCTAAGAGTGTGTTGTTTAACTTCCATATCCTTGTGCCTAACCTGTTTCTCTGGCCCTTATTGATTTCCAACTTCATTCCGTTGTGGTCAGAGAAATTACTTTGTATAATCTCAATCTTTCTGAATTCATTGAGTGTTGTTTTGGGGCCTAGCATGTGGTCTATTTTGGAGTATGTTCCATGTGCATTGGAGAAGAATGTAAATCCCGCTGTATTTGGATGTAGTGTTCTGTATATGTCTATTAAGTCCAAATCTTCTAATGTATTGTTGAGTGCCTTAGTTTCTTGATTGATTCTCTGCCTAGATGTTCTGTCTAATGATGACAGTGGTGTGTTGAAGTCCCCTGCAATAATTGTAGAGGAATTTATTTCTCCTCTTAGTTTTTCCAGAGTTTGCCGCACGTATTTTGAGGCACCTCGATTAGGTGCGTAAATGTTGATGATTGTTCTCTCTTCTTGAGAGATTATTCCTTTTACTAATATGTAGTGTCCATCTTTGTCTTTTACATTAGTTTTGCATTTAATTTGTCTGATATTAGAATAGCTACTCCTTCCCATTTTTGGCTATTGTTAGCTTGTAATATGGTTTTCCAGCCACTTTCATCCTACTTGAATCCCTGGGTCGAAGGTGGGTTTCTTGTAGACAGCATATAGATGGATCATATTTTCTTATCCATTCTGCCAATCTGTGTCTTTTGGTTGGTGAATTTAATCCATTAACATTCAGTGTTATTAGTCATAACGAATTTCTTACTTCAGCAATTTTTTCTTTGGGTTAATGTATGTCATATGTTGTTTTGTTTCTTTTTGAGTTTTCAGTTGTTTTTAAACTCTCCTCCAACTCTCTCTCCTTTGTTTTTTCCTTTCAACTTGTAGAGATTCCTTTAGTATTTCTTGAAGTGCTGGTTTCTTCTTGACATACTCTGTTAATTACTGTTTATCTGTGAATATTTTGAACTCTCCATCATTTTTGAATGCCAATTTTGCTGGATAGAGAATTCGTGGCTGAAAGTTTTTTCTTTTAGTGTTTTGACTATGTCATACCACTGTCTTCTTGCCTCCATGGTTTCAGCTGAGAAATCAGCAATTCATCTTATTGTGCTTCCCTTGTATGTGATGGTTCTCTTTTCTCTTTCTGCCTTGAGTATTTTCTCTTTGTCTTGAGCATTGGACATTTTGACAAGTATATGTCTTGGAGTTGGCCTGTTGGGATTTATATTATTTGGGGTGCGCTGTGCTTCCTGGATCTGTACATTCATCTCTCTCAATAGAGTTGGAAAATTTTCAGCCATAATTTCCTTCAACACTCCTTCTGTTCCCTTTCCCTTCTCTCCTCCTTCTGGGATGCCCATAATGCGTATGTTTGTATATTTTGTATTATCGGTTAATTCCCCGAGACCATGCTGGATTTTTTCTATCTTTTTGTCTATCTGTTCTAAAATCTCTTTGATTTCAACTGTATTGTCTTCCATATCACTAATTCTTTCCTCTTCCTGTTCAAATCTGCTGCCATGTGAGTCCAGCGTATTTTTCATTTCTTGGCTTGTGCCTTTGTTCACCATCATATCCATTACCTTTTTAGGCGTGTTAGCTATTTCTTCAGTATGTTCTCCCAGTGTCTTCTTTATATCCTTAATCTCTTCCTTCAGTTCTTTAACTTGGTCCATGATATTTGTTTGGATAGCTTTGATTAGTTGTTCGATGTTCTGCATTGCTTCCTGGTTTTTATTTTGTGATTGGCTGGTCCATGTTTTCCAGTTTCTCAGAGTCATTTGTATTTTTGTTGCCCTCTGGTCATCATATTATCTTGATGGGTTTGTTCAGTTGATTAGCTTTTCTCTATGCTCTAGAATTTTATTTAGCTGTTGGTTCTGTGTGTGAGTTAAGTTTTCTCTTTGGCATTTTTCTTCTTATTTTATTTCCTTGCTTCTTTCTATGTTCCCTTGAAGGCAAAGGTTAGGGCCAGAGGAATCATAAGATGTAAGGAAGGCAGGAGGATAATAGTAATATTGATAAAAGTTAGAAGAGGGACAAAATGAGACTTAATGAGATGAATATTTAACTTGTGTAGGCAGTGTAGAGTACTAGGAAAAAATATGGAGTTCCTACAATGGACTGGGAAAACAAATGGAGGAATATATATATAATGATTTAGAAGGCTAGAATTATGAGGAGGGAGAGAAATAGTAAAGAAAGGTCTGAAAGGAAAAAGTTAAACTAATAAAAAAAAAGAGAAGAAAACAAAATAGATGGAACAGAAATTGACACCCTTAAGTTGTAGGTCTATGAAAAAATGTTGTCTCTAAGAGCCACAACAGAAAACAGAAGGCAGAATGATGCAGGAAGGATAAACGATAGTTTGTAATACAGAATCAATATATACAGCGAGTGGGAAATTACTGTAAAAGAAGCCCAGCAAAGAAGCGACAAGCTGGCAACACCTATTTAAGAAATATATATATATATAGAAGGAAAAAGGAAGGGGGGAGGAAAGAGGAAAGAATAGCAAGAGACCAGAAAGAAACAGAGAGAAACCAAATATCCACACAGGCAAGCAGTCAAACAGAGCTAAGGGGGGTCAATGATTCCCCTAGTGTCCACGTGGATCCTTCCTGCCTACTTGTGTTTATCAATCAATTTTCCCACAGGGTTCTATATGCAGGTCCTGAAGCAGCATTTAGCTATTGAACTAAATTAAAAAGAATTTATTTTTCATTTGTCGAGGTGACCTCACTTTTTTTTTTTTTTTTTTTTTTTTTAGCCAAATGCAGGACCCAAAAGAATTCCTCCTCTAGACCAACCCCCTTATGGAAGGGACCCTAGCTGGGCCCGTGGAATTTAATCAAGCACGTCCCACTTTCCGAACTCCCCAGGTTAGCTGTAGCTCTGTTGTTAGTCAGTGAGGAGTGCTAAAGATGGCGGATACCGCCCCTTCTGGAGCCGAGCTCGAGCGTCACCGGGCTGCTAAGTAAATCAGTTTGAGTGCAATTTCGCGTCTGCTCTCAGCCTGATGCTGCTTCAGGACGGCTTATCTGCTCCCCAAAGCTATGGGGTGGTGCAGGCAGCCAGATCGATGTCTAAAAATATAAAATACCCTTCCCTGTCCTCCAACAGAACCCTCCCTCTTTTGGGAAGTGTCCCTTCTTCCTGGCTCCGTAGCGGCCTGGGTCTTATCCTTGGGTGGCTAGGGAAATCAGCTCTGTTCCCCGACCAGAATTTCCCCTCCGGTTTACCGGGTGCTGATTAGCTTGTTTGATCTGTTCACACAAGTTCCAAGGGCGCCAGGCAGCCAGATTCCCAGAAAATAAAACTTTTTCGCCCTGCTCGCTGCTCCAAATGGCCGTTTATTTTATTTTATTTTTCCTCCCTAACTGCGGGGCTCAGTCATCTGTGCCAAACACCACCAGGAGCCTTAAAACTCACGAATCTCTACCGTTCTGTCCACACCGTTGATCCGCTCAGATATATGTCCCAAGCTTCTCACTCCACACCTGCACAGCACAGACCCCTGGGCAGGACCCCGTCCACAATCGGCCTTGCTCTGGGAGCTTGCAGTGTGTGCCCTCCTACACTAACGCCATCTTGGCCCGTCTCTCATGTGCTTTTTAGTCATTTGTATTTCTTCCTTGGAGAAGCGTCTCTTCAGATCACTTGCCCATTTTTTAAATAGGTTGTTTGTCTTTTTATTTTTGAGGTGTAGGATTTCTTTATATATGCAGGATATTAGGTTCCTATCAGATATATGGTTGCCAAATATTTTCTCCCATTGAGTAGGCTGCCTTTTTATTTTCTTGATAATGTCCTTTGAGGTGCAGAAATTTTTAATTTTGAGGAGATCCCATTTATCTATTTTTCCTTTTGCTGCTTGTGCTTTGGGTGTGGAGTTCATGAAACTATTTCCTATTACAAAGTCCTGTAGATGCTTCCCTACATTATCTTCCAAGGTCTTTGTGATTTTGGCTCTTATATTTAAATCTTTGATCCATCTTGAGTTGATTTTTGTAAAAGGTGTGAGATGGTGTTCCTCTCTCATTCTTTTGGATATGGATATCCAGTTCTCCAATCTCCACTTGTTGAAGAGGCCATTCTCTCCCAACTGAGTGGGCTTGGTGGCCTTGTCAAATATCAGATGCCTGTATATGCGAGGATCTATATCAGAACTCTCAATTCGGTTCCCTTGGTTAGTATGTCTATCCTTGTGCCAATACCATGCAGTTTTGACCACAGTAGCTTTGTCGTATGTTTTAAAGTCAGGTAGTGTGATACCTCCGACTTCATTTTTCTTTTTCAATATGTCTTTGGCGATTCAGGGCTTCTTACCTTTCCAAGTATAGTTTGTAGTTAGTTTTTCCAGTTCCTTAAAAAATACAGTGTTGATTTTTATTGGGATTGCATTAAATCTGCAGATTAGTTTGGGTAGGATAGACATCTTGATGATGTATAGTCTTCCTATCCATGAACAGGGAATATTCTTCTCTGATTTCCTTTAACAGTGTTGTGTAGTTTCCTGTATATAAGTCCTTTGTATCTTTAAATTTATTCCTAGGTATTTGATTCTTTTAGTTACTATTGTAAGTAGTATTTTTTCTTGATTTCCTCCTCAGATTGCTCATTATTGGTGTACAGAAATGCTACTGATTTTTGAGCATTGATCTTATAGCCTGTGACATTACTGAACTCCTTTATATGTTCTAGAAGCTTTGTTGTAGATTTCTCAGGTCTTTCTACGTATAGGATCATGTTGTCTGCAAATAATGAAAGTTTTATTTCTTCTTTTCCAGTTTGGATGCCTTTTATATCTTTTTTGTGCCTCAGTGCTCGAGCAAGTACTTCTAAGACAATGTTAAATAGGAGTGGTGATAGTGGGCATCCTTGTCTTATTCCCGATCTCAGAGGGAAGGCTTTTAGGATTTCACCATTGAAGACGATGTTAGCTTTGGGTTTTTCTTATATACCCTTTATCATGTTCAGAAAGTTTCTGTCTATTCCTATCTTTTGTAGTGTTTTTATGAGGAAAGAGTGCTGTATTTTGTTGAATGCTTTTTCTGCATCTATAGAGATGATCATGTGATTTTTTTCTTTGAATCTGTTTATGTGGTGTATTACATTGTTTGATTTTCTTATATTGCACCATCCTTGCATACCCGGGAAGAAACCCACCTGTTCATGGTGTATAATTCTTTTGATATGTTGTTGAATGCGATTAGCAAGTATTTTGTTGAGGATTTTAGCATCTAGGTTCATTAGAGAAATTGGTCTGTAATTTTCCCTTTCTTGTGTTATCTTTGTTTGGCTTTGGTACTAGGGTAATGTTGGCATCATAGAATGAGTTAGGCAATATTCCTTCTACTTATATTTTTTGGAAGAGCTTAAGCAGGATTGGTGTTAGCTCTTTCCAGAATATTTGGTAGAATTCAGCTGTGAAGTCATCTGGTCCTGGACTCTTCTTAGCTGGAAGGTTTTGGATGACTGAGTCTATCTCTTTACTTGTAATTAGACTGTTAAGGGTGCTGCCGGGGAGCCTCCTTGTTGCTCAAATATGGCCTCTCTCTAAGCCAAACTCAGCATATGATTGCATTACCTTACCCCCAGCATGGGACATGACTCCCGGGGATGAGCCTCCCTGGCAACAGGGGATTACTACCAAGTGCCAACTGGCAACATGACTGGAAAAAGACCTTCAATAATAGGGGGAAATGTAAAGACAAATGAGTTCATATGGCTAAGAGACTTCAAAGAGAGTCAGGAGGTCATCCCAGAGGTAATGCATATGCACACCTCAGTAGGATCTCATAGAACACCAAAGTGGAAATCACCCCAAACTGAGGGCTCCTGAGGGCTCTGGAGACACCCAGGTCCTATATAAGGGGGGATAGCTCCAGAGATTGATGCTTTATCAGTGGGCTATACTTTGGAATCTGTTCTCCTGAGAGTGACAGAGTTGAACCAAATAAGTCCTCCCTGCACATGGTCCATCAGTCCCTTCTATTCAAACCTATATGTGGTGCTGAAGTTTATAGGTGTACTTCCAGAGACTGTAGCCTCTGGCCTGCCCATGTGCCAGCTGTGCCTGGAATCTTGGTGGAGCTGCAACTCCTACTCTACAGCTCAATGGACTCACCCAAGACACTTGGCGGGGATATGATGATGGACAATGGCCATCCCAGGGAATGGAGAGAGTCTGCAGCTGAAGGCAGGATAACCCCATCCATCTTGCCCATGGGATATAAGCCCCTTCTCACTTGGAGGTGGAGTGGACTTCAACATCCCAGACTCCTCAGGATTCGGGGAAGAGCTATTGACTAGAGTGGACTTACTGGTGTTCTGTTGTTAGACATATTGTGATTCAATCAATGGAAGAAATTACAACATTGATGTGGAGCCAGTGGCCACTGGATGCTTTCAAGCCAGGTAGAGGGAAAAACAGTTGTAATAAAAGGGCTTTTTCGGGACTTGGGAATTATCCTGAGTGACATTACAACGACAGATAAAGGCCATTTTACACCAGCATATAACATACAGAACTGTGTGGGAGAGAGTGTGGTCTACAATGTGAACTATGGTCCATGCTTAGTGGCAAAGCCCCAGGATGTGTATATCCATTGCAGGTGATATGCCACACTAATGGAAGATGTTGATGTGGAAGGTTGTGGGAGGTGTGGGAGGTTATGGGAGGTGTTTGAGGTTGTGGGAGGTGTGGGAGTTGGGGAACATGGGAATACCTGTAATTTTGTGTAACATTTATGTAACCTAAAAAGACATTGGTCAAAGTAGACAGCTAGACATATCAATGATAGTATTAATAGCTAAAGTTCATATGACTCCAAACATAATGCCTTTACATACCACTTCTCTAATTCAGGCAACTCTCTCATGGTATCTTGCCTAGATTATTAAAAAAACTCTGAACTAGCCTTGCTTATGTCAGTTTATTTCACAATCAATATATTCCATCTACTCCATAACTCTTTGTTTTCTTATATATTTTTTTCTTTCTCAAAACTTGATATTGGATGGAAAATTCTAAATTTCTTAGCTTAATTTTAAAGAACGAACCATCCATCCCTTTAACATATATTTCTAATACTCTCATTCACTCCACATGATGCAGACTCATCTGCACCTAGATGCCTCATTTCATCATACAAATATCTTCTTCAGTCACATCTCTGAATCTTTGCTCATTCTGTTCTTCTTGACTAGAATATATTCTAAATTTCACCTTTGTTGCCATTCAAGGCCTATCTTTCCATAGATAGTGTGTTTACTTTCCAACCTGGAGTTGAAAACTTTTACCTAAGGTCACAGTTATATTTTTAGTAATTATTCATATATTGTGTTTCAAATACTTTTGTACACTCATTTTATGAAGACTAAGAAACATGTTTCTTTAACATGGTCCTTGTACAAAATCAGGGTTCAAATACTTGCAAGATGAACTCAGTAGAGGAATTCCTTATATTAGCTAGCAATTGATGATAAAAACACCATAGCTCTTTAAGTAAATTAAGTATGAAGAAAATGTATTAGGCCATTGCATAGAGGACATTATGTAAGGACTCCTAATTAATAGATTATAAGGAAAATATAGGAAACTGAATATATTGAGTTGGCATACATTGAAATAGTCATAATTTTTTTTTTTCAGGTAAAATGAACTATCTGAAGTACAAGATCTCTAAAACCACAATTTTATTGGAAAAATCATGACAAGTAATAAATGCCTTTTTCTTTTAGACTCATATGTCATTGCATGAGAAATGAAAATATTCAATTTTTTTCAGGATATATAGTGGGTTGAATTATGTGCCCCTACAAACACATGGTCTTGATTTCAGTCCATGTCTCTGTGAGTGTGAACCCATAACCTTTTGAAGATGTTATTTTTAGTTAAGATGTGGCCCAACTAAATGAGGGTGGTTCTTAATCCAGATTACTGGAAGCCTTATCAAAAGAAGCTGGGTGTCACAAAAGTAAGAAAGTGGAGTACATCACTGTGTGGTGGGAGGTAGAAATACAAGCCAAGGAACCCCAAGAATTTCTAACAGCCAGCACCAGAATGCTACAGATTTCAGGGAGAAAACAAACCCTGACAATATCTTGATTTTGGACTTCTAGCCTCTAAAACCTGTGATCCAATAAATTCCTGTCATTTAAGCCAAGCCATTGTGTTCTACTTTTCACAGCAACTTCGCCAACTAAAACAGTACGCTTCTGACCAAAGAAAACAAAGTGAAATTCAACACTCTTACTAACCTACCACTTAAAAAATAAGCTATGCTGGAAATGCATTTCCCTTTTATAAAGATAAACAGAAACACATTGGATGAAGAAGATACTTAAGGGATGTAAACTGAAGGGACACCAGTCAAAACCACAAAATAAGGACCTTCTGTGGATCTAGATAGAAAGAATACAGAGTTCAGTGAAGGACTGGCCAAAGTGTTGCTAACTCAAACCCTTAAAGTGATAGAGTGTAGAAATAGAGTGAGACAGAGACTCTAGGATTAGCCACAGCAACAAATCCACCACTTGATTGCAGTAATAACTCAAAGTCAGGGACAATAATTTTAGCCATTTATCTAACCTTTCTTCAATCATTTCTAGTACTTTATATGATGCAGGAAGGAAAATTAGAAATGTTTCTGCCTTCAAATAAATATCAGGATGCACTATTTCAGAGAAGATTCCTAAAACAACTTGACCAAGTACTGTACAGAAAATAATCCTTATATATTTTAATTAATGACTAATTTATTTTAAATGATATTATTAGATTTTAAGTTTGCATTGCTAAAGCATAAAAAAGAGTAGATGGCCAAGATAATATTGCTGGATAAATGTTGAATTTTGATTTCCTTAATTTATGTGCCTAATATTACAAACTTAATATAGCCACAATATGCTTTTATACTATTATCAGTAAGTGAAAATTATTTTACTAAATAAATAGTTTCAACCAAATATTAAGTATCTAAATAATGGCCCTCTTCAAGATTCTCCAATTATGTTGATTTTATTAACAGCAGATATTGAAAGAATTTTGCCCCATCTTTGCATAACATTGAAAAGATCAGAATCTTGTTTGCATTTATTTGACTTGAAAGAATAATATACATTTAAACATATAAGATAGGTTGGTTTCTAGTGTTGAGTTCCATAAGATAACAAAATTTTAACACTGAAATGTAAAGCATTTACGCAGTCCTACTGCTCTCCAGAGAAAAAGTGAACAACTTTCCCAACCTTATATGACTAACTAGTGATAGAATCAAGAAAAGAATAGAGGATCTTTATTTTGGTGCTATATTCAGTTTTATATGTTATATTTTACACTTATCATATTTTGTATAATTTTTAAAGCTCATCACTAAAATTATCTTAAAATAACAATGAAAATCCCCAAACGAGCTTTTTGGGATGGGCTATGGAAGCATGTGGTTGAAGTGGAGGAAGATAATCTTTCCATGGATTCCTCTTAGCCATAGACTGGGATAAAATATTTGCAAATCATATATCTGATAAAGAACTTATATGCAGAATATAAAAGAATTCTCAAAACTCAATAATGAGTAAAGAAGCAATGAAGATAAAAGATAGGCAAAACTTTTAATGGGCACTTCACCATGCAAGATGTACAGATTACAAAGAATTATATAAAAAGATACTCAACATCATTAATCATTAGTGAAGTGCAGATTAAAATAAATAGCCATTACATGTCTATTAGAATAGCTAAAATTCAAACGACTGACCACACTACATGTTAGGAAGAATGTGAGGAAAATATAACTCTTATACACAACAATTGTACAAACACTTTGGAAAACAGTTTGAGGTTCATAAAAATCTAAACACACATCTACCATATGATCCAACCATTCCATTATTAAATATTTACTCAGGATAAAGTATATCTCCATTTAAGGACTTGTACAAGATTGTTCATAGCATCTTTATTTGTAATAGCCAACAACTGAAATAACACAAATGCCCAACAATAAATTAATGGATAAACAAATTTTACAAATTTTAGTATGTACAATACAATGGATAATACTCAGCAATGAATAGGAATGAATTTTTGATATGGACTACAGCATAAATAAGTCTCAAAAAAAAGTATGTTGAGTAAAGAACCTAGACAAGAATATATTCAACATGCTGCATGTTTTATTCAAATAAAATTCTAGGAAATACAAATTAATGTATGATGACAGAAGTCAGATCAGCGTTTGCCTGGGGAAGGAGGACAGGAGAGAGGGATCCCATTTGTTTAATGGTTATGTTTGTTATCTTGATTGTAGTGCCGACTTCAGTCAAAATTTATCAAATTCTACCACTTTAAGTACATGTAGATTTTTACATGTAAATTATACCTCAATAATACTGTTAAAAATTATGAATAACAGTACTTTTAGTTGAACCAAAACTAAAAAACTTACTTTGAAAGACATTAAAAGTATAACAGATAGATTAATAGATGTGTGTATAATAAAATAAATATAGCATAATGTTAAATAATTTTTGTAGTATAAATATAGATATTCATAGATTCACTGTATACTCTTTTGAACTTTTCTATAAATGTGAAATATTTCCTTATAAAATATTGGGAAATTCTATTTAAACACTTAAAAAATATAGAAAAAAAAGAACTTTCTGATTCTTTTTTTTCTGTGAAATAGGAGTAACAATGATACCAAAATATTATATATACTACACACCAAGAAAACCAGACAGATCTCTCATATGAATACTAAAGCTACATAACAAAATAAAATATTAGAAAACACACTCTAGATACATTTTAAAAAATCAGAATTTTACCAAATAAGGTTTATTTCAGAATGGAAGGGATGGTTCAATTTTAGGAAATTGATTTATATAATTTATCATTAGTTCACTTAAAAGGAAATGGCATGACTATAAACATATATGCTAAAGAGGCATTTGAAAAATTCAAAAATTCAGGGTAAACTAATAAAATAGGAAATGATTAAATTCCAAAAATTAAACATCATATTTAATAGACTCAATGATAACAACAAATACAAAACCAAAAAGCAGCAGCAGCAACAACAAAAATATAAATATGCCCTCATCACAGAATTAGTAAACATTTTAGAAGAGATACAACCCAAAAAAAGTTATATTAATAAAAATAAAGTTCTAAAAATTGGAAGAGAAAAAGTAAAATGTACCTTTTTACTTGTGAATGATGTTATTTTATGCTTGAAAAAACTCAAAATAATTTACAAACTACCCTATAAAATAAGCAATTCACTAATATAGTGTAGATTAACACAAAATAAAATTTCTATTAGACGATAAGTAGAAGATACCATTTAAAAATATACTAAAGAGGAAATTGTAGGATCTATAAAGAAAACTCATGATACTCCTTAAACCCTAGCACTAATCCTTGAATAATTAAAAAAGCATATTATTTTTAATTGAAATATTTAAGATCAAATTTGATGTCAGTTTTTATTACACATGTATTTATATATTTAACAAAATCTTAATAATAACATTTTTTAAAACACTTTTTTTGTTTCCAAGGTTAGAAAAAGTAATTATTTTAAAAAGTAAATATTTTAAAAAGAAGTACCAGGGATTGAACCCAGCACCTTGTACATGGAAAGCAGTCTCTTAGCCAGTGAACTGCATCTGATCTCCAAAATGAGTGGTTTTTTTTCATACATTTGTTTATTTTTAGGATGTACTGGGGATCAAACTCATGGGAAACAGGCACTCAACCACTTGAGCTATATCTGCTCCCTAGAAAAATTAATTTTAAAGTTAATTTGGAAAAAATTAGCAAACAGGAATATCCAGGAAGACTCTAAAACAGGAAAGAAATGAGAGCAAATTTGCCCTACCATATATCAAAATATACTGTAAATCCTAAGTTATCAAAATACTATGGTATTATTTCACCCATTTGTATAATGACAAAGGTACCAAATTAAATGTCCAGAAGAGTGAAAACATATGTACACATAAAACATGACATATTATTTGACAAAGGTAGTTATTTAAATCAGTGGAGATAAGATGGAATCTTTAATAAATGATCTTGAAATGAATGGGAAACAATCTAGGAAAAAACAACTTTAATCTATATCTCAGTTTCCACACACTCTACACACTAGGATACATTTCAATTATATCAAAGATTTAAGTGTAAATAATGAAAGATAAGACAATTCTTTTATCACTTTGGAGTTATAAGTAGTATGCCAAAAATAATCCAGAAGCTCTACAATTTAAAAAATTAATTAAATAACAACATCTTAAACATGTCCACATACAAGACACAAACACACACATGAGTCAAAAGACAAGAGTACTGACAAACTGGATAATAATTTTTGCAATCCATATCACATGGTCACAATGCTAATTTTTATTAACATCAGTGAGAAAAAGAGGAACAGCCTAATTAAAAACTGGGCAAGTGATATACAAATGGGTCTTCAATATATTAAATGATTTTTAAATAAGATAAATGCAAACTGAAAGTACTCTGAGATATTTTTACCTATCACACTGCAAAAATATAAAATTTGATAAATCATTGCTTTTGTGCTATGGTGGGAAATATAAACTCTCGTGCATTAATGGAAGTAGAATAATTTTCCAACCTTTATGTCAATATTTCTCAAATTGCAAATGAATATAAATTTTCTTTCAAATATTTCACTTTTAGGAATTTATCTTATGGATAACATACACACAGAAAATGTTCTATGTACAAGATTATTCAATGAAGAACATTTGTAATAGCAAAAGTTTGGGAAACAACCTAAATATATACTATTTATATATTATAAATAGTATTATTGAAGCAGCCTAGTAAATAGGGAATCAGTAGGTAGATCTGGAACCTGGCAAGACATCCACGTGGATATCAATACCCCCAAGATGGCTGCTGGAAGATCCTCATGAGATTCTGCCATTCAGAATGAGGCTTCCTCCAGAAGCCGGGAGAAGCCCCAGATATTCTCTAGGACCTTATCATTGGGCCTTCCTGGGGGATTGACAGGCGGGGTAATCAATCTAAACACTTGCCATTAACAAAGGGACTCCTCACTTGCCATTAACAAAGGGGCAGAAAAATTAACGGTTTAAAAACCAAGCGCAAAGGCTGAATCTCTCTTTTACCTTTGGACCCCTATTCTGGCCTTCTTCACCCCCACCTGGATCAATACTCAAGTAATACCTGGGCATTTATAATCTATAATGTGAAACTGTAGTCTGTAAACTGGTCCTCTTCATCACTCTTCAGCCCCTTCCTCTCTACCTGGGACCCAAAGACTGTTATTTTCTCCCATTTCCCTTCCCTCCCTATCTTAATAAATTACTGGCCTAATCAACATAGTATGCTCTTGAAATTCATTTTTTGCAGCATAGTCAAGAACCTAGACAAAATCTTGTAACATTATAAAGTTAAAGCACATCCATAAAATGGAACCTTTCAACTAAAAATAATAACCAGCTGATTTAAATTGGCTTGGAGTTAGTTATGAGATAATTTAAGGATAATGTAAAGGAGGAAATATCTATAACTTGCAAGTGTTTCTGTTTTCAAAAAAAGAGAAAATATATAAATCTACTGGTATAAAAATATCTTCAAGACTAACCAAAAACCAATAACAATTTTCACCTATTGGAAATTATAGAAATTTAGCAGATGCATAATGTAAGAGTGAGGGACATCTTATATTGAATCTCTTTTTATACTTTTTAAAATGTTTGAACCATGAGAATATAGTATTCAATCAAAAATAGCATATACAAAAGGATAAAATTGAACCTTTAAAAATCTCCAGTGATGAAGACTCTGATTTCAGTTCAGACATGCAAAGAGCTTGGGAAATCATCACTCCTGTTCTTACAAAGAGGTAAAGATGAACAAACCTAAAATTAATCAATTTTCCTGTATAAATTAGAAAACAAATCTTGAGGCAAATACAGAGAGTCACAGCTAAGATCTGCTTACCAGGAAAAGAAGCCATAGGAAACCAAAACTGGTAGGATCATTTAAATGTTAATGTCAATGAATTGTTGGAGGCTGACTGTGGACTAGAACACTAGAAGAATGAGAGTAAGGAAATCCTTGGGGCAAGAGTCTGAGAGAACCTTCCCCACTTTTGTGGGATTTACCTCAAGTAACTCTGCAGTATCTGCAAGTCACAGGCCTTGCCATGGCCTCGCCCGCGCGGCATAACCCCCTCCCCTGTTCCCCTTTTCCCTCTCTCTCTCTTCCTTGTTCCTTCTCACCAATCTGAGCTCTCGCCCCAGTTATTGCCTTTTTTGGACAACCTTGCTTCGCCCCTTGCCGCCCCCAAATTCTGCCCCTTTCCCTAGCAACCCCTGACCCTAACCACTGCCCAATGATAAGCCTCCACCATCGGCTGAGGGACTGCCCCCAGCCTAAAGAGTATATATGCACTGTACTTCCTCAATAAAGCTCTCTCTCTTTGCTTCTTCCCCCGCATGAGTCTTTCTTTCACGCGCGGTCCTTACCAGATACCCCCCACACCTGAGCCGTGGAGACCAGGGAGCCCCCAACCCGACGCCGCTCCCTGAGAACCTCCTCACCCTCGCCGTTCCCGGAGTGCGCACCGGACGGCCCATAACTAGCCAGTGTCGCCCCCCGGGCTGCAGCAGGCTGATCACCCTCAGGCCCGGGGAACAAAGCGGCAGAACTCCACCAAGTTCTCAGAGTGAAGAGCCAAGAAAGATCCTCTTGTTGCTCTGGCAGAGAAGAGGAAGAGTAGTATGCTTAGAGCATTCTCCATAACAAAGGCTTACTTAGGAGAACTTTATCCCACTTGAGGGATGGGCATTATTCCCACTCAATCCTCATCTAGCCTTTCCTGTCTCAAGGGGGTAGGAAGCAAAGACAAACTTGTAAAAGTTCTAGTCCAGGGACACAGGCCCAATAAAATACTGAAGTCTAATGGAAAATTACAGAATTCTCCCCACACTCACACACCCTACCACCACACCAACAGGGCTCCAGTATAACAGTGGATTACAGCTGAAAGAGATGCAAGACACAGACTCTCTCTGAGAAGGAATATTTTAGGGAAGTCCAAAATCAAAAAAGGAGACAAAATAAAGGACAGTAGAGGAATCTGAGGTCTTAGCAATTAGAGGAAACATTTAAACACAGAGCAACTCCTATCCAGATTAACCTAAAACCTCATACAAAAAGCCAATTTACTTTAGTTCCTATTACCTGATACATAATGTTCAGCTTTCAACAATAATTACAAGGCATGGTAAAAGTCAAGTAAAAACACAGTTTGAAGAGACCAAGCAAGTATCAGAACCATAGTCAGATATGAAACAGATATTGGTTTCAGATAGAGAATTTATAATAATGATGATTAATATGTTAATGTCTATATTAAAAAAATAGACAACATACAAGAGCACATGGGTAATATAAATAGAAAGAAACAGTAAGAAATAATCAAAAGGAAATAGAAATGAAAATGTAAGAAATGGCTTAAAAAGCATATGAAAAGATGTTCAACATCACAAGCTATTAGGCAAATGCAAATCGAAACTATAATGAAATATCATTTTACACCCATTAGCCTGGTGGCTATTAAAACAACAGAGGACTACAAGTGTTGGAGAAGATGTGGAGGAAAAGGAACACTTATCCATTGCTGGTGAGAGTGTAGAATGGTGCAGCCATTGTGGAGGATGGTTTGGCACTTCCTCAGGAATCTAACTATAGAACTGCCATGATCCAGCAATCCCACTGCTGGGTATATACCCAGAAGAATTGAAAGCAGGGATACAAAGAGATATATGTACACCAATGCTTATAGTGGCATTATTCACTATTACCAAAAGTTGGAAGCAGCCCAAATGCCCATCAAAGATGAAGCAAACTGTGGTATATACATACAATGGAATGTTACTCAGCTCTAAGAAGGAATGCAGTATTAACACATGGGATAACATGGATGAATCTTGAAGACCTAATGTTAAGGCCATAAGCCAGGCAGTGAAGGATAAATATTACATGACCTCACAGATATGACTTAAGCAAATTGAGCAGATTTAAAGAGCTAGAGTATGGAAGATAGGTTTACAGGAGACAGAAAAGAGATGGAGGATGGTGAGCTGATGCCTATATGAACAAAATCTATGATAAGGTTGAAGGGGGTGGTTGGGCAGTGGATGGTCAAGAGAGTGGTGCAGTGATGCAATTGGGTTCCATGGTGCTGGTCTGTGAAGGGGAGTAGGGTGTGTGTGTGGGGGGTGGATTTGACTATCTATGGAACTGGGGGGAAGGTTGGAAGGTGAACTCTGGGAATTTGCAGGTCTGTGGTTAAAACTACAATGTTGGGTATGTTCTTTTTGCACATATGTCAGGATAGGGTTACTGGTGTAAGGTGTCGGATATGGGAGGAATGCTTCTATGGAATATGTAAGTGTTAATCTTGTCATATTATGTTATCTCAGTGGGTGGAGATCCATACAATAAACAAGAAAATAGTAAACTTCCATCCTAGGATGTCCTGCTATGTTCTCAATTAGAAGGACAAGAATCCCTCGTGAACATAGGCAGTGTCTAATAAAGGAAAACAAACCAATATGTCAAACTCTCGATATTATTGCAAATGACTATGAATCTTATTCTTTAAAAATTGAAATTTAGTGGTTACCATAGGTTCCAAGGGGTGGGGGAGGGAAGAATAGAATAGATAGAATATAGGGCATTTTTAGGGCATTAGAATTGTTCTGCATGATCTTGCAATAATGGATAAAGGCCATTTTAAATTTTGTCAAAACTTATAAAAGTATATGTTCCAAAATGTAAACCATAAGGTCTACTAGCAATGATTCAATATTTGCACATCAATTATAACAAATATACCACCTGCATGTAAAATATTATTATAGGGGATAATGGAAAGGGGGAGGGCATTGAGTATATGGGAACCCCCTTTATTTTCTATGTGACTTTCTGTAACCTAAAACTTCTTTGAAGATAAAATGGGGGAAAAATTAAGACAATATACAGAAGAATTTGTCACTGTACATACAAGATAACAACAGATCTTACAGTGATGAAAGACAATGTCTAAAAAATTTTTATATTTAATTTTTTTAAAAATTTTTATTTTGTTTTAAAAACTATCATTATAGACCACACTCGGCAACACGGGAATCCCAGGGGGTTCTGTGTAATATTTTCTGTAATCCAAGCACCTCTTAAAATATATTTATATATATATAAATAACATTTTTGTAAGCAAATGCACATATATGCATATATATTTATATATCATTTTACAAATGGTAGTATGTATTGTGAAAATTTTGATTTTTACCCACAATAAAAAATAAATAAATTAAAAAAAAAAAAACTATCATTATTTCATTTTATTAGGTTATTTTGTTGGCTTTGTTTTTTGAGAGGTTTTGGATCACAAAAGGGTCACAAGTGTGGCAGGGGAGGATCACTGGTGCAGGGTGTCGGTTATGGAGGCTTGTTTGGGGAGGGGTCCACCTGGGACATGCCTCTAAGGCATATGAATATGTTCAATTGTTCATAAGGTGTTTTCTCTGTGGGTGAAGACCCACACAATAACGAAAGGAATATTGAATTCCCATCCTGGGGAGTCCCACTACATTCCCTAATAGAATAGCAAGAATCCCCTGAATACAAGGGCAGTGCCTAGTGAAGGAAAACAGACCATTACACCAGGCCCTTGATACTGATGATTTTAGTTATGAACCATTTCTTGTGAAATTGAAACTTAGCCTAGTATTTTATATTGCCTAAGTTTCCTCCTGAAGGGCTCCATGTTGCTCAAATGTGACCTCTCTCTAAACCAAACTCAGCATATAAATGCACTACTCTCCCCACAGTGTGGGACATGACTCCTGGGGGTGAGCATCCCTGGTACCAAGGGATTATTACCAAGAACCAACTAGCAATGTATTTGGGAAAAGATCTTGACCAAAAGGGGGAAATGTGAAATACAAATGAGGTTTT
>JAKSZT010000049.1:40318558-40517487 GCA_026826555.1 Tolypeutes matacus
GAAGGGACTGGTGAACCATGTGCAGGGAGGACTTATTTGAGTCTAATTCTGTCACTCTCAGGAGCACAGATTCCAAAATAGAACCCACTGATAAAGCATCAGTCTCTGGGGCTATCCCCCCTTATATAGGACCAGGGTGTCTCCAGAGCTCTCAGGAACCCCAATGAGTGGGGTGATAGGCACTTAGATGTTCTATGAGCTCCTACTGAGGTGTGCGTAAGAGTTACCTCTGGGATGACCTCCCGACTCTCTTTGAAGTCTCTTATAGCTAAGAGATTTCAAAGTGAGTTGGGAGGTCATTCCAGAGATTATGCTTATGCCAATCTCAGCAGGATCTCATTGACTGCCACAGTAAACAATGCCTTAAAAAGTGGGGCTCCTGAGGGCTCTAGAGACATCTAGATACTATAAGCAGGGCAGACAGCTCAGGAATTTAGAACTCTGTCGGTGGGCCTTACTCTGGAATTTATGCTTCCCAGTGTAACAGTTAGACTCATTTAAAGTTTTCCTACGCATGGCTCTTCTGCCCCTTTTATATGAACCTCTAATTAACATTATACTTATTAAATATATGGCCCAGAAACTTAAATCTTTGGTCCATCCATGTGCCAGTTGAGTCTGAATCTCAGCAGAGTTGCAACATCTACTCTCCAGTTCAGTGGACTCACACAGGACAACTAACAAGAAGATGATGATGGACAATGCCCATCCCAAGGGACAGAGAGTGTCTGCAGCTGCAAGCAAGATAGTTTCATCCATTTGTCCCATGGGATCTAAGCCCTTTCTGGATTAGAAATAGATTGGGGAATGAACAATGGACTAAAGTAAACTTACTATTATTTTAGTATAGACTTATTATTATTCTAGCAAAAGAAGAACTTTTATCATTGATATAAAGGCAGTGGCTACCAGTGGTTCTGAGGGGAGGGAGAGGGAAGAATAGGTATAATATGGAGCCATTTTCGGGACATTGGAATTGTCCTGCATGACATTGCAATGAAGGCTACAGGCCATTATATATTTTATCATAACCTAGAAAATTGTGTGGGACAGAGTGTAAACTATAATGTAAACTATAGTTCACGGTTTGTAGCAATGCTTCAATATGTGTTCATCAATTGCAAAAAATGTACTACACTAATGAAGGATGTTGTTAATGTGGGAAAGTGTGGGAGGGAGAGGGAGTGGGGCATATGGGAATCCCCTATATTTTAATGTAAAATTTATGTAATCTAAATCTTTTTTAAAAAGATAAAAAAAATGAAGCAATGTAAGAGAAATGAAGAATGACTTTGATGGACTAATCAAAAGATTGGAAATAGCCAATGAAAAAATCAGTCAGCTTAAGAATAGGTCAATAGAAATGCCATAAACTGAAATGCAAAGAGAAAAAAAATAATAAAGAACAGAGTATTCAATAACTGTGAGACAATTTCAAAAGTGGTAACATTACGTGTAATTGGAATACCAGAAGAAGGAAGAGAGCACAAAGCAGAAGAAGTATTTGAAATAAAGAAAGGAAGAACATCAGAGATGAAAATTTTTAATGATAAAATATTCTGAGTGAAGATTTGTAAAGTTCTTTGAGTCTGTAAACTGTTTTACATTGATTTTGGAAATTTTCCACCTTTAAGTCTTCAAATAGTGCATCTGCCACAATCTCTCTCCCTATATCTCCAGGGACTCTAATATCATGAGATTAGACTTTTCCATTATGGAACACATATCTCTTATGCTTTTAAAATTTTCTATCTTCTTTCCTTCCATGTTTTCATCTGCATATTTTCTTCTTCTCCTTCTTCTTCTCCTTCTCCTTCTCCTTCTCCTTCTTTTTAATGTTTACTGAAGTCTCTCGTCTCTCTTCAACTGTGCCTAACCTACTATTTATGTATGGGTCTCCTGCATTTCTATTTCTACTATCTACTTTTCTCTTGTATTTCTATCACTTTTTACGCCTGTCTATGTTTCAGTGATACCCTTTCTTATGGAAAAAAAAAAAAAAAATGGTGCTTCACTGAGGTGTCCAGAACTGATATAATTTAGTTCTTACAGGTGATTTTACTAGAGACAGGTAAACTTCATTCATTCCAAGCTTGAGATTATTAGAAGCTGGACTTTAGTTCTTAGGACAGGAGTTTGTTTCTAGTGCCCCCTATGATGTAGGCCATTAATTACAACTGAAAATATGGATAGTATAAGTTTTAATCAGGGGTCTAAACTCTCATTGTTGTTATCCCACCCCTGTAAGACTGCTGAGAGCTGTTTTTCTCAGCCTCTCTCCATTGTTTTCAGCCACACAACTGATATTTTTAAATGGCAAAATATCTAAGGGAGAAAATTGTCTTCAAATGTAATGTTCACCTCTCTGGAGATCATTTCTATCCATTTATAAAATAAAATAAATCATTTATAATATAAAAAGTATTTTATATTTTTCTCAGCTTTTCTAATTGACCACAATGAGTTTTTACCTTCCTAAAATCTGCCATTGCTGGAAACAGATCCCTTCAAGAGGCTTCCTTTTAGGCAAAGGAGGCAAACATTTAATACATAAATTTCACCTGCCAACTATTGGTGAAAATTAAGGTCATGTGCCAAAATTTGGTCAACTAAAATTTGAAGGGATGTCCCTATTAGTATATGAAAGAAGGATGAGTTGAATATTGGGGACAATTAGCCATCTTTGATACATGTACTATATGGGTTTCTTACTAATTTTGTTGATTTTATTTTGCCTCATCAGGATGTAAGCTCTAGGAGGGAAGTATGATTTGTTTTATTGTTTCTTGTTTTTGTTTTTATATAATTAATTAATTTCATCTTCGTTCACCACTCTGTCCCCTTTGCCTAGAACAGTTTTGGACACTTAGTAGGTACACAGTCAATATTTGTGATATATGGGGAAAGTCTTTATAAACATATTACGAAATGCCAAAGCAATACTTCTTCAGGTTGTTTTGAAAATGATCTCGTGTTTTTAATAATGTTAAAAATCAACACACCTGTAGGATATAATAAAATACTTCAGTATTACTAAGATTAACATTCTCTAACAAATCAAATAGAATGTAGGAAAATAATAATCTCATATCACTTAGTGTTTTTTTTTTTTTCCCAAGTCAGCCCTAATATACCTTCAAACATTAAAAAAATAATATTACTGCTCCTTATACTGCTCATTCCCTTTTGGACACACTCGAGTGTGTCAATATCTTTCTTAAATGCAATACCCTCAAATAAAAATAATACAAAAAATATGGCCTGAGTATCACTTTAACTCCTATTTGCTCATTTATTCATCATACTCTTGATCTATATTGCTATGCAAAACTTGAAACACTGAGGTAACTGAAATTTATTTTGTGGGTCTGAAACAAAGTAAAAGAAACGCTAAATAATAAACCATCCTTAAGATTGCTGGTGGAGGGATGTGAGCAATTAAAAAAAAGTACAAATTAATGTTAAGGATGAAAAAGTGAGCTAGCCAAAAGAAGAAATTGAAATTGTCTTCTGATGCATTTAATAGAGTGAACAAGCATCCTTGGAACTTATTCTCAGAACTACAGGCTTCCAGGATGATTTTTCTTAGGTAGTTATATAAAAAGCTTTAAAAAATTTTTTTATCTAAGAAATAATTTTCAGAACCCACCTCTGCACTACAAGTAGAATTTTTTTCTGAAGCACAGAAAACAGCTTGAGCCTAAACCTTCAGCAGCTGTCACAGGTGTAGAAATTACCACTCTATTACTTTCTTGTAAAATTTAAAAATTAAAAATTTGAATTACTGCCAATTCAATAAAATCACAATAAAATTCAGTTTGACTACAACTCATATAATTAGTATCTATATCAGATACCTTCTTTAAGTACCTGCTTTATTTTTGGTTATCAAATTATTATGAGAATTATAGGCCAAAATATACAATGTAACCATTTTAAAAGTTATTGCTATTACATTTTTTTCTTAAATTGCAGAATAATGTCTCACAATGATGTCCATGTCCTAATCCCATGTTTATGGATATGTTATGCAACACAGCAAAAGGGATTTAAGTAGCAAATGGAAATAAAGTTGACCATGAAAGAGGCAGTCCCTGAGTGATCCAGGTGTGCTCAAATAATCATATACACCTGTGAAAGCAGACGAGGGCAACCCAGTCGGTCAGAGGGATGCAACAGGGACTCCACTCACCTTTTCTGTCTTTGAAGATGGAGGAAGTGGCCATGAGATGTAGAATGTGGTACCTTCTAGAAGGTGATTGGCCTTGGCTGACCATCAGTAAGAAAATACAGACCTCTTTCCTCTAACCACAAGGGACTAAATTCTGCCAACAATCCGAACAAGCAAGGAAACTGATTGTTCCCTAAAACTTCCAGAAAGAAACCTTTAACACCTTGCTTCTAGTCCACTGAGACCTCTCTTGAATCTGACCATCAGAACTGTAAGATAATAAAGGTGTGTTGTGGTAATTTGTTAGGGCAGCAAAAGGAAAACGAATACACAAAATCTTACCTAACTTCATGCAGGCAAGGGGAAAAAACTATTTTAAATAAGTTGTTATAAATGTACTAAAAATGCCACATGTGTGCACTCACATATACTTGAAGTATACTTATGATTACCAAGTGTACTTTTTAACTTTAATGTCCCCCATGAAAACCTTAGAAGTAAAAGTAATTTAAATTTTGAAGAGGAAATACCACTGGGGCTGTATTTATCAAAATATAGTAAGCACTAATATTCTTTCATTTACATTTAATAGCAATCTTCAAGTGTATGCCTTATTCATTTAACCTTTATTAGATTGTTTTCAAAGGGCTTGGGAAATCTGCCTTTATATAAAATTAGACTCTAGATATCAGCTGCTCTGTTGTAGTTAAATGAGTCCAGCATTAGATTTTAAGACTTTAAACTTTAAAATAAAGCAATCTGTTATGGTAGGTTTTATATGACATGCTTTAAAGTCTTCTATAGCTATCCTGCCCTAGTCTGTATGCCAAATGCAGAGAATTATAACTACCTGAGGGCTAGAAAGATTAGTGTTGACACAAGACCCAAAAATAACTTACTGTGATCATAAAATTACCCTGTGCAGTATCACTAGGAAAAAAAGCTATATCTGTAGTATTTTTTTCTATAAACTCAGTCTACATCAAAATAAATTTAATGCTTAACTATTTAAACCCATTTTTTGGTAAATTTTGTTCTCATATTGTTTTCTAACCAACTAAAACTCTCTTAAGAGTTAAGTTCTTCTGAGTGGATCTTTCAGTCACACTGGATGATGCTGTATTCTGAGTAAAACACCATGTAGCACCCAATTGGCATCTTATAATATTCATACTGGAGGTCATGAATGGGGATGGACATTTATTAACGGAGTCTTTCACAGCCATTTTCGGAACAATATTATAATGAAATGCAGTATGTCTAATACTTTTATTCTACAAGATTAATTAAGAGAATTAATTACTTTTAAAATTTTAATATATACAAGAATCTATTGATAAGAAATAGCCTATTAATACAAACCTTATCATCGAAACTCAAGCCTTTTTAGGCTTTGTATGTATTAAAATATAATAAATGCTATGTTTCTTCATATGAATTTTATAGCACGCTTCAAAGGTAAACCCTATTTAATTGACTCATAGATAAGCAAACTACGGCCAGGAGGCCAAATCCAACTGCCTGCTTGTTTTTGTAAATAGCATTGTACTAGAACAGAGCCATAGGTGTTAGTTTTCATACTGTTTGTAGGTGTTTCACATTAGAGTAGCAAAGGAGAGTAGTAGTGACAGAGACTATCTGGCCCTTTACAGAAAAACACTGTAACTGTCAATTTAACTGAAGGTAATATATGCTTGTAAGCAAAAATTATCAATAAAATGTGATGGAAAAGGGGTTGACAAACTTTACTTACGAGGCCAAGAAAGTTTTCCTAGATATGATATTTCCATTGAGTCCTTCCTTTTAATTTTTTTTTTTTCAATTTTTAAAGAAGTTTTAGATTACATAAATTTAACATAAAAAATATAGGGGATTCCCATATGCCCCACTCCCTTCCTCTCCCACACTTTCCCACATTAATAACATCTTTCATTAGTGTAGTACATTTTTTGCAATTGATGAACACATATGAAGCATTGCTACAAACCGTGGACTATAGTTTACATTATAGTTTACACTCTGTCCCACACAATTTTCTAGGTTATGACAAAATATATAATGGCCTGTAGCCTTCATTGCAATGTCATGCAGGACAATTCCAATGTCCTGAAAATGGCTCCATATTACACCTATTCTTCCCTCTCCCTCCCCTCAGAACCTCTGGTGGCCACTGCCTTTATAATAAATGTTCTTCCTTTGCTAGAATAATAATAAGTCTAAAGTAAAATAATAGTAAATCTACTTTAGTTCATTGTTCATTCCCCAATCTTGAGGATTTGGGGATGGTGATGCCCACCCTGCTTCTAATTGAGAGGGTGCTTAGATCCCATATGGCAGATGGATGGAACTATCTTGCTTGCAGTTTCAGACACCCTCTGTTCCTTGGGATGGGCATTGTCCATCATCATCTCCTTGTTAGTCATCCTGGGTGGGTCCAATGAACTGGAGAGTAGGTGTTGCAACTCTGCTGAGATTCAGGCTCAACTGGCACATGGATGGACCAACGATTTAAGTCTCTGGGCCATATATTTAATGAGTATATTGCTAATTATAGGTTCATATAAAAGGGGCAGAAGAGTCATAGGTAGGGAAAGTATAAATAAGTCTAACTCTGTTCACTGGGGAGCATAAATTCCAAAGTAAGACCCACTGACAGAGTGCCAAATACCTGGGCAGTCTCCCTGCTTATAGTGTCTAGATATCTCTAGAGTCCTCAGGAGTATTGCCATTTGAGGCATTGTTTAGTGTGGCAGTCAATGAGATCCTGCTGAGATGTGCATAAGTGTAACTTCTGGAATGACCATCAGACTCACTTTGATATCTCTTGAGTGTTGAAGTGTAAGCTGGAGTTTACCAGCTGGATATAGGGGAGTAGGGCAATCCAAGAACATTGAACCATACATAAAAGGGCAAAGCAATGTGGAAGATCATGATTTATACAAAGAAATATGAATTTATGGGGTAAGATGAGACTGGAGAGGCAGACTACAGAAGAAAATGAAAGACTAATATTGCCATGACTTTTTGAAAAATAAATTTTACATTGTATTTTATATAATTTCTCTACAGCATCAAGTCAGGCATGGATTGGAAATGACTATAACTGGAAACAAGGACACAAATAAGGAGTAGAATCCAATAATGTATGTGAAAGATGGTAAATTCTTGAGCTAAGTTCATGACAGGGAAGGTATAGACAAGGAAATAGATTCAATAGATAATTAGGAGTAAGAATGTCCAGCATTTAGTGACTTATTAGATATAAGATTGTGAAAGAATGAGGAGAAAATGATGGCTTTCTGGTATCTAGTTTAGACAAGTTGATGCTACCAATCATTACCAGAAATAGAAATAAAGGAGGAAGAGGAGCATGTTTACAGGAAATGCAAATCACTCCAAGTTTTTAAAAGTCTTTACAGAATCTTTGGTTCATGTAAGTCATTTTGAAATAATAGATTTTAATTTTGTATGCATGCATTTTGCCTTCAATATCTATTATATAATATTCTTTTCATTCTCTTTTTTCATAATCACTTTGTAAGGGATTAATTGCATTTTTATGGCTTATTTTTGGGGAGATATTTGTTTTTCTTTTAGAAAGGCATGCAATTCAGGTAGCATTTCTAATTTTGTATTAGCCCCCTTTTCTAGTATTTTTTGTGTAGTGATTAAAAAATGTATTGCAGGTTGCTTTCTAAGACTTCCTGGTTCTGTTCCACTCCTTTAATGTTATTAAGACTTTCTCTTCTTTGTCTCTATTGTCTCAGTTTTTTAAAATTTGTGGCAGCTCCCATGAGTTTCTCCTCAAGGTAGAGCCCTGTCCTGGAAATTATTCCTTGCTGACCATCTTTGTGGGATCATAGAGAATATGCTTGCACCATCCCCTTACTTCAGATCCTTCATACTCACCAACTATTGGATTGGGAAAAAACCCTTGTAGCTTTAGCTGCTGCTTTTAAGTGAATAAACAAAATATTTTTTATTTTACTGTTTTCAGATATATCAAACCATCAATTTCTTCCCACTGTTTCCTTCTGCACAAAACTAAATCCACAAAGGTCTTATAGCTGTCAAAGGCTTTTCCCTGTTAAATGTATTTGGGGATTCCTAAGGATATTTTGTCTCTCAGTTTTGTTATAAATGTGTCCATGAGCTTTTGGTTTTGCTATCTAGTTTCTCAATCTGTTTGATAAGAGGATTGCTGTACATTCAACAATGCCATTTCTGTTATCTTCCCAGAATTCTCTATGTATTGATTTTCAGTTATTTGATGTTAATGCTGCTGCAGATAAAATGAGAGTCATAATGTTGTTGATTAGTATTTTATATTTAAATAGATATTTTCCATGTCTTCTAAGTAAAACATAGTACTAAAGGAATAACTTAAGGTATGGGTATTTACCCTGAGTGCTTATATAACTTGGAAGATAGTGACACAAACTGTGAAATTATAGAGAGTTAAATTTAAAGATTCTGAATTTGCAAATCAGTTCAGAAGCCTACATGTGACTTATAACTATATAGAGAGTTATTTATTGCAGCTATTATTCCTTGCTGCATGGCTTATTCTTGGTTTAGGCTTGCATTTCTTTATGAGTACACATATTGCAACTGAATCTGTGTTTTCCCATCTCCAATCAGAATTAATAATGAGCTTTGGGCTTTTGTTTAAATCAAATGTATAGTAGGAGCTTTATCAAGCCTCTTCCTCTTATCTGCCTACATTAGCTTTATCAGTAATAATTAAGTTTTATTATGTAATTAAAGAGGCAGAAACTAGAGAAGCAAGAAAATAGCAATTGATGTTTTAGCAACTCATGGCTTTCAACAACAGACTAAGCAATGGGAAATACACGGAAGCATTGAAAGCATGGCAAAAGGTAATTTTTCGGTAAAGTGTTCATTAATGTAGGGGAATTAAAAATATAAATGAATTGTTTTTATTTATCATTTTAAATACATAAAATTGTTTTTTTGATTAAGATATTGTATTTGCAGAAACACACTAACTCTCCTTCCTCTTGAGATCTCATTTCAATGTTAGAAAAGGAATTTCTTAATGTATAAATAGTCAAAAAGAGAATAAAACAAGAATTTTCAATGGCTAATTCATGATATATAAAGTAGGCAAGTAAAGCAGAAGTTGCTACTTAGAGTGAAAGTAGAGGATGAAGCCAGCCAATTTAGCATAAACTTGGAGAGGTTCTGAACACGAAGGTTGAAGGCAAGAGAAAACCAGGAAAGGCATATCTGAATACAGTGGGAACATCAGTGAAATAATCAGTAGACTTTCTTATAAAAAGGTTAATAAATGGTGTGATGAGATACGGAGCAGCCAAAACAGAAGGTAGAACCCCAGAGTAATGCCCTCTTAATTCAGATACTGTGGGTCCTTGAGAAAATGCCTCAATTCCCAGTCTTCTCAACTAGTTTACCAGGCAATCAGCCCTTCCCACATAGAGTTCTCCATCAGTCTTACTACTGGATAACCAAGGATCTGAAAGCATTTGAAGAAAGTCTAAAATGTGAAATGACTAAGACAAAGAGAAATGGAAGAGTTGAATAGAAAGGAAATCGATCAAGAAAAGAAAATCCTTCTAATTTGTTTCATCAGAGATATTTGAAGATAATCATTTCTATGAAATAAAATAAGGATTATTTTTAGAGAGATGAAAAGAGAGGGAAAGATTTCTTAAATTTATTACAGTGACAAGATAAGAAAATACCAGGAAAAAAATCTAAAAGAAAATGGGTTGAAAAGATATATAAAAAAGAGCTGAGCAAAGAAAACAATTTTGCCCTAAGGCCTTTCTGCCCATCCTTGAAAATGGGCTTTTTTTTTTGGCAGATTGAAAGGGTGATTTTAAATGAGGAGAACAGGAGGTGAAGCCAAACCGCCCTCCCCAGTGGAAGGATTTAGGAAACCCTGTCCATTTTAATCTGGATGTACAAAGGGATCTACTGTCAGAATAAGGGTGAATCAGCTGCAAAACTGCTTCATTGACATGGACAGGGAACTGCAGTTAAAGTATACCTGATGTTGAGTCGAGCAAGGGAGAAAAAAGGAAAGGGCAAACTCTTCATCCTTGAAAAGTTGTGGTTATGAAGCAACTTCATACAGATTTTCAAGTTAGTATCATGGAAACCTTTTGAAAGAGTTGAATGGGATCTTTCAATATTTGATCATAATTAAATTTTAAATTTTTGGCAATCTGTAAAAGTTCAGGAGGATTATATAGGAGAGCATGTTCATGATCTTGTGGCAGGGAACCATTTCTTAATGAAGATACTAAATAACGCTAATAAAAATATTAATATTATTACAATTCTTCAGAAGATACCATGAAATGAGTGAAAAGGCAAGCCCCAAATTTGGAGATATTATAACAATATAACCAAAACAGGATGTATATTGAGAATACACAAAAAACTCCTAAAAATCAAAAGGTAATAAAAGAAAGCCTAATAGAAAAATGGATGAAAAATTTGATCATACATTTCACAAAATAGGAAATCCAAATGGCCTGTAAGCATATAATAAGGTGTCTGTCAGTAGTCAAAGAAATACAACTTTAAATTATATCTCCCGTAATTCTATAAATGCAGACCAAAAAATTCTTCATGTAATATATTGCGTGGTATTATTGGGAGATTAATGAAACCATTGGGGTGAGTCTCAACAATTACCAGGTCAGGGCTACAGCACAAATTCAGCTATAGTGTTAAATCCAAATTTGCACATCTCTGGGTTTACTGTACCATTATACAGCCACCAGCTTGGACTAATTTTTTTAAAAATGTCTGACAACATCCAGATCTGGCAAGGATATGGATCAGTGCATATTTTTCTATGCTCTATTAATGGGAGTGAACATTGAAACAGTCACTTTGAAAAAAGTTTGACTTAATACAGTAAAATTGTAAATATGTATACATTTGACATAACAAAATACACCCTCAGATTTTTATCCTAGCAAAATTCTGCACATGAACACCATGATAACTAAAATAAAATTTAGGAGAGCACTGTCTGTAATAACTCCAACCTGGAAGCAATCCAAATAGTAATCAATAGAGGAAAAGATAAAGATATCATGCTATGTTCATACAATACAGGCATGAAAATTAAATGTAAATACAGGTAATTTTAAAATGACTGAATCAAATATAAAATAGATCAAAAGTATTAATACATAAAAGAGTATAGTAGGATTCTTTTTTCTAAGGTTGTATAGCAAACAAAACCAAACTCTATTTTGTGGTGGTAGAACTATAATGAAAAACAAGGAATTAACTATTTTAAAAGTCGGGATAGTCATTTTCTGGAAGTGGTAGCTGGTTAGTAGAATGGGAAAGGGAAAAACTGTAACCAGAAAGTCTTCTTGAGATCCAGCAACATTCTATTTCTTGACCTGAGTTATGTAAACATACAAGCTTTTTTATAACTATTTATTAGGCTATCAATATTTATTTATCAATTTTTCTCTACATTTGCCCTCTTACAAAGGGGCAGTAAAAAGAAATGTTGAATAAAAGAGAAGATTGATCCATGAGTTATGCACTATATGAATCCATTCAAAATCCTAAATGTGGGACTTGGGGATTTTTTTTAAAGCTCTCCATGTTATTTTAGTGTATATCCAGAGTTGAGAACCACATTTGTGAATTGTGAATATCAGAATGCTTAGTTTCTGACTATAACAGAAGAACCCTTTAGGCCTCAGGGATATTTCAGGAGGACCATGATTTAGGACAAAGGCCCAACAATTTCTATAAACTTAATAAAGTATTTCCATAAATGACACAAACACATTAGAGGATTCAGAACTAAATTATACTATTTGTATTATTATCTTTAGTTATTTTTAACTAGTAATATTTGTACATAGTAAAATATTTAAGCAATAAAGTTGGTGATGTGAAAAGTCTTCCTCCCTATACCCATCTGATTCTTCTTCCAAAAGTCAATGATTCATACCTGCTCCCTCTGCACCTTTCCAGAGGTATTTAATTCACAAATAAGGCCATATAGCAATAAATGGGAGTGGAATATCTATGCTGCTCCCCATCTTGCTTTTTTTCACTTAACAATAATCAATATATAACAAGCTGCCTCGTGTCTTTTAAAGACCATAGTGTATTCCATTTTTATGTTTGTGTATTAGAGTTTTTAAAATATGCAGATGGTGAGATTTTTAAAACATGGTATCATTTATAAAAGCAAAATATGGAGAACAACACAGAATGGTAGGAAACAAATTTAAATGCATTGCCAAAAAAATTAACAGGAAGATTGGAATATAAAATAGAAGGTATCTTTCAGAACAAATCACAGAATGCAAGAAGAAAAGTAGCGATTGGAATATCCACAAAAAATGAAATAACAAAAGGCTTCTACTCTGCTTGAAGTGTAGAGAGACACAGATAAATATTACCCCCACCATAACAATGAAAAAAAAAAAAGCCAAGTAACTTACAGTACCACAACTTTTTGAGCCAATCATGGAGATGAGGTTGTGAAGCAACCAGCAGAATGGAATATCAAAATCATTAACTTTATTTTTATTTATTTTTTTGCTGTCATCACCTCAGTCAATTTTATTTATTTATTATTTTTATTTTTTAAAAGATACTTAGTTTACATAAATGTTACATAAAAAGTGTAGGGGATTCCTATATGCCTCACTCCCTACTCCTCCCACACTTTCTCATATTAACAACATCCTTCATTAGTGTGGTTATTTGTTACAATTGATGAACACATATTGGAGCATTGCCACTAAGTGTGGATTATAGTTTACATTATAGTTTAAAGTCTTTCCCACACATTTTTGTAAGTTATGACAAGATATATAATGGTCGGTATCTGTCACTGCAACATCATTCAGGACAATTCCAATGTCCCCAAAATACCACCTTATTAAATCTATTTTTTTTAAAAAATACTTAGGGTACATAAATGTTACATTAAAAGTATAGGGGATTCCCATATGCCCCACTCCCCACACCTCCCACATTTTCCCATATTAACAACATCCTTCATTAGTGTGGTACCTTCATTGCAGTTGATGAAAACATTTTGGAGCATTGCCACTAAGTGTAACCTCCTCTGTGGTTGTGGCAAGATATATAATGACCTGTATCTGTCATTGTAATATCATTCAGGATAATTCCCAAGTCCTGAAAATGCCCCCATATTACATCTGTTTTTCCTTCTTCCCTGCCATCAGAACTTCCAGTGGCCACTGCCACATCGATGATGTAATTTCTTCCATTGCTAGAATCACAATAAATATATAATAGAATACCAGTAAGTCTACTTTAGTCCATAGTTCATTCTCCAATGCTGAGGATTCTGGGATGGTGATGCCCACTTGACCTCTAATTGAGAGGGGGCTGCTATTCATTAGGGCTGATAGATGGGACTCTCTTGCTTGCAGTTGTAGACTCTCTCGGTTCCCTGGTATGGTAGTTGTCCATCATCCCCTCCTTGTTAGTTGTCTTGGGTGAGATAAATGAACTGGAGAATAGGTTTTGCAACTCCATTGAGATTCAAGGCCCATCTTTAAAACATCCCAAGGAAAGACTGGATGCACAAACTGTTTGACCATTGGAAGACTAAAATGGAAGAGATGTAGCAGCTATAAAAGAGGGTAAGAATGAAACATTTAAAAATTTTAACAAATTCTTGAAGACACAATATGGTCTAGTGTTGTTATTGTTGGGAATCCTTTGGAACCTAAGACGTAAGAGGAGCCCAAGTATGATGTGTTTTCCATTTTACAGCAGAAACTGGAGATAGGGCAGGAGTCCTGAGAAAGGTTTCCTCAGTAGTGCAAAGCACAGGATCTTGAATTCTGTCTAGACACTGCTCTTTTATAAAGCAAAAGTCTTCAGCCACTGGGTGAAGGACAGAAAACTCTTTAAACACTTAGATCCAAAGACCCACAACTTCTGAGAAAGAAGTAGAAGCAAACATCATCTGTTGAGGGTGAAAAGGAAAGATACCATTTCCCACCATAATGCCAGAAAAAGGTCTACTGCACTTACCTGGAGGAGGGATAAAGGGCAAAACCATTTGCCACTATAAGAGGGACAGAAAACATGGTTGGGCCCAGGAACTAACAATAATACGAGAGATCAGCTATACGTGGGTAAGGGATAGGAATCTCACTCACAAGACTATCCAGCAATATGATGAAGAGATCATTTGCCAGAGAGAAAAGTGGCAGCATTGAGAAAACTAACCATTTTTGGAGTTTGGGCACATAGGGGCTGGCTAAGACTGAGGCTGAAGCAAAAACACTGAGAAAAGTGTAATCCTGGGGCTCAGATGAATAGGGCTTGCCCTCAAACAAGCAGGTAACAAGCAACAAAAATGTGCTGCTAGTGTAAGCAAGAGCAAGAAGAAAGAACTCCTCTGTGGTATAGGTATGCAATGCCTGTCAAACACTGAGGGGAGGCAGTAGAAACACTGTAAAACCCTTCAGCGATTTAAGCCTCACATTTAATGAGCCCACTGCTAGAAGAATTTGAAGACTGTTGTATACTGAAGATAACTATAGCAACAATAAAATCCAAACCCAGCTCATCTAGTGCCTGTTTTGGCTCAACCCATCATACTAATGGCCTGAGTCAAAAAGGAGTATCTTCATTCCCAAGCAAAGATATTATACCTAAAGTTCTGTTGATTTTTACACACAATGTTCAGCATTGAGTAAAAATTTACAAGGCACACAAAAAAGTGAGAAAAAAACTCCCACATATTTAGGTCTGATTCCACTGACTATTATCAAGAGGTAAAGGAACCATCAGAACTGAGGAAGAGATAGCCCAAATGTTGGGACTATCTACCAGGGATTGTAAAGAGCTATGAGTAATATGTTAAAGGATCTACTTTTAAAGAAAGACAACACATATAAACGATGGGAAATTTTAGTGGAGTGATTGAAACTATAGGAAAAGATCTATATATACTAGCAATAAAATGATACAATATAAGAAATGAAACATTCCTTTGATAAGCTTATCAGCAGACTGAATACTATTGAGGAAAGAATTATTGAACCTGAACACTGTTATTAGAAACTATCCAAACAGAAAGAAGCACAAAGAGAGAAAAAAAAAAAGAGTAAAAACAATACAAAGCAAAATAAAACAAACACAAAAAAGAATAGAGCATCCAAGAACTCCAAGACAATATCAAAGTATCTAATATTGATGTGCAACTGGATTTCCTTGAGGTAAAGAGAGAAGGATCAGGACAAGAAGGGTTATGAAGAAATTATAGCCAACTATTTTCCAAAATTAATGAATGACAACAAACCATGGATACAAGAAGCTTGGAAAATCCCAAGCTTGAAAAGTACAAAGAAAATAGAGCAAAGCTCATATGCAAGTAGCCTGCACCATATGCAAAAATTAATTTGAAATTGAACATAAATATAAGAACTCAAACTATAAAGCCTCTAGAAAAAAATGTAGAAAAAGAGATTTGCGAACTTCAATTAAGCAAAGATTTCTTATGTATGACACAAAAAAACATGAAACATAAAACAATGATAAATTGAACTATATTGTAATTTAAAACTTGAAAGACACTCATAAGCTAATAAGACAAGACATTTACTATATACAAAAGCAAACAGCCCAGGTTAAACAATGGACAAAATATTTGAACAGGCTCTTCACCTAAGAAAATGTACAGATAGCAAATAAATACATGAAAAGATAGTTAACATCATTAATTGCTAGTGCAATGCAAATTAAAATGATGAGATACCACTATACAAACACTAGAATGGCTAAAATTTAAAAGACTGGCAATACCATGTTTTATTAAGGAAGCAGAACAACTGAAACTTTCAAACATTGCTGGTAAGACTTCAAAACGGTACAGCCACTTTGGAAAAAGGAGTTGACAGTTTCTTATAATTTGAAACATATTCTCTAATACGACACAGCAAAACCATTCCTAGATATTTACCCAAAAGGGTGAACACATGCATCCACACAGAAACTGAGGAGTAAGTGCTTATAGCAATTTTTTCCATAAGCACAAAATCTTAAAAACAATCCAAATATCCTTCAACATGTGAATAAGTTTTTTTAATTGTGATACTTTCATACAATGGAATAATACTCAGCAATAAAAAAAGAACCACCAACTAATACATACAACATGGATACATCTCAAAAGCATTATACTAAGAGAAAGAAGTCAAATACAAAAGGCTATGCACTCTATGCTTCCATTTATATGACATTCATTTTCTTTATAAAAGCTTAATATTTCTTACTAGAGAAGATCTATGTTTATTCATGCTTTCATAATGGAAGTAAAAGGAGTCCTTAGTTATAAGGAGTTCCTAAAAGATCTGATTTATATGTGACTGCTCTAGACCTAAGTTCTGTGTTTCAGTTGTGGTTTATTGCAAGGACTTGAGTTCATCTCATAGTGCTTGCAGTTGGTCCACAAACCCATTCTGTGTTTATTTTCTCAGTTAATGCAGTCTTAGGCAACTAAAAATCATCAGCAGTGATTCCCTAACCCATTGGATTTTTGGTAGAAAGATTTAAATGGGATTCTCTGGAATCATTGCTCATTATCCAATAGTAAAACAAAAACAATACTGCATTCCTGTGAAAATTGTAAACCAATGTGCCACCATAAAGGGACCAGTGACCAGTCTCTACAGCAAGAGTGTGGAAAAGCAGTGCAGATCCTGGATTAGGATATGAAAGTGTGTTCTACTACTGAATAATTTCAGTGGCAACTTCCCATATCCATTTCTGCTTAAAATAGCTAAAGAGATTTCTTTTTCCTACCACTAAATTGTGGCTGATACAATACATAACGAAGATGACACTGGAACTAGGCAAATAGCCAGGAATAAGTTGGGAGAGCAGGTATTGAGACTAGATAATCAGCAGTGGAAATTTTGTCATTTATAACTCCCAAAAAAAGGTATAATGGGGTTAATTCATGAAGACTTATTCATTAAAGTCGAAGCCCAGATTGAATGGGATAAACTCACCCGTAGAAGTAGGATAAAAATTGTTGTAATTCAAAAAGTGAGACAAAGATACTCCTGTCAAGTTAAAATATGAGGAAGCTGTCTGAATGTTGGAAAGAGCAACCAAGATTGTTCCTAAGAGAGTTGGGTGTGTTTGAGACTTACTACAAAGTACTATCTTTAAGCACACTCTGTCTTAAAAGAGCCAGCTCATCCAGCTTCATGGTGATAACAGCCACATCTTGGACTTCTCCAGCTCTGGCAAGGAGGAAATGCTATTTGCTTGGAGTTGACAGAAGACAGATGGAAGTCAGTTAGTTGGGATTTTTTTTTTTCCTTTTTCTTTTTTAATTTGAGGGGTTAGAGTTCATAGAGGTATTTACTTAAGGAGGACCATTGTTATAAGCAATGAGGCAATATCAGTTAGAAACTCAGAGATCAAAAATACTATTTTTTAATAAGTAATCAGAAAATATTTCATAGTGAAGATGCAGTTTATCTGAGGATTGAAGTATTCATGATAATTTGAGAGGCAGAGCTTGGAAAATGGAAAAAACAAAGATGGGAATTTGGTGGAGGTTCAGATGAATTCCAGTAAGAATAAAGGAAAAAGAAAAACTAAGAGTCAACGGCTGTGCAGTACTACCATCTTCATTGTAGGGAAGCAGAGCATAGAGATTTACTTTCAAATTCTGACATAATGTATTTGTTGTGTGACTTACTTCATCCATCTCTCAGTCCATTCATTTGTAATATCTCCGAAATAATAATGTAGGATGAATTTAATAATATAGCATAATTAAAATGCTTAGCTTTTAGTAAGGATGTTTTTGTTTGTTTCCAGGAACATTTAACCCTGCTTGAGTTTACTTTTTATTTATTTATTTTTATTAGAGAAACTGTTGGTTCACAGAAAATCATGTGTAAAATACAGAGTTCCTTAACATGCTGTTTTCGTATCTCCAAAAAACTTTCATTCTTTCATTTATGTGGGTTTGTTTTAGAAAGACATTATCAGTGAAGACACTTTTAAGGCAGATTAAGAAAGACTCCTCAGCTAACATTTAGGTTGAGACAAATAAGAGTGATTTCCTGCAAGAATAGGACAGAGAAGAGTTACCTGTGGGAACAGGTATCAGCATCAGGAAATTCACCTTTCTTTGCTCGACCTATACCATTCCTTCTACTTGAGTTGCACTCTCCCATGGTCTACCAACTATATCTTCCTAGTAAATTCTTACCCATCTTTCAAGTTATTTCCCATATATAATCAGTTACCAAAATAATTCCCTGTTATTTCTAGGCAGCTAAGTACTTCATACTAATGATACCTCTACTGTTCTATTTGTACTCCTTTTGGCATTTATCATATATTGACATGTCTGTGCCAGGTCCTACATTGAGATATCATTGAATAAATGACTATGTTCTAATATATTTTGTATCTCCAGCATCTATAAAGTAGATAGAACATAATAATTGCTAGTTCTGTTACAAAACTGGAAGAAAATGATAGCTGCTTATAAAGAAGCAGAAAGTCAAGTGCTAATCACATATTTTTCCTTAGAAATTTTGCCTAAAACTGACTTTGATTTATCAGTTGTTGTTGCTTGATACAACATACAAATAAAGAAGTAAAGAAGAGAGAGCAAGAAGAAGGACAGGAGAAGAGAAGTAAAAATAATCCCCCAAAATGAAGTGAACAAAAATGAAAATCTATGCTAGAGCTACTGTGTTGTGAGCTGGGACTAAAAAAATACCATGATACATTATTAGTTGTCAAAGATTTCTGAAGTTTCATATAACTATGTTGACTAATTTCTCTTACTATGAGCCACCTGCTCTGCCAATGATGTTAATTTTTTCACTGATCATTTTTCTTTCTTGTGTTGTTTTTGTTTTTGATGTAGAAGTTCTCTTAAGAATATTTTATTTGTTTAAAAAAATGTTTCATGACATTTTGTCCAACTTGTAAAATCTTATATAGAATGGAGGATCAGGTAGAATTTTGTGACTTTCAAATGGAAATATTCATAATTAAGGCCAACATATGGGGGTGGCAGGTGGTCATTTTCCTCAACAATGGCTATGATATGAGTTAATTTGGAATGCTAAATTGAAGAGCAATGAGTTTCAAAATGTATAATCCATACAAGGAAAATAGAATATTGACGCCTATGCCCATTAATTATTAACTGTTTCAAAAGAATGAAGCTTTAACATCCATTTCTTTATTAACCAAATTTCATGGAACATTCCAGAATCCAAAACACAATAATTCTATTTCTGTGAACTCCCTATTAAGCAAAAAGGGAAAGAAAAAATAAGTTATTGTGTGAGTGTGTGTGTGTGTGAAATTCAAAAAAAAAGATCTGCAGATTTCCTAGAACTATTTTTTATAAAGTCATTTGAATTAGTAGTTTATCTCTGATAAAACAATGCAACCCCCCCCCAACCTATTAGCCTTGGATAATTTTAAGAATTGGATTACATTGTTTCAAAGAAAATTATGAAATTGCATTGACCATATGCCATTCACCATGCCAAGGGAATTGGTAGATGGCCCTACACAAATTTTTTCTGATTCAAATAAGAAAACATTCACAAAATATTTGTTAAATTTCCTCCCATCATTAAAGTCAAATGATCGTGAAGACATGTTTGTAATGTTGATTATGTCTAGCAGACTTAACAAAATTTTGGAATTTCATATCAATACAACCAAATAAATCTTAGCTAGTAAACAAGAGAACAAAGTTAAAAACATTTTGAAAATGTGTTAACATTTATAACAATTTCATATTGAGGAGATGCTGCCATTTGCTGACAGAGAATGGTGACGAGGAATAAATAATAATTCTCTTTTCAAAAAAACTCACTATTATGTTTTCATATTAGAACATTTCATAATTAGCATAAATTTTTCTAGTATTAGAAGTTAACAAGTTAATATTGATCAATATCCATTTCATATTATGAAAGCAATCATATAAGCACATCATTTTCTATTAAAAGCTAAAGACTAGAAAAAAAATAAACTACTATTCACGAAAAATTTTACTTACAGAAAGTTTCTGGAAGCCAGATGTACAAAACAAAAGGTTTGCCAGTTACCAAGCAGGAAAAAGTGGATCAGTATGGTCTGTCTACAGTATCTCTTGCTTAGATATCTTTACCACTATAATGATGCTCTCAACCTATGAACTTTTAGGATATACTTGCACTTCCAAGTAAGAGACTAATAGGTCAAATGAGTTAAATCTAAGGTCTTATTCCTGGTCTGTCAATAACAAATTCCAAGGACTTAGACAACTCAGGCTATCTCTTGAACATTAATGGTTTTGTTTGGATTCAATTTGGCCTAATGTTCTATGATTATAAACTTTTATGATTCTGTGAATCTATGTCATCAGGGTTCCTCATGCCAACAAAATCAAATTACTGGTCTTTTTTGTTGAGAGTATTAAACACATGCAAATACAGCATGGAAATTTAGGTCAGGGCTTAAATGCTAAGACATATTAAAGACTTTCTATAACTGATAAGGAAAAATAAAAATATTTTTAAGCAAATGTGTGAGATTTTCATATGGCTACATATAGAGGGTAGAATAAAAGGTTAAATGACTAAAGGTAAGGGAATTTGATAGAAAGCTACTTGATTGGCTAGATAATGAGGGTATGGTGTAGGAAAGGAGAGGAAAAACTGGTAAAATATTTTAGAAACAATCAATAAAACTTAGTGATCGACTGGATGTAATTGGATGTGGTATGAAGTACAGTAGCGTCAAGCTCATGTGAGGTTCTTAAATAGGCAATAGATGGCAAGGGTAGACTTTTAGATATTTGTATAGGTATGTTATTTTTGCAGTTCTGATGACTTTGCAAGTAGGTATGCTTAGTGGTAAATTGTTTCATGGATTTAAAGCTTAGGAGAGGTCTTAAAGGGTAATTTAAATCAACTGATTTAAAATTCCTCAGGGAATGAGAAAATGAAGTTTCTGGTCATTCAATATTGTTTCGCCAAAATTCATGTCCTCAATGTCAAGCTTTTTGTAATCTTAAAACTTAAGAAGTTGTTTTGGAGATAGAAATTATTGTCTCTACTCTCACTGTGCCATTTGCTCCCTTTAGCCCAAACATTATCCTTTACAACTTCATCTTAATACACTCAGCAGTTTTGTGAAATGTTTTATTTCAGTATTTTACATACTCCATTTTTTTCCTTCAATTCATATTCAAATTCTTGCCTGAGGGTACATGCCACATTAAATGTATGCCACTAAGGCAGGATATCTCATATATTCAGCTGAGCCAAAGCCCCGTTATCCATACAGTCTACAGCTATAGGTATTTGGATGTGAGGACTCAATTTGCTTAGCTTAGAATATTTTTCTCTGACCAAAAAAGAAAATTGAGCTCTTTCATCAGCTTGGATTTTTTTTTTTAGTCATAGACTAATGGAGAATTCATGGCCAGGAAATCCCTCTTGTTCTCTTATTGTTCATAATCTCTACCATGAAGTCTTCACTCACACATTTATGTTTGAAAACAAACAAACAAAAAAAACCATCTCTCAATATCTATTATTTATATTATACTTTATAACAATATTATTAAATTTATATGGTTTTTAAAGTCTACAAATTGTATTCACATATATTTTCTCATTTTATTCACTCTTCTCAATTCTCTGGTTATGTAGATGTCAGCTTTTATTATTTCCATTTTCCAAATAAATAGTTTTCTCAAGACAAACAACTGTAATAGAAGGAGCTAAGAATTGAATTTAGTTTTCTTTAATTTCTAAAGTATATAACCTATACACATGAAAGAAAAAAAAAAACAGAATGTTTTTAGTACTATCTCCTGAAAACTAATTTTTAACAATCTGATTGATGTCTAAATGAGATACATAGAGCTTCACATGCAAAAGTGTACAATTTGGTAGGTTTTATCATATATATACACCTAAGAAACCATCACTACAATCAAGATAGTACATATCCATCCATCCCCCAAAGTTTCCTCATATTGTTTTATAATTCCTCCCTCCCAACCATACATGTCCCCTATTCCCCAAGCAACCACAGATCTTCTTTCTGCCATTATATATTAGTTTGTATTTTCTAGACATTTATATGATTTGAAGCAAACAATATGAGTGCTTTATTGCCTTTTTCTTTCACTTAAGCATAATTAGGTTGAGTTTCATTCCTGTTGTTGCATGTAAAAATTGTCATTTCTTTTTTATTGCCAACTAATATTCCATTGTATGGATATACCACATTGTTTTTCTATTCACCAGTTGATAGACATATGGGTTGTTTCAAGTTTTTAGCTATTACAAGTAGAGCTGCTATGAATGTTTTTGTATAAGGCTTTGTAATGTTACAAAATATGCCTACTTTTCTGTTAGGTAAATATACCTATGAGTGGAATGATCACTTACACCAAACAGCCAAACTTTTTCAAAGTGGTTTAACCATTTTACATTCCTACCAATAGTGTATGAGAATGCCAGTTTCTTCATGTGCTTGCCAACACTTAGTATGGTAAGTCCTTTTAATTTTGGCCATTTTAATAAGCATGTAAAGATATCTGATTGTAGTTTTAATTTGTATGTCTCTGACCAATGACTTGAAACATCTTTTCATGTGCTTATTCAACATCTGTATTTTTTCTTGGGTCAAGCGTATGTTCAAATATTTTACATATTTTCTTGGATTCATTGTTTTGTTAATATTGAGTTTTGAGATTCCTTTATAGGTTCTAGATACAAGTCTGTGGTGATATGTAATTGTATGTATTCCAGAAAAATCTTTTCTTAAAGTTAATCTATTCCTGTGGGTATGAACACATTGTAGGACTTTTTGATGAGTCTACTTCAGTTAAGGTGTGACACGCCTCAATCACAGTGAATCTTAATCCTATTACTGGAGTCCTTTATAAATAGAATGAATACAGAAAGATAGAGAGAGAATCCCAAAGAAGCAAGAAGCTGAAATCAGTGAAATCTGGAAGAGAAGGAAAAGACCAAAAGATACTATCATGTGCCCTGCCATGTGGCAGAGGAGCCAAGGATTGCCAGCAGCTGGTCTTTGGAAAGAAAAATCACCTTGTTGATACCTTGATTTGGACCATTTCCTGGCCTCAAAACCATAAATTAAAAAATTCCCATTGTTTAACCCACCCGATTTTATGGTTTTTGCTTTGAACAGCTTAGAAAGCTAAAACAGATTTTGGTACCAAAAGAGTGGGGAGCTGCTATTGTAAATACCAAGAATATGGAAATAGTTTTGGAATTGGGTAATGGGTAGAGGCTGGAAGAATTGTGAAGTGCTTTACAGAAAAGGTTTAGATTGCTTTGAGGTGACTGTTTATAGAAATATGGATGCTAAAAGTTCTTCTTATGAGGCCTTAGAAGAAAATGATGAATATGTTATTGGAAACTGGAGTAAAGGTGGTCCTTGTTTTAAAGTGGCAGAACTTGGCAAAATTGAGTTTGATGTCAGATAGAAATCAGAACTTGAAAGCAATGACCTTGGATATTTAACTGAGGAGATTTTTCAAGTGAAATGTGAAAAGTTGGGCCTGGTTTCTCCTTGCAGAATATAGGAAAATGCAAAAGGAACAGGGGTAAGCTGAGAACTGAACTCCTGGGCATAAAGAAACCATAAATTTATGATTTGGAAAATTCTGAGATTCTGGAAAGTGAGGAGAGCATAGAGCTTCATGTGAGGGTTTAACTGAACATGGAACCAGTCAGCAATTTCTGTGCAAATCAGGATCGGAGGTGCAGTTATCCATGAAGGATCTGTGGGAAATCCCACTATCTGAGGGATTGGACCCCTGTGTGCTACATGCAAAACTGATAAATTTTTGGCAAGATCTGTATGAGCGGATTCACTGTCAGCCTGGACTACAAAGAAGAGAAAAGGACAGACTGAAGGAAAAATTACTTCAAGGCCATAAACATGGAAGTTGTGGCCTGAACCTAAGACATTTTCTCAAGACATGAGAGTACACCCACCCATTTGTGTGGAATGGGTGAGTCTGCCCAAGCACTTTGAGAGGGCAGGCCTTCCACCCCATTGTTCAGGAACAGTGCTGCCACCTCACTGTTTGGAGAGGGTTGAGACTGTGCCCAGGTATTGCAGTGTCTGGTCATCAACCCCATGCTTGAAGAGGGTGGAGCTTTCACCCCAGCATTTACGGAGAGTGTGGCTGCTGGGCAAGCACTTGGAAGGGATGGGGCTCCCACTCCATCAGGCCCTGAGGACAAAACATCATTCCAAAGATGACTCTCAGACCTTATACTCTATTAGACTGTGCCCTGCTATGTTTTGGAATTGTTTGGGATCTGTGACCCTGTTTTCCTTCCAGTTTCTCCCTACAGGAATGGGAATGTTTATCCTACACCTGTCCCGCCATTGTAATAGGAAGCAGTAAATTGTTCTGTAGGATTCACATGTCCACAGACAGAGGGGGGCTGTGCCCCAGGACAGAGCATACCCATAACCGATTTTGATGAGTCTTTGTACTTAGAATTGTTACTGAAATGACTTATGGCTTTCAGGAGGTTACGATAGAATGAATGTATATGTGGAAAGAACATGTTTTCTTGGGGTTCAGAGGGTGGAGTATGCTGTTTTGGAATGGTATGTTCCACAGAAAAACATGTTCTTAAATCGGATCCATTCCTATGGGTTTGAAACCATCATAAGTCCATTTTAAGTAGGACCTTTTGATGAGGCTACTTCAGTTAAGGTGTGATCACCTCAATCAGGGTCTTAATCCTATTGCTAGAGTCCTTTATAAACATAATGAATACAGAGAGAGAGCACGAGAACGAGCCATGGAAGCAAAAACTGAAGTCAACAAAACCCAGAAGAGAATAAAGAGAAAAACAGATGCTGCCATGTGCCTTGCCATGAGACAGAAAAACCAAGGATCACTGGCAAAGATGGAATTTGCTTTGAGCAGCCTAGGCAACTAAAACAAAGTCCTTTCCTAAATCATTTTTCCAATCTGTGGCTTGTGTTTGCATGGCCATATGTTATCTTTCAAAGAACAGTTTTTAATTTAATGAAGTCCAATTGAATTTTTTTCATATATGAATTGTGCTTTTGGTGTGACATCTGAAAAATATATGCTTAACATAAGGCTGCAAGGACATTCTCCTATGTTTTCTTTGAAATTATATATAATTTTAGATTTTGTATTTAGGTCTATGTTCCATTTTGAATGAATTTTTAGGTATAGTTAAAGATATGGAATGAAATTCAATTTCTTTTGTACATGCATAGCTAATTGTTCCAGCAACATTTATTGGAAACACTGTTTTTCCTCCAAGGAATTGCCTTAGCATCTGTATTAGTCAGCCAAAGGGGTGCTGATACAAAGAACCAGAAATCTGTTGGCTTTTATAAAGGGTATTTATTTGGGGTAGAAGCTTACAGTTACAAGGCCCTAAAGAGTCCAACTCAAGGTACTATAAGAGGAACTTCCTCACCAAAATCTGTTGCCACATGTTGAAGCAAGATGGCAGATGATGTCTGCAAGAGTTCAGTCTTTCTCTTTCCTCTTAATGCTCCATGGGCCCAGCGTCTTCTGTGTATCTCAGCTGTAGGCTGGCATAGGGCTCAGCTGCTCTGTTCTCCTTCACAAAGTCAGCTGTAAACTCTCAGGCAAATGGCTCATCTCTCTTCCTGGGGCTGCAGAATGAAAGCTGACAAAGTTCTCTCCTCTGACGTCTATGGAGCTCTCCCTATTCCTGTGTGTATCTTCTCCTGCATTCTCTTGTGTATCTACTTCTGTGTGTCTTTTTGAGTGAGTGTCTGTTTATATAGCCAATAAAGGGGGTAGGGACTCAAACTGTGTCACCCTAAAGACGACTCAAAACTCTAATCTTAATAATTTAATCAAAGGCATCTCAGCTGAATCTAATACAGCCAAAGGGTATCATGCCAAGAGAAACAGACCAGTTTACAAACATAATCAATATTTCTTTTTTGGAATTCATAAATAATATCAAACCTATACAACATCTTAGTAAAAAATCAGTTGTCTGTGTATGTATTTGTCTATTTCTGGATGCTCTTTTCTGTTCCATGAACGTCTTTGTCTATCTTGATGTCAATACCACACTGTCATGATTGATATAGATTTATAATAGGATCTTGAAATCAGTATTTGTTCATCTTTTTCAAAATTGTTTTAGCTATTCCAGGTTCTTTTCATTTCCAAATGAATTTTAGAATCAGCTTGTTGATTTCTACAAAATATTGTCAGGAATTTGTTTGGGATTGCTTTAAATCTATTAACAAATAGAATCGACATTTTAACAATATTGAGTTTTCTGATCCATGAACAAAGTATTTAATGCTTTTTAGTTTTGATCAGCAGTGTTTTGTAGTTTTCAGTGTAGATGTCATGCATATGATTTGTCATATTTTGCACCATGTATTTTATATTTTATGATATTATAAATGATGTTTTAAATGATACTTTCAATTTCCATTTGCTTGTTGCTGATAAATAGAAATACAATTGATTTTTTAAAATATTAATCTGGGATTCTGTAACCTTGCTAAACTCACCTGTTTGGTCAGTTAAGTTATTGTAGACTCTATTGGATTTTCAACATACATGTTCATGTTATTGGTAAATTAAGATAATTTTACTTATGACTTTTCAATCTGAGTACACTTTCTTTTTCCCTTCCCTTCTATCCCTCTCTCTCTCCCTGTCTATTACTCAGGTTCTCCAGAGACATATATATTAGAAATTGTCTCTTGTAACTGTTGGAATTGGCAAATCCAAATTACTTAGGTTAGCTCAAAAGTTGGGAAATCAGTGGTGATGTTGGGTGATATCGATTTCCCCAGGAGAAGCTGGCTGGCTGAAGTAGAGATAGAAACTCTCCTTTCTAGCTGTTGAAATCATTAGATCTCCATTTAAGATTTTCAACTGACTGGATGAGACTTCTCTCATTACTGAAGGCAATCTACTACGATGATTGTAGATGTAATCAGTCATAGATGCAATCAACTGACTAATGATCTACACTCACAGTAACAACCAGACCAGTGCTTGCTTAACCAAACAACTGGACACCAGAACCTAGCCAAGTTGACATATGAAATTAACCATTACAATCTACCCCTTGTCAGCTTGGAACCCATACACAGCTCCTCAAAAAATAAATAAAAACAAAAACATAATCTTACTTTTGCCTAACATAATACACCTGTCCTGGGTACAACTGGAAAATGCACTAACTCTTTCCCTAGAAAAGGATGCAAATCATTGGGTAATATTCACTGTTAAACTTGATATCCTGTAACTTACATATTATGACATAAAGTTAATACATGAAGTTAATGCAATTTTATGTTATATGATAAGATGATAAGGGGGAAAGAGAGGGAAGAAAACAACAATATTTGATTTATGTAAATATGCAAACATATTCATAACAAAAAAAGGAAGAAATGTTCATAACAATTATGGTCTTTGTTTCTGTAAATGGTCACATGATCATAGCCCCTGTTTATAACCACATTCTTCTGCTATACATTCTATATTCCATTTAACCTCAGCAAACACCTCATCTAGTTGTGGCTCTTTGTCTGGTGCAGTCACCCAAACCTTCATTTCTGAAGGTCTGGGCCATTAGTAATCCCACTTGATTGGTTTGTTGCAGTTTCCCATTGACCTAATCACAAAGTGAGGTAATATTAAGAGATGCCCTAAGGAATCTTCTATATTCCAGGCATAATTTTCCTTACCTCTGCTGTGTAGTAGCAGTCCTATTTTCCCTTAATAATCAGGATCATTCACCCCAGCTAGTAACTCCCTTCTTTGCCTATTGACTTAAATGGACGAGGAACCCAAAGTGGCCAATTTCAGTGGAATCATTGTTGTGTCTCCTTGTGGAAGCACTCCTCCTTTTGGAGCTAAGACCTGTAGACCAGCAGAGCATAAGTTCACAGGGACAGGAAGCAAAAACTTTCTTCGTGGATAATTAGAGATGTATATATGGCATCATTCCCATTTCACCCTTACTTCATGGATCCATGAATCCTGGCTGTGGGAGAAAGAGCACTGCAGATTGGACACTGATTTAGAGCATATATAGGATCCTGGTGAACTTTACCCCAACCCTAAACTTTATCGCCACTGAGTTGATACTGTAAATGAATCTTCAAAAGTCCATGCCATTGGTGAAAGTTTGAAGTTTAGTGAATGCCAGAAAAGATCATGTTCTTAAAATTAATCCATTCCTGTGGGTATGGGGCCTTTTCATTGCATCAGATTCACTTAAGGGATCTTGATTAGATCACTTTTTATTAGATCACTTTAGGACCTTTGATTGGACTATGTTAATGAAGCATGAACCAGATTAAGTCTCTGCCCTTTTGCTGGGGTCTTATAAAAACTGAGAACTGAGAGCAGAGACACACACAGAGAAAGACAACTGCCATTTTGATTCTGCCATGTGCAAGGACTAAAGGAAGACAGAGAAAGCCTGAGAGGCTGAGAAAGTGCTGGAGGCTGGAATCAGTGGAGCAGACCTGAAGTGAGGATAAGCCACTATTTGGCAGGAGTCCAGGATCTGCCAGCAGCCAACCTTTGGTGTGAAAGCATCTCTGATGATGCCTTGATTTGAATATTTTCATGGCTTCAGAACTGTAAGATTTTACACAAATAAATCCCCATTATAAATAGAACACATTTCTGGTATTTTGCATTGGTATGTTTAGCAAACTAAAACACCACCATTATATCAATTTATCTGCTACAGGATGATGGGAAACCTGGCACAACCAATGAATTCCATGAGCACGTGCCCATTCCAATTTTTCGTTTGCCATGAAGTGGGTTCTTTGATCAGAAGTAATGATGTATGAAATACCATGATAGTGAATAAAGCAGTCATTAAGAGCATGAGTGATAGTTTTGGCAGAAGCATTACATCAGGGAAGGCAAATCCTATCTGAAGCACATGTTTATTCCAGTAAGAAGAAAACATTGCTCTTTATATACGATGGAAGTGGTTGTATATAATCCACTTGCCACTAGGTAGCAGGCCAATCACCTCAGGGAATGGCGCCAATTCACACCATGTACTATCAGTGCCTTCTAGATCATTGGAATTAGAGTTATTAGTGGCTGTTAATCTAATCTGATGAGAGAACCAAATCTAAAACCCCAGAACCAACTCAGAAATCTCATCTTTAAAAGTCTGTTTTTCAAGAACCACTCTTTGGTGCCAAAATCTGTGTTAGTTAGGGTTTTCCAGATGTGTATATATAAAAATATGTATTAATATTAAGAGACTTTATAGGAATTGGCTTATGCAACCATGGGGATTTGGAGGTCCAAATTCCATTGGGCAGACCATAAATTGAGAAATCAATGGTGAAGCTGAATTCTCCAGGGGAAGCTGGCTGGCTGGAGTAGAGATAGAAATTCTTCTTTCTGACTGCTGAAATAATCATTTCTCTTTTTATGGCCTTCAAGTGATTGGATGAGACTTTTCTTATTGCTGAAGACCATCTCTCTTGTTGAATGTAGATGTAATTGGCCATAAATGCAATCAACCAACTAATGATTTAAATCCATGAATTATCCTCACAGTAACAACCAGGCCAGAGCTTGCTTGACCAAACAACTAGAAACCATAACCTAGCCAAGTTAACACATGAAATTCACCATCACAGCCTCTCTCTCTCTCTTTCTCCTTCCCTCCGCCTCTCCCTTTCTCTTTCATCTAATTGTACTGGCTAGACCACGCAGTGTAATTTTCAATAGATATAATGAGAACACCTATCCTTGCTGTGTTTCTGATCTTAGAGCAAAGAATTTAATTTCCACCATTAAATATCACATTTTATCTATCTGTATTTCAGTAACCTAACATCTGTTTCAATATTGGGTCAGTTTCATTTATGGGTTGTATTTTTTTTCCCTTTGCATGCCTTATCATTTTTTATTAGAAGCCTGACATTGTGATTTTACCTTGTTGGTTACTGGATAATTTTGTATTTCTATAAGTATACTTAACATTTTACTAGGACACAGTTAAGCTACATTAAAATACTTTGTTTATTTTGAATCTTGTTTCTATGATTTGTTAGGTTGGACTAGAGCAGTATCAATTAAGGGCTTATTATCCTTCAATTGAGGCAAGACCCTTCTGAGAACTCTACCAAATATCCTCTGAATCATGAGATTTTCCAGTCTGGCCAATGGGACAGGTACTATTCCCAACTCTGTTTGAGAGCTAGGAACTTTTCCCTTTAATCGTCTCAAATGATTTTACCCACAAGCCCCATTCCTGGCCTCTGATTTTCTTTTACACATACTTCACTCAGTGCTCCTTGAATATCAAGGAGGTTCTGTACAGATCTCTGGAATATTCTCTCTGTGCAGGTCTCTCCTCTCAAGTACTTCATTTTATTGCACTTCACTTTATTGAGCTTTACAGATATTGTTTTTTGTTTTTTGTGGGGTTTTTTTGTGGCAACTCTGTTGAGTAAATCTATCCATGCCATTATTTCCCCAACAGCAGGTGCTCGGTTCATGTCTCTGTATCGCATTTTGATAATTCTCACAGTATTTCAATTTTTTCATCATTATTATTTCTGTTATGGCAATTTGTGATCAGTAATCCTTGACTTTACTATTATAATTGTCTTGGAGTGCCACAAACCATGCACATATAAGATGGCAAATTTAATCAATAAATGTTGTGTCTTCTGACTGCTCCATTGACCAGCTATTCCTCCATCTCTCTTCCTTTCTTTGGGCCTCCCTATTCCTGTAGACACAATATTGAGATTATGCCAATTATTCAGCCTTCAAGGACTTCTAAATGTTCATGTGAAAGGAAAAGCCACTTGTCTCTCACTTTAAATCAAAAGCTAAAAATGATTAAGCTTAGCGAGGGAGACCTATTCTTCAATAAGCAAGGGGCCTATTTTTTGATATAAGCCAAAAGCTAGGCCTCTTGTACCAAAGAGTTAGCCAAGTTGTGATTGCAAAGGAAAAGTTCTTGAAGGAAATTAAAAGTGCAACTCGTGATTTGATTGATAAGAAGGTAAAAGAGCTATATTGCTAATATGGAGAAAGTCCCAGTGACCTGGATAGATCAAACCAGCCACCACAGCTCCTTAACCCAAAGCCTAATGCAGAGCAAGGCTCTAAATCTCTTCAGTTCCATGAAGGCTGAGAGAGGTGAGGAAACTACAGAAGGGAGGTTTGAAGTTAGCAGAGGTTGGTTCATGAGGTTTAAGGAAAGAAGCCATCTCCATAACATCAAAGTGTAAGGTGAAGAAGCAAGTGATGATATAGAAGCTACATCCAGTTATCCAGAAGATCTAGCTAAGGTACTTGATAAAGCTGGTTACTCTGAACAACAGATTTTCACTGGAAATGAAACAGCCTTCTTGAAGAAGATGCCACCTAAGACTCTCATAGCTAGAGAGAAGTGAATGCCTGTCTTCAAATGACAGAATGACTTTCTTGTTAGGGGCTAATGCAGCTGGTGACTTTAAGTTGAAGCAAAAGCTCATTTACCATTAAAGCAATCTGATGGCCCTTAAGAATTATGCTAAATATACTCTACCAGTACTTTATAAATGGAACAAAAATCCCAGATAACAGCACATCTATTTACAACGTGGTTTACTGAATATTTTAAGATCACTGTTTAGACCTACTGCTCTGGAAAAAGATTCCTTTCTCATTGACAATGCATCTGGTTACCCAGGAGCTCTGATGGAGATGTACAATGAGATTAATGTTTTCATGCCTGCTACATAATATCCATTCTGTAGCCCATGGATCAGGCATAATTTTGACATTTAAGTCATATTATTCAAGAAATACATTTTGTAAGGCTATAGCTGCCACAGATAATGATTACTCTGATAGATTGGACAAAGTAAGTTGAAAACCTTCTGTAAAGTATTCACCATTCTAGATGCCATTTGGAACATTCTTGGTTCATGGGAGGAGGATAAAATATCAACATTAACATGAGTTTGGAAGAAGTTGATTCCACCTTCATGGATGACTTCGAGGAGTCTAAGATTTTAGTAGTGGAAGTAACTACAGATGTGATGGAAATAGCAAGAGAACTAGAATTAGAAGTGGGGTCTGAAGATATGACTGAATTGCTGCAATCTCAAACTTGAATGGATGAGGAGTTCTTATGAGTGAGCAAAGAAAGTGATTTATTGAGATGGAATCTACAACTGGGGAGAAGCTATGAATATTGTTACAATGATAAAGGATTTAAAGTATTACATAAACATAGTTGATAGAGCAGTGACAGGGTTTGAGAGGATTGACTCCAATTTTTAAAGTTCTCTTGTGGGTAAAAGGCTATCAAACAGTACCTCATGCTACAGAGAAATCTTTGATGAAAGAAAGAGTCAATCAATGTGACAAACTCCACTGCTTAATTTTAAGAAATTTGCCAGTCACCCCAACCTTTAGCAACCACCACCCTGATCAGTCAGCAGCCATCAACATCAAAAGAGCCTCTACCAACAAAGAGATTAGGAGTTTCTGAAGTCTCAGATAATGGTTAGAATTTTTTACCAATAAAATATTTTTAGTTAGGGTATGCACACTATTTTTTTTTTTTTAGTTATAATGCTATTATGCACTTAATAGACAATAGTATAATGTGAACATAACTTTTATATGCACTGGAAAACCATAAAATTCATGTGACTTGCTTTATTGCCATATTTTCTTAATTGCAGTGGTCCAGTACTAAACCCATAATGTCTCTGAGTTATGCCTGTATTCTGTCCTTTGAAGTTTAGTCATCTTTGTCTCCCTGAATTCTCAGCTCCTCAACTCACAGAAGCTGGGATTCCCCCTCCTTGCATCATGGTATAAAAATTCTTTCAAGGCAGTAGGTTATGGCAATTTTAGTACTTTGGTTATTATTTCTCACCTTTCCGAGATTTCTTTCCTTTGTCACCTCATGTCTAGTGCCTTGAAACAATTTGTTCATATATTTTGGTTGTTTTGTTTTCATTGCTGTTTCAACTGAGTGGAATTTTAGTCTCTTTTTTTATCCATCTTGGCTGAAAGTGGAAGTCCTGATTAATTTTTAGCAATGACTTATAATGCCTAAATTACTGCTTATTGGAGAATATTGTACCTGTGAATTAATGCTTTGAATTTCTCTTCAGGACTAATGATATCTGATTATCGCAAATAAAGTAAATAGGCATTATTTTAGATTTTCTGTTGTCAAGGACAAAATTTTATAGATTCCTCAGGCTAGAGCTTATATCAGGCAATAGAAGAGTTCCCTATAGTACATACTCATACGTAAACTCTGCTGCTTTCACTAATTTGACAGCCTCTTTAACTTTTTAAATGTTGAAATAAAAATGTAATGGCTATACCAATTACCATTAAAATATTTAATTCTTTAATTTTATCATTAATTACCAGGCATTTCTCTAAGAAGCAGTAGTCTCAACAATCAAATAATATTTACTTTTTATGCTGTCCTTTAAAAATACAAAATTAGGTTATATAAGATGCAAGATTTACATTTATTTGGAGAAACATCTATTCAAATAACTTTCCAATTTTTAGTTGGGTTATTAGTCTTTGTATTATGAGAGTATAAGAATTTCATATTCTTGACTCAATTCCCTTGTCAGATTTAGGATTTGCAGATATTTTATTTCATTCTATTAAATGTCTTTTTGTTTTCTTGATCGTATTGCTTGAAGGTCTAATGGTTTTTATTTTGCTGAAGTCCAATTTAATTTTTTCCTTTGTTCATTTGTGCCTTTGGCATAATATCTTAGAAACAATTGCCTAACCTAAGATTACAAAGATTTTACTCCTATGTATTTTTCTAGGAGTTTTATAGTTTTAGCTCTTGAATAAAGTCTATGATACATATTCAGTTAATTTTTGATATACGGAGTGAAGTACGGATTCAACTTCATTCTTTTATATGTGGAATCCAGTTTTCCCAGCACTATTTGTTGGCATGACTATATTTTTCATTGAATTGTCTTGGCATTCTCATGAAAATCAATTGACAATAAATGTAAGAGTTTATTTCTGGACCCTCAATTCAATTCCATAGATCTAGATTTCTATCATATGCTTATACTAAGCTGTCTTATTACTTTAATAAGTAAGTTTTGAAACCCGGAATTATGAATCATCCAACTTTGTTCTTTATTCTTTTTTTGTCAAGATTGTTTGGTTAGTCCTTATATTTGCAAATGAATTTTAGGAGCAGCTTGTCAATTTCTGCAAAAAATGACACGTGGGCTTCTAACAGTGATTGCTTCAATCTGTTTATCAATTTAGTAAGTATTGCCATTTTAAGAACATTAAGTTTAGCCTGTGAACATAGGATATTTCTCTATTTATTTAGAGCTTCTTAAATTTCTTTCAACAGTGTTTTACAGTTTTCAGTGTATAAACCTGGCACTTCTTTTCCTAAATTTACACCTAAGTATTTTTTTCTCTCTGATGGTTCTCTAAATGGAATTGTCTGATTAATTTCATTTTGGATTGTTCATTGAAAGTATAAAAGAACACATTTGATTTTATATATTAAACATATCCAATAACCTTGATGATTTCATTTATTATAATGTGGGGTTTTTTTGTTTTAGTAGGATTTTTTCATGTCAGGATCATATAATCTGCAGAAATAGTTTTACGTTTTCCTTTCTAATCTGGAAAGATTTTTTTTTTTGCTATTTCTTGCCTAATTGCACTAGCTAAAACCTACAATAGAATGTTTATTACAAATAGCAAGAGCAGATATCCTTGTTTTATTATTCACACAAGGAGGAAGACGTTCAATATTTCACTATTAAATATGATGCTAATGGTGTTTTATTCTTAGATACCCTATGTGATGTTGATGAAATTCCCTTCTAGTCTAGTTGATTATTTTTATTACAAAAGAATTTTGTATTTTGTCAAGTGCTCTATATGTGTTTATTGAAATGATTATGTGTTTTTCCCTTTATTCTATTAATATAGTATATATCATCAATTGGATTTTTGTAGGTTGAAACAACTTTGAATTTCTGGAATAAATACAGCTCGTTTATGGTGTTTAGTATATTTATATATTGCTGGATGTTTTGCTAGCATTTTGTTTAGGATTTTGGTGTCTATATCTTATGATGTCTTTGATTTCAGTATCATGGAATACTTAACACATAGAAAAAGTAGGGGAGTGTTCCTTCCTCTTCTATATTTTTTAAGAGTTTGTGAATTTGGTGATAATTCTTCTTGAAATGTTTGTTAGAATGCATCCGTGAAGCCATCTGGGCCTGGGCTTTTCTCTGAGGAAACTTTTAAATTATTAATTCTATCAAATTAAATATTTAAAATCCATTCAGATTTTCAGTTTCTTCTTGAGATGGTGTTTGTAGTTTTTATCTTTCTAGGAATTTGCTCGTTTCAATGGAGTTATCTAATTTTTGGGATATGCTTGTTGATAGTATTATTCCCATATAGTCCTTTTGTTTCTGTGAGGAAAGTAGTGATGTTCCCTCTTTCAATTCTTCTTTTAGTAATTTAACTCTTCTTTTTTTCTGAGCACTCTAGGTAAAGATATGTCAATTTTGTTAACTTTTTCAAAGAACCATTTTTTGATATTTTAAAGTTTTGTCTATTGAAAAATTCTATTGAGTTTTATTTTCTTTTTCTTTCATTTCTGCTGTAATCTTTATTAGTCCTTTTTCCTTCCTGCTTTGGGTTTAGTTCGATCATCTGTATCTTGTTTCTTAAGATGGAAGGTTATGTTGCTGATTTAATATCTTAATACTTCTTAAAATACAGGCATTTACAGGTTTACATTCCCCTCTAAGCACTGCTTTAGCTGCAATCCATAAGTATTAGTATATTGTTTTGTTTTCATTCATTTCTAAGTATTTTCTAATTTTTGTGTGATTTCTTCTTTGATTTATTAGTAATTTAGGAGTGTGTTGTTTAATTTCTACATATTAATGAATGTTCCAATTTTTTTTTCTGTTATTGATTTCTTATTTCATTCCTTTGTGTTCAAAGAACATACTTGGTCTGATTTTTATCTTTTTAATTTATGGAGGCTTGCTTTATGTTTCTCGTGTATTTGAGAACAATGTGTATTCTGCTGGTGTTAGAATGTTCTATAGATGTCTGTTAGGTCTAGTTCATTTTATATATATATATTTTATACATACATATATGTATGTATAAAATAGTACATATAGTATTATTCAAGTCTTCTGTAGTCTTGTTAATCTATTGCCTGAATGTTCTATACATTATTGAAAGAGGCATATTGGAGTTGTTTTGCTATTAGTTTTGAATTTTCTATGCCTTCCTTCAAGTCTGTCAGTATTTGTTTAAATATTTTACAGCTATATTGTTATGTGAATATATTTATAATTGTTATATCTTACTGATGGATTGATCCTTTAATCATTATAGAATGCCCCTCTTTGTCTCTAAGAATACTTTTTGCTTTAAAGTCTACTTTGTCTCATTAGTATAGCTTTTGTATGATTGCTGTTTTCATTTGTGAAGAGTACATGCCAGTCATTTTGTAGAAAGTTCTTTATTTTGGATTTGTCTAATCTTTCCTTTATTAGATTACTTTGTGCATTCAGGCAAGAATACCTAGAGGTAATGATGTGGCCTTCTCAGTACTCCGTATCAGGAAGCAGTTGATATTGATTTATTCCAGTACAGGTGATATTAACTTTCATCATTTCAGTAAGGTCTTGTTTTCCAGGTTTCCCCATTATTGTTTACTATAGTGTAACTACACTTATAGATACCTATAGTTACTATTTTCACTTTATCATTTGTAATTATCTAATTGGGAAATATATTGAGATTATGTAAATATTGTTTCTCATCAGTCTTTCACCCATTAATTTTTACCTCTATTTATTATTCTTTCCTGAAATGGCAAATAGTATGAACTGTTACTAGATAAGTTTCAGATGGTGATTTCCTAATGCCCTGATTCTTTTACATTTATTTGTTGACATTCTATTGCAATAAAGAATTTTCTTTTCATATGAATATTTATATTATATTTCTATTTATATTATTATGGACCCAAAGTTCTTACTTTATTCAATGGGTGATGATTTGTTGCTACCAGAATTTATTTAATGCCCAAATTGACCCTGACTGGCCATTTAAATAAAGAACCATTTAAAGCTGGATTTTTATCCTTTTGATATGTTCCTAATCATTTTTTGAGTACTTTCTTACTTTCTGGTGCAACAAGATAATACAGACCAATATTGTTCTTTCCCAGCCACATTCCTGGAGTTACATATTTCTCCAAGAAGTACATATTCACTTTACTGAAGAATGGTATGTAAAAACCAAGATTCCTTAAGTGTTAAGTGCACTTACTGCTCTTGCTCTGGGATGCCATTCTAACCTATCTTGGTTATAAAACTTGAAAATACTATGTTTTTGTTTGCAGGGAGAGAGATATTAGTACTCTAAAGTGTCTTAAGTATTTCTTTGTAATGTTAATGCTTTCTGGCTTTGAATTATACTTTGATATGATGATTATACCCCTAATTTTCTGATAATTTCTATTTGTTTCTATTTCCTTATAAATTCTTTTTTTTATGTTTCTAAAATATTTTATTTTGGCTGTATCTTTTGTGAATAGAATACAGTTGGTCTTACTTTATAAGCTCAACTCACAATCGTTATCTTTGAATGGGTAACTTAATCTTATTTATAATGATTGATTTGACAAGCATATTCTGTCTCAACTGTCTTTTTTTAAATCTTAGAATAAATATGTGTATTATGTTATAGCTCCTGTGTCTCTTTTTCTATGTAATTTATTCTCTTTTTCTTTTGATTTTCAAAATGTTTGTTTTCCTATTCTAGAGTTTACCTTTGTATTCACCTTTTTAAATAACCTTAGTCCTCCATTTTTTTATTTGAACTTTTATTATCTATTGTAGAACATGTTGCTATATGGTACGTTTTGGGAACACAGGGTCAGGCACAACAGACACTTTCAGCAAATGACCACTTTATTACTTACACAGCACAAAGGGTCCTAAAGAACAGGGTAAGGAATCCTGTCATGACTGGGGAGGCCAAGCTGCTTGGGTCAGGGTTAGTTTGTGGCAGCTCCACGTGCCTCACTCTGTGTAGGAAAGAAGAGACAAATCTGTGCTGACCAATGGCAAAGTATTTATACAAACTGGGGAGTCGGGGTGGGGGGCACCACTGAGCGTTCCCACCCTGGCAAGCAGATAGGGCTTCTTTTTCCCTGTTTGGGGCTTAAAGTAAGGTCATGTCACTCCATTTAACCTAACACCTTCCCCAGGCTGCAGAATTGAAACATATTGAAACATCTCCACACAATAGAATAGGAGGTGAGAGGGTTGGTGAAGGCTGGGAGATGACTGCTAAACATGTCTCCGTGGCTTCACCTGCATCTATTTTGTAATTATTATGATAACTTTTGAATGCCATCTATTGTCATTTCAGACAAATGTGATTAATCTACTTTCCCATTTCTCCCTTCCTTTCCTCATCCTTCGTAGTTGAATTATTTTGACTTTGTTGGAACATATAGCATTTATACATTATTCTTTAACCCTCTTGTCCATCATTATTTTAAAAATGGATGTATATTTAAATATAGTATATACTCGGTCATAGATTGTACATGGCAGGAGGTATGGAGTGGCCACCAGTACAGGAAACACATTAGATCCTGACACTGTCCTTTTTCCCTAAGAAAAAAAGCCACTGAGGGAAGAGCAGCAAAAATTGTCACCTCCAGAAAAACTGTGTAGATCTTCTGTGATTAGGATAGGGACAAAAATTAAAACCTATATCCCTGGTGGATGGGCAGAAAACCATCCTGGGCCTAGATCATTAGAAATATCCAGGCACTGATGGAGGAGCAAAATCACTGGAAGGGTCCACCAAAAAGACCCAAGGACAGAACACCTGCCTAAGACTGAGCCTGGGCCAGGACAACAGAGAATCTCCCTGGTCCCCATACTAGTTTAGCAAGCAGTGAGTAACAAACAACAGGAATTTGTTGCTGAGGAAAGGGCAAGTGCATTATGAGAGACTCTCTCAGAGGCACACATACATTGAGAAAGCCTAGAGATGTTAACATTGAGAAACATCTTCTAGCAAAATCCGTATGTCCTAGTATAAATTAAAGCCAAAGAAATTTGAAATCAGATGTTTACTGAAGATAACTATAGCAACAACCATCCTTATCCTCAACTTTATTTTAGAGATAGGAACTCAAACCCTGATTAACTACTGACTAGATTATCTCAACCTTCTACACTATTGGCCAAGCGGAAGAAATGCTGTGTCCAACCAATTGAATTTGATTGCACCATTTGCACATATATAGAGGAAGGGAAAATCAAACAAAAGAAGAAATTTGAAAACTACAACTTCTAAAAGGAGAGAGAGAATGAAGGAACTACAAAAATATTGTAAAGAATAAATTAGAAGAGTAGAAGAGGAACCAGGTGAAATCATTCTATACAGGCCAATGGAAATAAGACTTACTTAAGAAAATAAAATATGGTAAATATGGCCAATAAGGTCAAACATGCAAATATGAAAAGAAAATGAGCTCTGGAAAGAATTAATTGGAATTAATAAAAGTAAGGTCATCAGTGACACTGGTCATCGTGGTCCCAGTCGAGTGGTGGTGTCTTAAGCCTGGAAGCAGTTGATGGAAGTAAAGGAATAGTAGGTACATAAACTGAGATGGAAAATATTGACTCTTTTTTTGAGATCCCTACTGAGAAAAGGAGGAAGAATTTAGTGGAGTAGGAGAGGTGAAAGAGAAGAAATAGCCAGTGCAACAAAAAGATGTCATATGTAATATTTTGATATGTAGGAAAGATCCTTATATACTTTATTAAGAAGCTACCAAAAGAGGAAAAAGTTGGATACATAGAAGAGAGAACAGATAATGGCAATATCCTTATGGAAAAGGAAGGGTATTGGCTCATGAGCACAGATAGTAGGATTTTTTTTTTAATAGAAGAGATAACACTCTCCTCTGAGATTGCACCTGAGAAATATAAAAGATACCACTTCAATCTTCTCAATATATTCTGCTAGGATAAACACATCCCCAGAATTATTATTAAAGTTTCAAAACAATATCAAATTAAAATGAATAATTTCCTAAAGTTCTATTTCAGACAATGTGTTAGGCTGGTGTTGCCTTTATCAAAGTGGCTCTTTCAAATTAGGATATATTTGAATAACTAATCACATATATTAGGCTAACTCTGTATACAGGCCAAAGGCAACAGTGAAGAGATTTGCTACTCTGGCTTTTCTCCTTGTTTCTGTATGGTATTACTCTCCCCTATATATAGATTATTTCCCCATATTCTCCATGTCAAAGTCCATCAAAATGAATGCACCACCATACTCAGCTACCAAACTACCTCATTTTCACCATTCTCTTATGTGTCTTTACTGAACAAGATAGAAAAGAGATCCTTAATTGTGCAGATACTTTCCATGTCCCCAGATATTTTAAATTAAATAACACTATTCTTTTCCAGATAAAATCCTTTAGCTTGTGCTGCATTCATTGTTCCAGGTTTGTGGTGTCTGAAACTGATACAGTTAGTAGAGATTGTTATAAATAAAAAGAATATAAATTAATAAACTCTAAATTACAGGACTCATTAAAGGGCAAGTTTAAGTGAGGGACATTGAAGTGTAAAGTTCATTAGCTCCTTGCTAAACCTGGATAAAACCAAGAGAACTTTAAATTACATTCCTGAAGTTGTGTTTTTTTCATTTTGGTTTTCCATATAGTTCACAGTACACCATAAGTTTAGCAGCACTGGGACCCACATAGACGAGCAGAAAGAACACTGTTTGCTATCCCATATCCCATATGTGCCAGCAATAACATTCCATCACCAATTATTGTGTGAAATTCATGAATGTCTATTTCTTGTGGTCAGATTGTTATTTCACAACAAATCATATTCCCAGACTCACTTTTGATATATCTCTCTCCAAATTCACTAACTCTTATTATTATTAGTTCTGCCTTCATTATGCCTCTTAGTTTTGTCCTTTATTTTGCATTTTCACTACCATTCCTTAACCCTGAATTCTTATTATCTTGGATGTTGAATTAATTTCCCCATTAGTCTTTCTGGCTGAAGTCCTTCACTTCTAATTCCTAGTCCATCATTTATAAATCACACTAGATTAAACTTTTTAGATCTCTGCTTTATATGCAGTGTACTCTTGTTCCAAAAAACTTCAGTGGTTCCTCAACATAAACAGGATAAGATCCAAATAAACTGGCAATCAAGGTCTATCACAGTCTATGTCTGAATTTATTCTTATTTACTACAACTTTCCCATATAACTTTATACAGCAGATAAATTGGTATATTGGACACCATGAACACACCACCTTCAATTTTATGCAGACACATTTATGCAGGTATTTTCCCCTTGTGAAATATTCTCAGCACTTTTCCCTCCATCTTTTAAATCCCTAGTCTTTCTACATGAGCAATTTCAAATGTTACATGAATCTTTTCAACTCTCGGTAACCACTTTCTCTTTTTTAATTGCCTAATCACTCTCATGATACTCAGATTCTTCCTACTATTTAGTTCCTATTGGTTCATAAGGACCACAGACCATTCGAGGTTATGAAATATTTACTCAACTTATTTATTTCTCTGAACACTCAGCATATTGTTCGGTGCTTAGAAGTACATAAATACATGTTGATAATGATTTTGATTTTGAATATAAAGATAGCAAAAGGTAGTCTCTCTAGTAATGAGAAATTGCTATTTGATCATGTATAATTGTGTTCAATGCCCTTTAAAAATATTACTAAAAAATGTTATTTTCTTTTCTGAGTTTTAGAAATACAATTAGCACATAGAACTTCAGCTTTGTTCTTTTCTAATGGCATCTACAGAAAAAAAAATTGGTCCACAAGCAAAACAGGCTTCTTATTTGAACACAGAAAAGGATAAGTGAATTTCCACACCCAATTTCATAGCTGTGCTCTGGAAAATAGGAGACGAATTGGAGCTGTAGTAAACTCTTTTAAAAAGTATTCAGACAGAGAAGTAAGATGCAGGATCCCTTGGATTGCAACCACATTGATGAAGTGTTTATCAGGGCTCAACCTCCTCCACTTCCTTCAGTTGCACAGTGCCATTCTTATTTATAATTTCCTTTAGAGTATGTCACGGGCACTTATCAAATTCTCAAAAAGTTTACTTGTGAGTGAACAAGTGCAAAATAACTTTTTAAAATAATGTTTTAACAGTCCATCCAGGAAGGCACATTCTCTCTCTTTTCAGTATTTTAATGTTTTAACTATGAATTTTTTTCCTGCCTAACAACCAATGCTTCCAAATATATTTTGCTAATTTATTTTAAATGAACACCACAATTGAAATTTTAAATTTAATGGAAATCTACCTACATTTCTGAAATTTTGGATTGCTCTTCATCACAAGGTCTTAATTGTCAGAGCATTTTAAAAATAATCTCATTCTTATATATAAACCAATACCTTTTTCATGTTCTAATAAACTTTCCATAATAATGCACCATTATTAGAACTATAGTAAAATTTATGTATGTAACCTTCAGCACATTTTTCCTTTGTTCAACTGTAGTAATATTACTAAGAATATGATATGCTTCTTCATCTGTAATCTTTAAATCTAAGCTTATTGTTGTCAACAGATGTTCCTAAAATGCTTGTCGTAATAACAGAAGTTAATCTTTCCCTTGAAGTTAATAAAAACTGCAGGACCTTGTAGAAATTATTTAACAATACACAAGAGCCAGACAATAAAATAATTCAGACAATTTTCTTAATATTTATACATACAGCAGGTTCTAAGTCTTTTCACATCCACACACAAAGTCTCTGGAATTTTTATTTACAGCTGGTATCTTTCTCTCATATATTCAGTTTCCTCAAGTGGAATATTTAATAAGCATCTCAAACTTAATATATGTAAAACTAAGCTCCTCAGCTCTTGCTCACACCCCAAATCTGCTGCTTTTTCTTTTCTATCAAAATTAATGGCAATATTCTTCCAGTTGCTCAGACCAAAATCTTGCAGTCATCCAAGATTTCTTTTGCTTTCACATTGCACATCTAACTTCTTGAGCAAATCATGTCCCTACTGTTTTTAAAACATTCCCATAATCTGACAACTTCTCACACATCTGCCATGAAACCCCCTTGTCCCAGGCAGTGTCATCTTAGTGGATTCATCTTATGGGATAGATCTTTACTATGTTGAATTTTCATGAATGCAGTTTGGTATTAAATATTAGAGTGATATTATTTATAAAGTGCTTCCATGGCAGTTATTATGTAACAGGATAGAATGACTAGATGTAATAAAAGAGAATAATCAATTAATAAATAAGTTTCTACTTGGCTGCTCTGCATTTTACCCAGCTGACCCCATGAACCAGCTATTTCCATCACAGTAGTAATGTCTGTTAGGTATAAACATATAGGTATGCTTATAAGTTTTAAGAACAAATTCATTAGTACTATTTAAAATTTCATAGCTCTAAATAAGTTATTATTTTCTATCAGGTTTGGGAGCATTTTTAGATACCTTTATCTGCTGAGTTCATTATTGTAAATTGAAAAACTACAGTTATATTATGCAAACTGCTCAGCTTTCAAGTCAGATGATACGCTAACTGCAGGGAATATGGATATATTCTGCCACCACTGGCCAGGAATACATACCCACAAGACTTTACAGTCCAGAGGGAAGATTTCCAATGAGCCCTACAGGCATGGCACATCAGTGAACCTCTCTGTCATCCATGAGACACAGCCATGTCACCTCCAACAAAGTCTGGGCCTCAGTCTTGGAGGAGGGAGGCTCTTCCTTGAGCAATCTGTTTTAGTCCTGTAGGTACTAGTTCTTCCCTATAGAGCTATTTCTGTGTTCCTTAAAGTTCTCTTTACCTCTTTCTCTTTTATTAGCCAATCTCCCATTATTCTAGTTCCCAATAATAGTTCTTTATATTAAAATTTCTCTGTTCAAATTACTGTGTAGTTTCTCTTATTGGGCCTTGACTGATATACATATGTTAGCTTTCTGATAGAAAAGAGAGCTGACATTGCATATCAGAGGGGGAAAGGTAAATTTGTTGATAAATGAGGATATTTAGGTGTTCACATAGGAAGGAAACGACAGAAAAAGGAAGTACAGAGAATTGATTTTAGACTACTTCATATCATATGCTAAATCATTTCTAGCTGTATTAAACAATTAAATGTGAAAGATGAAACTTTAGAACTTTTAAAAGAAAATATAGGTAAATATTTTTGTGACTTTAGGATAGGAAATTTCTTAAATAATATACAAAAAGCACTATTTATAAAAGAAAGAACTGATAAATTAATGTAAAAATTACAAAAATTTGTATATAACATGAAAAGAGTAAAAAGACAAGCAATAAGCACATAGAGAAAATTTGTAAGGCAACAAGAAAAAAACAAAATAACCAAGTTTAAAAGCAAACAAAATACTTAAAACAAGCACTCACCCCTACAAATAAAAAAGTAATACAAATGGCCAATAACCATATGACAATATACTCAACATCACAATCAGAAAAGACAAATCCTAACTACAATTATGTCTTGCACATCTTCCCAATTGGCAAAAATTAAAAATCTCTTAAACCATGTGTCAGCAAAGTTGAGGAAAAATTATATACACATCTGGAGAAGATATATATGAGCAATCCATTAGACACACTTTAAAATTATCTAGATGAGTTTCTCATTATTGGGATCATCCATTCATTTTCAGTTAAGGTTTTTTTAAAACTTTATTTTTAAAGACGTTTTAGATTACAGAAAAGTTACTTTGGAAATACAGAGGATTCTCATATGCCCTACCTCCTTCCCTTCTCACATTTTCCCCTATTAATAACACCTTACATGTGTTTGGGTACATTTGTTACAATTGATGAACAAATATTGAAGCAATTCTACTAACCATGGTCAATAGCTTACATTACAGATTATACTTTGCACCATATAATTTTATACGTTTTGACAAAACATATAATGGCTGTATCTGTCATTGCAAAATCATGCAGAACAATTACAATACCTTAAAATGTCACCTATTCCCTCTCTCTCCCCTCAGAACCTCTGGTAACCACTATCTTTATGTTACCAGTTCTTCTATTACTACAATAATCATGTCTACTTTGGTCCATTTTCAGTTAAGTTTAATTTAGGCAGGAAATTATCTGGCTGGTCCTGGCCTTTGATATAGATTTCATTACATCCCTTTCAATAAGTAATACATTCTTTTTTTTTTTTTCCAAAATTCAAGATACAAATGTATAGACTTCAGACATATAGAATTCCCTTCTTTCTTTATATCAAAACCCTTTTCCTCACCCCACACATATATACAAGAAAGTATTTTTATCTGCTTTCTCCTTCCCCACATGAATACTTAAGTTTTGTAAGATATGGGTCTTTTCATTGATATGTGTAAGATTCCCAGATCTATGCACAGGATTTCTATCTATTGGTAATTTTTGCTTGATACAGGAACATATAATTTCCACTTGAATTTCAGGGCCACTAATTTAGATTACAAAACTGACTATCCTCTCTAATTTTATGTTTGGAAATTACAGGATATTTTTGATTCCTGAAATTCAAGTGTACCGTATATCATTATGTTCCTGTAATGCATGTAAATTCATTAATTTTTTTTAAAGTTATAATATTTGTTTTCCAGGACCTGGATTTATTTGTCAGCCTATTGTGATCATTTTGCTGTTGTTACTCTGGATCTTTTTAAGTTTGTGGTGATTTTATATTTTTACTTATTGGAGCTCAGACCCAGTTGCTGGCATTACTAAAATACTGGTATCTCAGTAAATGACAGAAGGAACAGCTCTCTTTCTCTGTAGCCCAACAATTTGGCAGATGATAAATCAAACAATATATGAGGCCATAGGTATGGATGCTTTAGAAAAAATATTTGTAATAAAATTGACTGAAAAAAATGAAAACTATAATATATGAAGAACTCTTCATAATTCTGCAAAAAAAAGACAAACAAAGCAGGAGAAAAGTGGAAAGAATATATAATAATAAAATTTTAGGAGCATAAATCCAAATCAATAATAAAAATATATTCAAATAAAAAGTCAGGAAAATGTTAAAATAAAAATGAATTAAATTTAATACTTTCTAGACAGACAAATTAAAAACATTAACTTAATGTTGGTGTAAAAACTGAACAGAATATAATCACATTTTGTATCTATAAATTGTGATGAATGAAATTATCTACATTATAGTCTTATGCCTCCCAGCCAAAGATGAGTGAGCAAAACTCATTTCACCCTTGCCAGTATTGAATTTGATGATATTTCATTGCTTTTATGAGAAACAGAATTTCATTTTATAATTGGCATTTATTGGTAAAAACTGAGTTTCACTGAAGTTCCATATAACTGATGAAAAGGAAAAACAAACCATTCAAAACAAACACTGTAACAACCTGATTGTGTTTCCCAGAGAAGTGGAATAATACATCTCTGAAATTAGATGATCAGTTATTTAGCCAACAGCAATTTGGACAAATTTGCTATGAAAAATAAATTCTCTTCACTCATAACTCCCACTCTTTCTCTCCATTCTACAGTATAACATGGAGATAGAGAGTATAACAAAGAAAGAATAGCATTATTGTAAGTGCATTAAAAAAAACCCTCCTCAATATTACTGGATATCCAGAAAAAAACTAATGGCAGTTCCCAAATGACTTGGTGTTCTGTTATACCACCTATGGATAAAAGTGGTAGTGAAAAAAAAAAAACAACTTCCTGTGCAAGATGTGGCTTAGATTTTACTTTTAATATTCAAATTTAATTTTTGCTATATTGTTTGGAATAATGGAAGCATCCCTCATAAGGAGTAATCATATGAGATTTTCTCAAACAATATTATGAATGGGACCCATATATACCAAATAATAAGGTTTATGTAAATACTCAATTGTTACAGGAGCTAGGTTACTAAGGCTAATATATGACTCATTTCAAAGCATTGAAATAGGCACAAGTAATAATGCAGCAAATAATGTTCCATGATTTATAACACTTTATTTCTTTGAATTTGTAATTTCCAATCTCTCACTCCATCTTCCCTTCCCTTACTCACTTGATCTACTATCATTCTGTCAAAAAAATAAATATTTTCTTTTCTTAGGAATATCTATAGTTTATCTTTAGCTACATCTTGAAAAAGATATTATTTCAATGTGACACATTTAATCAATTCAATCAGGATCTGGAATTGTAATGTTCTAGATAAAATAATCTAATAATCAGTGCCAATAACCAACTGCCCTTCAAAAGGGAAAAAGAAAAATTCTCTTTTTACTGTCTAAAAGATGTTGCTCCTCTGGGATACAATCTAAATTATCTTCCTCTACATCTTTCTGCCCAGTTGGTCACTTTTTCCTTTGTTGAAAATGCACACAGACTTACAGTCCACCAAGATGGTGGCCAAGAAAGTTTCCAGTTGGCCAAGATCGACCAAGAATGCTTCAGGGAACCTTTTTCTCAGAATCTTGAACAAATAGCAAAAACTGGCAAAGCCCTCTTCCTAAAAACTCAGAAAACAGTTAAAGGGTTGCAGCTGAACAATAACTGAAATGAAATATTTCAAAGTGGGTTTCAAAAGCAGTTTGAAGTTGACAGAAGTAAGAATCAGTGAATCTGAGGACAGAAAAAAAAAAAACTGAAATGATTTGGGCATAGGAACAGAAAGCAATTTTAAAAAACTAAAAAGAGCCTAAATGTTTACATTAAAGAACAAAATCTCAAATCAGAGACTTAACATCAGAATTGAAGTATATGGAAAAAAGAAGAGCCAACTAAATTCAAAGTGAGCAGAAGGAAGGAAATAATATTAGAATGAAGATAAATGACATAGAGAATTTTAAAAATATGGAGTCAATGAAGGAAAAAGTTGGTTCTTTGCAAAGATCAAGAAAATCAACCAAACTTTAGTTAGACTGACAAAGGAAAAAAAAAGTGATAGGGTGCAAATAACTAAAATCAAGAATCACAGGTAGACATTAGTACTGACACCACAGAAATAAAAAGGATTATAAGAGGATGTAATGAACAACCATACCTCAACAAATTAGATAACTAAAATGAAAAGGAAAATTTCCCAGAAACACACAAACTATTCACACTGACACAAGAAGAAATAGAGGAACTCAAAAGATCAGTAATAAGTAAACCTCCAAACAAAGAAAAGCCAAGGATCATATGGCTCCAAGGGTAAGTTTTTACTAAACATTCCAAGAGGAATTAACACTAATTATCCTCAAACTCTTCCAAAAAATTAAAGGGGGGAACACTTCCTAACTCCTTCTGTAAGGCCAATAACAAAGCCAGATAAAGATACCAGAAGAATTGAAAAAATAGACTAATATTCTTAATTAATATAAATGCAAAAATTCTCAATATGATACTAGGAAACTGAATCCAACAGCACATTAAAATAACTATATACCATGATCAAATGTGACTTATCCCAGGTATACAAATGTGGTTTAACACAAGAAAATCTATCGACGTAATACACCACGTTACTAAAATGAAGGAGAAAAACATGATCATTTCAGTTGATGCAGAAAATGCATTGGACAAAATCCAGTATCCCATCTTGATAAAGATACTTAGAAAATTAGGAATAAAAGGAAATATTCTCAACATAACAAGCATATATAAATATATATATATATATGTGTATAAATCTAATATCATACTGAATGGTGAAACACTGAATGCTTCCCATTAAGATCAGGAACAAGTCAAGGATACCCATTGCCACCACTGCTATTCAACATTTTACTGGATGTTCTAACCATAGTAAAATTAAGCAAGAAAAACATATAAAAGGCATATGAATTGGAAAGGAAGAAGTACAAATTTCCCTATTTGCAGACGACATAATCCTATGTAGAAAAACCTACAACTAAGCTACTAGAACTAATAAAAGAATTACATAGGAGGGTAGAAGATCAACAAATAAACATCTATAGTATTTCTATACAGTAGTAATGAACAATGTAAATAGGAAATCAGCAAAAAATTCCATTTATTATAGCAAGTTAAATATTAAATACATAGGAAAATTTTAACAAAGGATGTAAACATCTTGTACATTGAAAAATAGAAAACATTTCTAAAAGAAATCAAAGACCTAAATAAATGGAAATGTGAATTGCTAGGATGTAAATTCTGCCCTTCGCAATTCACAGATTCAATACAATCCCAATAAAATCCCAAAAGCCTTCTTTGCAGAGTAGAAAACACAAACGTCAAATTTATATGGAAGGGCAAGGGGCTCAAAATAGCCAAAAGCACCTTGAAAAAGTTGAATGAAGTTGGAGGACTCATATTATCTGGTTTTAAATCTTATTACAAAGCTACAGCAATCAAAACATTATGTTACATTATGTTATGTTATGTTTATGTTACCAGTGAAGAGATTGAAAATCATTAAATTTATATGGAAGGTTAAGGGCCCCTATTAGCCAAAGCCATCTTAAAAAGAAGAATGAAATTAAAGGACCAATACTTCCCAATTTTATAACTTCTTACATAGCTATAGTAATAAAAACAGCATAGTTCTGGCACAAGGACAGGTAGAGAGACCAATGGAATAGAATTGAAAGCTCAGAAATCAATTGTCACATTTATGGCCAACTGATTTTTGACAAGGGGGCAAAGAGCACTCAACTGGGAAAGAACAGTCTCTTCAAAAACTGGTGTTAGGAAGACTGGGTCTCCATTTGCAAAACAAAAGGAGGACCCATACCTGACACCATATACAAAAATCAAATCAAAATGGATCAAAGGCCAAAAGATAAGAACTATCAAACTCCTAGAAGAAAATATGGGGAAGCATCTTCAGGACCTTGTGTTAGGCAATGGTTTCTTAAACTACACTAAAAGCACAAGAAACAAAAGAAAAAATTGATGAATGGGACCTCAAAAAAATTAAAGTCTTGTTCTTCAAAGGACTTTATCATGAAAGTGAAAAGACAACCAACACAATGGGAGGAAATATTTGGAAACTACGTATCTGATAAAGAATATTCAGAATATTTAAAGAAAATCTTCAACTTAACAAAAAGACAAACAACCCAATTAAAGAATGGGCAAAAGACTTGAATAGACATCTCTCCAAAGAAGATATGCAATGTTCCAGAAAGTGCATGAAAAGATGCTCAAACTCATTAGTAATCAGGGAAATGCAATCAAAACCACAATGAGATACCATTTCACACCCACTGGAATAGCTACTATCAAAGAAATGGATAGTAAGTTTTGGAGAGAATGCAGAGAAATAGGAATACTCATTCATTGTCAGTGGGATTGCAAAATAGTGCTGCCATGGTGAAAAACAGTTTAGCTGTTTCTCAGAATGTTAAGTATAAATTACCACATGACCTAGCAATCCCACTCTAGGTATATACCAAAAAGAATTGAAAGCAGAGACTCAAACAATTGCAAATTGATGTTCATAGTAACATTTTTCACAATTGCCCAAAAATGGAAGCAACCAAAGTGTCCATTCACTGATGAATGGATAAACAAAATGTGGTATATACACATGTTTTAATTTCCTGGGCTGCTTAAAGCAATACTATGAAATGTGTCCTCTTAAGCAATAGTTTTGAGGCCAAGAAAATTCCAATCAAAACATCATCAAGGCAATGCTTTCTTCCCAAAGATTGCTTCCAGCAAGCCTTGTCTCCTCTAGCACATAACAAGGCACATGGCAATTTCTGCCTGGTTTCTCCCTTCTCTTCCAGACTTTACTGCTTTCAGCTTCTTGCTTCTTTGTCTTTCTTTCTCATTCATCAGTATTCATTTTGTTTATAAAAGATTCCAATAAGAGGTTTAAGACCCATTTTGATTGAGGTAGGTCACACTTAAACTGAAGTAGCCTCATCAAAAGATCCTACTTAAAATGGCTTGACACCACAAGAATGGATTAAATTTAAGCATATGTTTTTCTGGGGCACATATAGCTCCAAAACACAACATTCCACCTTCTGGGCCCCAAAAAGGTGTGTTCTTTCCACATACAAAATACATTCATTTTATCATAATATCCCAAAACCTTGATTTATTTCAGTAACAATGCAAAGTATAAAGTCTCATCAATATCAATTTTATAGGTTGATTTTGGCCTAGGTTACAATTCCTCTCCATCATTGGACTTGTGATACCTAGAGAACAAGTTATCTGCTTCCAATGTACAAAGGAGGGACAAGCAGGAGGAACAATTCCATTCCCATAGGAAGAATTTGGAAGTAAAACAGGGATCATGGGTCCCAAACAATTCCGAAGCCCTTCAGGGCATACTCCATTAGACTGCAAAGTCTGAGAGTCATCTATGGAATGATGTTTCATCCTATGGGCCTGATGTAGCAGCAACCCCAACTCTTTCAAGTACTTATGCAGCATCCATGCCCTCCCCAAACACTGGGGTGAAGGCTCCATCCTCTGAGACCATGACAATGATGGCCAGATTCTTTGCAATCTCTGAGGAATAGATTCCAACCTCTGAGAACAAATGAGTAGAAGGTCCATCCTCTCCAATTTCCATGGCAGCCTCACGCTTTACACACACTGGTGGGCCACCTCTCTTCGCCCAAGATGTATTCAGTGTACACCTCAGCTTCCATGGTCCCGTCTTTGAAGTGATTTTTCCTTCAATCTGTCCATTTTCTGACCCTTTTAGTCCAGATTTCACAAACCACCTGTCAGTTTTTCATGTAGTACACAGATATGATGATTAGGCTAACTTGGCCAGGTAATGGTGTCCAGTTGTTTTGTCAAGCTAAATTGTATTGTAAGGAAATTTCTTGGACTTTAATCATCAGTTAGTTGATTGCATCTATGGCTGATTACATCTACACTCAACTGAGGAAATTCCCTTAAGCAATGAGCAATGCCTCATCCCAATCAATTGAAGGCCTTAAAAGGGGAAGTGATTTCAGCATTCAGAGAGAGAATTCCCATCTCAACTTCAGACAGCCAGTTCTCCTGGGGAACTCATTGAGGACCTTCATGAGAGTTCCTGGCTTACAGCCTGGCCTACAGAATTTGGACTCATGCATCGCCACCGTCACATGAGACAATTTTATAAAATCTCATTGTACTTACAGATATCTCCTGTCAGTTCTGTTTCACTAGAGAACTCTAACTAATACAACAGAGTTCCAAACCATAAGACAAAATAACTTTCTACAAATCCTTCCTAAATAACTAACTGCATTTGTACTCCTGACTTGCTCTGGAATTTCTGACTCAGTTAAACCCTCACATGGGAACACTATGTTCTGGGGCCTCACTTTCCAGAAGCTCAGAGTTTTCCAAACCATCCATTTCTGGTTTCTTTAGAGACAGGAGTTCAGTTCTCAGCTTGTCCCTTTCCTCTTGCATTTTACTGTATGCTGTAAAGAGAAATCAGGCTACACTTTCGACACTTAGCTTGGAAATCTCCTCAGCTAAATATCTAAACTCATTGCTCTCAAATTCTGCCTTTCATCCAACATCAGAACATAATCTTGCCAAGTTCTCTACCACTTCAAAACAAGGGTTACCTTTCCTCCAATTACACATTCATCACTATCCTCCATATTTCTACCAATACTCTCTTCAAAGCAATATAAGTCTTTTCTATCAAATGGCTCACAATTCTTCCAGCTTCTACCTAATAACCAATTCCAAAGCTGTTTCTGTATTTTTCATTTTTGAAACAACAGCATCCTACTCTTTTGGTAATAAAATCTGTTTTAGTTTCATAGGCTGCCTAAAGAAATACCATGCAATGGTTCAGCTTAAGCAATGGGAAGTTTCCTTCAGCTTTGAGGCCAAGAAAATGTCCAAATCAGGGTATCATCACGTCAATGCTTTCTTCTCGAAGACTGGCTGCTGGTGATCTTTGACTCCTCTGCCACATGACAAGGCACATGACAGTGTCTGCTGGTCTCTCCCTTCTCTTCCAAGGTTTTTGATTTAAACTTCTACCTTCCATGGCTTTCTCTGCTACTCTCTTCCTCTCTGTATCCATTCTGTTTGTAAGGATTCCAGTAAGGGGATTAAGACCATTCTAATTGAGGTGGGTCATGCTGTAAGTGAAGTAGCCTCATCAAAAGATCCTACTTACAATTGGTTTACACCCACAAGAATGGATTAGTTTTAAGAAAATGTTTTTTCTGGGGTACATACAGCTTAAAACAACCACAACACAATGGAATATTATTCAGCCCAAAAAATGAATGAAGTTGTGATACATGTGACAACATTGAAGAATCTTGAAGACATCATATTGAGTGACATAAGCCAGACACAAAAGGACAAATATTATATAATCTCCCTGATAATGAAGTAATTATAATAAGGAAATCCATAAAGTTAGAAACTAGATACAGGTTACCAGGGGATGGGGTAGGAGTAGGGAATGAGGAATTAATGCTTATTTGGTACAGAGTTTTGGTAATGAATGTTGGTGATGGTAGCACACCATTGTAAATGTAATTAACATCACCCTATTATATGTTTGAATCTAGTCAGAAAGGGGAAATTTTAGGTTGTATATATGTTACTAGCATAAAAATTTAGATTACAACAGAGTGAACCCTAATGTAAACCATGGACTGTAGTTAATTGTATAATTATAATAATATTGTTTCATCGATTATAACAAAGTTACCACACTCATGCAAAGTGTTAATGATAAGGAAACTGTTTGGGTGAAGGGAGTATATGGAAACTGCATTTTTTGGATGATTTTTCTTAAACCTACAACTTCTTCAATAAAAAATAAATTAAAAAGCACCAGAAAACACATGCAGAGACATAAAAACCTTGAAGTTAAATTATTATACCAATTTGTAGGTAATTATGAAGTGCTTTTGGTTTTGAAAAACTTCTGGTAGGATTTAAGCTTTTAAAAATAATTACACTTTATAGAACATTTAAGCAATTCTCATATTTAATTCATGAATATGGAAATTATTTGCAGTTTATGATCAAATAATTTGATATGCAAAACAACTTAATGTTTTATCCTCTGACTTAAGATGTCGTTTTGCTACTAATAAAAATAATCACTCTCATTTTCCCAATATATAATAAACTATAACCTGCACAGTTCTAATAGCCTTGTATATATTACAGTAACCATCACGACAACCATTTGAAATAGGTATTATTTTCTTCATTTTATAGGTAAGAAGTTATATAACTTGCTGAAAGCCTCAAATGTAAAAATTGAGAAAGGTAAAATTCAAACCTGAATCTAATAATTTTTTAATTAAGCTGTATTCACCCATTTAAGTACAGAATACAGTTTAAGGAATTTTGGTGATTGAATACTGCCGCTTGACCCTCAACTCAAGCAAGATAGAGAGCAGTTCCATTATCCAAACAAGTTTTCTCAATGTCCTTTTGCAAATTATCTCTTCTACTAATTTACAGTTCCAGCCAACCACAGATTTGCTTTCCGTATTTCTAAATATTTTTTCCTAGAATGTCATATGAATGAATCACACAGTATGTATTTTGTGTGATTATTTCACTTTTCATAACATTTTGAGATTTGTCCACAGATTTTGTTATTACTCTTTATCTCATTTCTTGCTGCATAATATTCCATAATAATGATATCCTACAATTTGTTTATCCACTCACTAGTTGATGAAGAGTTGGGTCCAGCTCTTTCTTTCTATTATCATAAATAATGCTGCTGTGAATATTCATGTAGAAGCCTTTATGTGGACATATAGTTTTATTTCTCTTATGAAAAATTCTAATGAGTTGGATTTCTGAGGATAACATATGTGCATGTTTCACATTCTAAAGATAACAAATGCTATACTGTTTTCCAAAGTGCCTATGCCAGTTTAGATTTCCACTAGCAATGTATGTGTTTCAGTTACTCCACATATTGTCAAAACTTGTTATTGTCAGTTATCTTAACTTTAGCCAGGGTATGTAGTGGTATCTCATTGTGGTTTTAATTTGTGATTCCCTGTTATTATTTATAAGTAATTATTTAATTTGTTATTTCCTGTTATTATTAATAAGAATGGTTATGTTCTTATTGGTTTTATAATTCTTCTTCTTTGGAGTGTCTGTTCAAAGTTTTTTTTGGTCCAATTTTAATTGAATTGTTTTTCTTTCTATTATTGGTTTGTAAGATTTATTTATGTATTCTAATAGACTTTTCTTTGAAATATGTTTTGGAAATATCTTCTGTGGCTTGTCCTTTCATTTTTTAAAAACATATCTTTTGAAGAACAAAAGTTTTAAATTTTGATAAAATCAGTAAAATTATTTTTGTTTTATATTTGATATAAATTTTATTCCTTTTGAAGGAATTTGTGCCTAAATCAATGTCACAAAGGTTTTCTCCCAAGTTTACTTTTAGAAGTTTAATAAATTCATTTAACTTTTGTGTATGATGTCACATAGAGTCAATTTTCATTACTTTTCCTACATGTATCCAGTTCCACAACTATTTGTTGAAAAGACTACCTTTTTAAATTTGCATTATATTGACATCTTCATCAAAAATTAATCACATAAGTATGGATCTATTTCCAGAAAAATCTACTTTGTTCCATTAGTCTATATCTCTAATCTGACACCAATGTCATTCTGTCTTGATTACTGTATACTGAGTCTTGAAACCAGGTAGTTCACTTTTTTATATAAATAAATAGTTTTTAAATATCTACAAAAATTCTGATAGGATTTTGACTGGGAATGTATGAAATCTATATATTAATTTGGGGAGTATAATAAAGAGATTCCATGTTTTTATGTGTGTATGCTGACAACTTTTAAGCCTCTGCATTTCTTCTACCCTTTCTGCCCCACATCTGGGAAAGCTGTTAGGAAAGCCTGGGTGCTCCCTGATTTGGTGCCATTAGGAGGTGTAAATCTTGCAAGTCCATTTGCGTGTGGGAACCCTCATTGATCCACCACCTAACTGCCCTAAAAATCCAAAGCCATCTTCCTTTCCTTGCTTTCTCAAGCCATTTTTGGGACAATTTGGGAGGTCTGCACTGTTCTTCCCATAAAACCTCATTATGTAAGTAATAAACCTTTTTATACTTCTTGAGATATTTATGGTATCTTCAGTCTTGACATGCTAACCAAATTTTCAGTGGGGGCTCATTCTGATTCTGCAGAGTGACACAACAGATGTCACTGTGAACAGGACAGTCTAGACAATAAGCACCATCACCTCAGGTCTTTCTTCTCCTGTTTCTATTCTGCTGCCTGATGGCAAGCATGTGCTTTAAGGGGCTGGCTTGAGCTTTGAGCTGTGCTGCTTTATGCTACATTTGCTCAGTTCTACCAACCCTCTGTCAGATTTAACCACTCTAAATCAGAAGTTTTGATAATTAAGGGACATTTGATAATTAAGGACATTTAGGGACAGGAGCTTGGGATTGGGGGTCTTGTTAAACTGTCTTTGGGTTATCTTGGCTCACACCGTCTATATGTCTTCGGATGAATCATATGTCTCAATTCTAGCATAAACTATGGCTAACACCAGTCTTAGGGGCAAGACTCTACCCTGTGACCTACTGGTTATGTGTTTCAACCAGACATTGGCCCTATTCTATAGTGTACTCAGGTTAAAGACTATACTCTGTGATTTTAGGGCCCATCAAGTGGTTGCTCATGTGCAGGAAGAGCAGTCCCTATTTGAAGAGCAGTGGGTTTGTTGAGATCCACATCCCTAAGAGTAGATGGCTCACTAGGAACTGATAAATGCCTTTGCTGCTGCTGCTGCCTATGCCTTGGTTACAATAAAGATTCTGATCCTCACGGTTATAGAAAATGTCACCCCTGTGGCATAGCCATCGGGTTAATTTGTTAAACCATTGCCATGGAGGAGGCAGTTTAAATCCATAGTTGTCAGAATATATTCTCCATATGATTTTAAACTTTTCACAGGTATTGATATTTGTATCATGGCCCAACATATAACCTATTTTAGTAAATTTACTATGTTTACTTGAAAAAATGCATATTCTGCCATTGATGAATGTATTTTTCTATAAATATAAACTATCTCATGACCAGGAGTGTTGATTAGATATATGGATCCCGCTGAGTTTTGTCTAGATAGTCAGTTAATTGTTGAGAAGAATACTAAATCTTCCAATATAATTGTGGAATTTTCTCTTTCTCACTTTAATTCTCTCAATGTTTACTTCATGTATTTTAAAGGTATGTTATTAGATGAATTAGCATTTATGATTTTTATATTTTCCTGATGAATTGACCTTTTATCATTTTGAAATGTCCCACTTTATCTCTTGAAATATTTTTTCTCTTTATGTCTATGCTTCTCATATTAATATAACTACCTCATCTTCCTCATGTGCCTGTTTACATATCATTTTCAATCAATTTACTTTCAACCCATCTGGGTCTTTAAAGTACACCTCTTTTAAAGGTTATATAGTTGGCTATTGTTTCATTGTTGTGTTGTGATTGTTATTTTTAGTTCATTCTTACAATCTCCAACGTGGAATACTTAATCTCTTAACAATTAATACAATTATTATTGGATTTTTCTTTTGCCTCTGGATTTTGTTCCTGTGTTCCTCCTTTTATGTTTCTTTTTTAGATGATTAAATATATTTTAATAAATCTATTTATATTGTCCTATTAACTTTTTGGCTATACATTATTATTAATATTATATTATTACATTATTATTGTTATTTTAGTGGTGATTTAAAGAGATTACAATATACATCCTTAACTATTCACAAAGCACCTACAGTTTATATCGTACCACTTAACTTAAAAAATAAATTTTGCAACTGAATAAATCAGTATCTACATTAGCCTTTTTTCTATTACAGTTTTTTTTTTTTTTTTTTTTTTAAAGATTTTATTTATTTATTCATTTATCCCCCCCTTGCTGCTTGTGCTCTCTGGGTCAGCTAACCACGCCGTGCGGGCGGGCTTGCCTTCACCAGGAGGCCCCAGGAACCGAACCCGGGGCCTCCCATATGGTAAACGGGAGCCCTACTGATTGAGCCACAGCCGCTTCCCTCTATTACAGTTTTAATATGTATCTTGTCTATATATAGTATACACCCTCAGAAGATATTTTCATAATTTTAAAAGCATTTGTATCATTTTCAAAGAAACTAGTAAATTTATTTGGCAGGGAATTTGGGTGGACTTGAAATTCTAACTGCATTGTGAAACACAGCACAGATTTTGTCCCACTTCAGGTATTTTGTCTTTAGCTAAGCTGTTTTTTTTTTTGTTGTTGTTGTTGTTAGGAAACAGGACATGTATGCAGGACATGTATTTAAATGATAATTTAAAGATGTGTTTAGACTATTTTTTGGATTCCCTTTATGGATTTTTCCTTTCTGAAATTTCCACATTCTCTTCAGTAATCATATTTTTCCCAACCCCCATTTTATTGTAACCCCAGTAGAGAAATATTTATTTTTTCCACTAGCACTTTTACCCCTTTGTGTGCTCCAGGATGACTGCACATAGCTGAAGGTTAAAGGCCATGAGGATGGGAAAGTACTTCAAATTGCTACCCTCCTCTGTGTCTTTACTTCCCACCAGAGTCTGTCCAGTTTTATTCAGTCTTCAATGCTTTCTGGTATTTAACTGGTATATTATATCAAGGTTTTATAGTTGTTTCCTGTGGATAATCTTTTCGTTATTCCTGGAAGTAAAAATAATTCTTAATTTACAAAAAGACACACCTACCTAATTGAACACAGACTGTTCCCCTAAGTCTTTATCTTTCTATTGCATCATGTTCCTCTCATATGGATTGATTACTTAAAATCAAGTAAAACAGCCAAAAAGTTATATTTTGTATAAAATATGCCCAACTCATCCTTCAGGCAGTATCACTCACATTCCACAACTTGGCTTCTTTTTTCCTTCTCACTTCTATTATTATTCTTACATCTTCCCACACCTTTGAATAAAATCTTAGTTCAAATGATCCCCAAATATATATATTAGAAATATACTGCCTAAGCTCAGCTCTGGTATATTTTCAACTGTTTTCTCTATATTATCACTTGAACTCAATAATAGATTTCATTTTGCAGCAATTTTTCCTTTGCCAATTATTTTCTCAAGAAATTTTGCATTGACTCTAAAGATCTCAATGGAAATAACATGGCTAAAAATAAGTAATGACTAACAAAAATAAAATGGCATATTAGGGAAATTTTATAGACATTGCCACTCCTATCCTGTCCTAGATGTCTGACCACTATTTCTAATGGACAACCAGCCATGCTTATCTCTACACTTCCTTTCAGAATCTAAGAGAAATGTAGGACAGATTATCAATAGGATGTTGCTTAGTAAGCTAACAAAATTTTCAAAGATTTTAGGGAATTGATTGTGAGGAATACATCTAGGTACCTTAGATTTTTTTCCACTTTCCTGAATACTAATTGTACATCTAAATAAAGTCAATATGAACAGGACTCATAAAAGGATCCTACTGCATTTGCCAATTTCTCTCCATTTATTCAATAAGTTTTTACTTTGTATAATTTAGTCTATTTATTAGGTACATTCATGTTTGCAATTGTTTTGGCTTTCTCATGAATTTATCATGTGTATTGATACACTATGCTTACTAAAAGTATTTTTTCATTTTAAATTAATTTATCTGATATTAATAAGGCTATATCAGATTTATTTTGTTTGATATTTTTTAATATAATTTTTTCCTATCCTTTTAATTTTCAATCATCCTTTGTCCTTATGCATTAAGTGTATCTCGTATAAACACTATCGAGCTGGATATTTCAAAATACAAATTGAAAACTTCTGTCTTTTAATTTCTAGGATTTAGATTCTGATTTTTTGTTGTTAATTTTTTTTAGAGAGAAGTTGTGTGTTTACAGAACAACCATGCATGAAAGACAGGATTCCCATATGCTATCCCACTACCAATACCTTACATTAGTATGGAACATTTTTTACAACTGATGTTTCTTTTTTTAACAGTAGTTACCTTTGTTACAATTGATGAAAGATTATTTAACATAGTACTACTAACTATCATCCATAGTTTGCATTAGGTGTATTTTTTTCCATATATCAGTCTATTAGTAGTACCTTATAGTAGTGTCATACAATTGTTATAATTCATGAAAGAACAATCTTATACTTGTACTATTAACTATATTGTCCATCATTTACAATAGGGCTCCCTGTATTATACAGTCCTATGTTTTATCTTGTAACTTTAATTCTAGTAACATATAGGACCTGAAGTTTCCTCTTTAACCACATTCACCTATATAATTCCGTGCTGTTAATTACACTCACAATAATGTGCTACCATCACCACCATTCATTTCTGAACCTTTACTATCAACCTAAATAGAAATTCTGTATAAATTAAGCATCAGCTCCCCATTTTCTAACACCAATCTATCCCCCTTGTAACCTATTTTCTAGATTCCAACTCTATGAATTTACTTATTATAACTTTCACACATCCTTTGTTCTTATGCTTTAAGTGTATCGCATAAAAACTGGATATAACTGGATAATTTAAAATGTAAATGTAAAATTTCTGTCCTTTAATTTCTAGGTTTCAGACTCTGATTTTTTACCATATTTTTTCCATTTATACTTAACAGATCAATTTTTGTCTTTTTTTCCTTTTTTATTGATTGTCTTTGTTCTTTTTATTATTCCACTTTTTTTCTTGTCTTCTGGTTTGTAATGTATTCTTTCTATTTCTCTAATGGTATTTATGACCCTTGAAGTTTTATCATTCATATTTCATTTAAGTTAAAAATAACTTGACCCTCTACCAAATGATAGAAGGTGTTAGATTATTGTGGCTCTAATCTTACTGCCTCATCCCAAACTAGTAACATTATCCAGAAAATGTAGTGCCTTTTAAACCTATTTTCTTCCTTTGCCACTTATAAAATTTTCAATCCCTAGACCTACCAAACTTTATTACAGTATACAGGAAATATGTCATATTTAAATTTGTCCCTCATGTACAATTAGTATTCATTTGTGCAGTCAAATCTATCTGCAGTATATGTGATTCTGCTTTGGGTATTTTTCCTTATATAGTGAATATAGTTTAGGCTATTCTTTCTTAATCCCTTCCTCCAACGCCTGTTCTTTCCTCACGCGTTTCTGCCCTACTCTGTTCCTTTAGAAACTATCATCTATGAGCTGCTTCATTGCCCTCTCTAGCTTCCTGTTGGTTTTAGCCAATGGGAGACATTGGCAAGAGATTGGAAGGCCAAAGAAGAGCAAGGTTATAGTATATCTTCCCCTGCATTCTTTCTGCCTGACTGTGGTTTTGGCAGTACATTGTGGCCTCTCTTCCATGACCTCATTCTCTCATTAGATTCCAGAAACATCTTTCCATACCCTTAATCTTTTTAGTGTAGGAATGATGACAGCTTCCGGCTGATGCCAGGTCCTAGGTGCTTCACCATCCCGAAAGGGTTTACTTGGCCTTTCCCATCACCTATAAATACTCCATTCATTAAATACCCCTAATTTCAACCTATTGGCAGTGATATCTGATTACTGCAGGACTCTTTATTGATGAAGCACCTGAACCCAAACTACTGAATTGCAGTGAATTTGCCTTTTCAAAATTTTGCTTTGTTGATCTTACTAAAATTAAATTTTCCTTTTTCTCTCCAAGCAAAATGCCTTGCCTCTCTTTCTTCTGTATTCTTAATCCATATTTTTAAACAGTTCTAAAATACATATATATATATTTAAGACTCCCTTTACATTCCAGGATTTATTGGCAGAGTTCATAACCATAACATATCATTTTTGTCTGGTTAATATAACTTTAGGATATCTATGCCATACCAGAATCAAATTAATTCATCAACAAATGAAGCACTAAGCATCTTTATGTTTCAGAAGCTTCTCTTAAAATAGATGTGGATGTAATGAACATGTTACTAGCACTAAAACAACATAATAGCAAAAACCAAATTTGGCCTGAGCATGTGAAAACTGAAGCTTAAATATTCCTTTAAATAGTTTTTTATTTCTCAGATGTAAAAACCTAGAGTTCTTTTTCAGCTTGATATTAACACACATACTCATTTCCCCTCCTCAAATGTGTGCAGTCATTTACTTGAGTCAAGAACATTATTTAGAAGCATTATTTTCCCTGCAGATACTCTATATGGAGAAACACATTATTAGCTTTTTCAGTGGACCAGGTAAGGTAAAATCAAGATCTCTTTAAAACTTCTATAGAAAATTCACATCAAATCATATCGACCTTGGTCCATTTCTGATTTACTGAAATTTTCCTAATTTATACTGATAATATAACTATAGAATTATGGCATTTTATGCATCCAGAAAGCTAATGAAAAGAGCATTGACTTTAATCTTTCTTGCTAAATATCTGAAATAGCAGGAATTATCACTCATCTAAATATTACCATCATTATGATTATTTTTCTCAATTTTAAATAATAATTATTTTAAGTATATATAGGAATAATAATAGGCACAAAAGCTATAAGTAACCTCAGAGTTTCATGCTTTTCCAAGATTTTCTATGACATTAATTCCACCAAACTATTCTTGGCCTCCCTTCTGCATAAACTACTGGTTCTTCATAATGGTATATGGCATTTCAATTTCAAATATGCTCTCAATAAACAGGATGAAGAATTACTGTGCTCATGTATAAACTGCTTTGTGACTCAGTGTTTGCCTACCATAATCAATAACAACCAAATTTAAAATGTCAAAGAGCATGAAAAGTAAAACAATTTTATTTCACAAGCTAAGCAAATTCTTTGTTCTTTTCTGAAGTAGAAAAGATTATTAAAACAGTAAGTGCCACAAGGTAAACTTCATCACACAAAAGCTATGATGTAAATTAAGCAGTAAAGTGTTCAACAAATCTGCTTAGTTTCTAAAGGTGAGTTTGTTTACGTACTTACTGATTTCTTCAGATATATAATCTAGTCTAGCTTCTCATCATCTCTGACTTGTCCTCTGTGAATCCCCAAATAATGAAATAAACATCATCTAGGAAAAATATATCATGCTCTAAATCAGTATATTCTTGTGTAAAGAAAGCTCTAGAAAAATTAAGTAATCTAAATAATCTTCAGTCTGCCATAGGTTAACCAAATTGAAAAAATAAGCTTATTGAAACAAAAGCTTTGTTTTTTTAAATTAAATTCTAAAATGAATTTTTATATTTGCATAATATAAGTTTGGAATAGAGAATCTGCTTTCAGCAGACTGGATTATGCTCTTTACTTATTTTTTTTCCTAGCACACAAAGACAATTTTTTCTTAAATTAAATATCTGTAAATTATCATTTTAAAAGGCATACTATTTTTTTGTAATCGGTACAGAAAACAGCTCATGCATTATCCTTAGTTCTTATAACAGCCCAACTAATTAGTTATTATTTTTGTGGTTTAAAAAAAAAAAAAAAACTGAGCAAATTTAACAATTTGCCCAATGCATCTCCCAATCCAGATCTGTCTCCCCAAACTCACACAGATCTTGTAATGGAAATGGCATCACTAATGTGGCTAACTTTAAACAGTTACAAAAAGATGTTTTTGGATAAATCACATTTTTGCTAACCATGTACCACGAGGCCAGACATAATGGCTAATGAAGGTTGGGAAGGACCATGAATCATCAGTCCGGACTTGGGATCTGGCTAAAAGTGACATGTTCCATAGAAGCAAATATGGATATATTGGATGTTTAGGTAAAATTTTTTTGAGTCTGTAGTATGAGGTCCAAAATATAGGTGCCTTCTCTTTCCCTCTTCATCTTTATTCCTTCTTGCCAATTTCTACCTTCTTTCTTGTGACTTCTCTATTTTCTTTCTTTCCTTTTTAAACCTTGTATCTCTTTGCCTAACATAAATCTTTTAAATAACTGAGTTAGTATTACACAAACCCTTACTGGTTAGAAAACTGTTAAGTCTTCCCTACTACTTTGGTAAGAAATCATATAAAATAATGTTCCCATTATTTAAATGCCTCACATAAAGTATTAAAAGTTTTAAATGAGACAGAAAGGGATGAACTAAAATTTACTTCTATAATTTTTTCTTGAATTAAGAATTTTAAAAATGTTTAGTAGTGACTGGTATGTGAGCTATCGAGGTAGCACATGAGCAGTCATTAGATTATATACCCAGTGAATATATAATCTGGAAATTAATATTGAATTTCTTACTGTGGTCTCACTTTCAACCATATATTATCTCAGCTTCAACATGAATAATGCGGGCATAATAAAATCTGCATCACAGACAAGATTAAATTATCAGTGTATAAGCATTTAGCACATGTGAAGCATTAAATTAAACTAAGCTTTTATTATTACTATCAACAACAAAAAAGTCAAGACGTCCAGATCTACCTTCATAATGTCCCCATGAGTAGCTCTTCTATTCCTGTTATCTACTTGAAAATTAAAGACCATCTTAAATGAGAATCCTCACCTTTCCTTATTCAACTAAAATAAAAGGAAAAAGTATTTTGGAATTAGGGTTCTCATTATTGGTTAGCTGTATGGCTCTTAGTTCCTTTATCCATTCATCCTATAAATATTTACTGAGCAGCCACTATGCATCAGATACCAACCTAGACTCAGGGACTAAAATGGTAAACAAATAAAATGAGGTCCCTTCCCTTGTAGAACCTACATTCTAGTGGATATGACAGAAATTAAACAAATAGATTAGATAGCTGGTTAGATAGATGATAGATAGATAAAAAAGCAGAATATTATAATATAATGGAAGTACAGTTTTTAATAGAACAGGCAAAAAGAATCACTCTCATGGAGTTCCCAGAAGAGATAGAAGACCCAAAAGCTGAAGCAGAGTATGCCATGGGAAAGAGGAGGAGTTCTGACCAATATGTAGAAATCAGATCCTGTGGACTTTGTAAGTCATAGCACATTGTTTTTGATACTGTGTAGTATGGAAAAATCATTGATGGTTTTTAGTAACAGAATGGCCTAAATATATTTTTGTTTTAAAAGGCTCCCACTGGCTGATACATGGAGAATATGCACTTAATTTAAACGCTCATCTCCATTTCTCATTCTTGAAATAAAATAGGAATAATATTTACCTAGTGTTGTCTCATGAGCATTGAATGAATTAACATACATAATGTCTGGCACATAATAAGATTTAAATAACATATTTCTTTTTCTGTCTTTCTTTGAGTAAAGAAAATAATATCACTGCTCCATTTAAAGCTAGTTTTACCCATCACCCCATTCTCTTAATTCCATTTTTCGACCCCTTTCTGGGCCTTTCTCTGTCAAATATTATTCGTCTCCATCTTCTGTATTTTTCCAAACAATTTATTATCTTAATCAAAAAGTATATGCATGTCTTCTTTACCTAAAATAAAAACAAACTATTTTTTCTTCAATGATGGTACTTCAGATATCCCATTATAATACAACAATCTCCTTCATCTTACTACAAAAAGTTTTATACACTAGCCAATATATAATGCTTCTGCTTCTTTTACATTTTGTTGTTTTCTCTTCTATTTATATTCTTACGATGACTGTACACTTCTATAGAACTTAATTCCCCAATTGTTCTATACTGTAGACAAGGGAGTGGAAGACTTTAATCATGATGGCAATGAAATAATTCCACTCTGCATGTTTAAGAGTTACATTTTTGGCAAGGCTTCTGAAAGGTGAAGATAATTTTTTTTTAAAAGGAGACCATTTATCATTTTTCATCTTTGGAAAAGAAAACAACATGAACAAAGTCCTGGCTAATAAGGTAATAAAAATGATTTCAGTGAAAGTACTATGGAAAGCCCCAATTAAACTATAGTCCACGGTTGGTAGGAATGCTTCAATATGTGTTCATCAATTGTAACAAATATACCACATTAATGAAAGATGTTGTTAATGTGGGACATTGTGGGAGAGGGAGGGGTTGGGGAATGTGAGAGTCCCATATGTGTTTATAAAATTTACGTAATCTAAAGTTTCTTTAAAAAAAAAATTAAAAAGTTACTCTGCCTTGGGGCTGCTGCTTCTACCATGTTGAGGGGACTAGTACTAGACTTGCCTGTCCACTGCAAATGATTTGACAACTGGAAAAACTCCATGGAAAAATCTTTTTAAGACATTGGAGAAAAAGCATTGCAGAATTTTGATCTCTGATATAAAGGAAATAATCAAAGTGAGCCTTATGTGTTTTAGTTTCTTGGCTGCTAAAGCAAATAACATGAAATGGGTTGGCTTAAAGAACACAAATTTATTAGCTCACAGTTTTGAGGCTAGAAGAAGTCCAAAACAAGGCATCATCAAGGTGATGCTTTCTCCCGAAAAACTGTGGCAGACTGGCACTGGCTGCCAGCAATCCTTGGCCCTTAACTTTTCTGTCACACGGTAATGCACACGGTGGCCTCTCGTGGTTTCTCAGTTCCATTGGACATCCAACTTCTGGCTGTTCCCTGTGGTTTTTCTCTGACTGACTTTCACTCTGCTTTTAAAGGACTCTAGTAATCCAGGGTAAAGCCTAACCTGATTCATTTGGACCTTAACTGAAGTAACATCTAGAAGCGATCTTGTTTATAATGGGTCCACATCACAGAAATGGATTTAAGAACCTGCTTTTCTGGGGAAATTACCTCCAAGCCACCACAATATGTTTACTGTATTTCTGCCTAGAAGCGCTTTCTGGACTCCAGCACAGAGAGGGGAAATGCAAGCAATGCATGGCATTCTCACTGAGTTGAGGAGCCAGATCTTAGAATACACGGATTTTGAGGTGGCTAGACTTTATGAGAAAGAACACTGGAATGAAAGGAAATTTGCAGAAAAAGATTCAGAAATCTTTAGAAGGGTCCCCTGACTGTGTTGCTAAATAATAAACTGTAGGTATTTATGTGAAAGCTACCAGGGAAAGAACACCAGGGAAATATAAGATAAACAATTCTCAGAGATCACACAGAATTAGGAGATAGTAAAGTTCTCACCATCCACATCAGAGAGACACATGTACAATGAGAGAAATGATACTAGAAAGAAACATGGAGCCATGCAAAGGAATAAAGAGTGCCAAATCTCATGAATATATGGGTAAATATAAAACTTTTCCCACATTTAACATTCTTCAAAACCTAAGGGACTATTTAAAGCCAAAAGGGTTAACAATGTAACATTTATAGCATATGGAGAATATAAATGCACACAAAAATAGCACAAAGAACAGGAGGTAGGAAATATAAGAATAGTTTATACTTTATATAAATTGATATAAATTATTGGATATTAGACTGTGATAAATTAACAATACTTATTTTAACCCTAAGAGCAACACTAAAAAAAAAGTAGAAGTAAAAATCCAGGAATGGATATAAAATGTAATACTAAAATTATACAATTACTTCCTAAAAGAGGGATAAATGGAGCTAGGCTCATCTAAGTCCTAGTATTAGAAGGAAAATACTTAAAGTTGAACTAAAAATATTAATTTATATTAGATTGTAAAAAGTCAAAGATGGCTGTTCTGATTTCTAGGAAATGTCAACAAGAATATACAAGATATATAACATCAAGTTAATGGAGGAGAAAAAATACAATAATAAAACATCATTTAGTCCAAAAGAAGGCAAGGAATGAGAGTAAAAGAAACATAAAAAGATATTTAACACGTAGAAAAATAAACCATAATTTAAAAGGAAAGCAATTTAAACGTATGGATGCTGCTAAAACTGGGAAAAGAAGCAAATAACTTGAAATAAATGTTAGAAAAGAAATAGGGTGAAAAGCTTTTATCTGATATATTTCAAGGATGTAGAGGAAAACAAAAAATTAACTCCCCCAATTAAAGGGAAAAAATGATAAAGATAAGATTAGACAAAAATGAAATAGAAAAAGAGATATAACAAAAAATTAAAATGGACAAGATTTGCCTAACAAGTCTATGAATATTGAAAGATTCTATAGCAAAGAAAAAGGAGTGAAAATATAATTTATTATTATCAGGAATGAAAATGAGGATATCACTAAGGATCCTTTATATTAGATAGTCTAAAAAGAATATTATGATGAACTTAATGCCAAACTATTTGAAAAAAATTACATGAAATTTATAAAATTCTATAAAAATGTCACTTTTCAAAACTGAAGGAAGAAATAGAAAAACTGAATTGTCCTATACCCACTAAAAATTCAATTTGTTTTAAATATTTTTCCACAGAGAAAACTATATAGCTTTATTCAGTGAATTCTTACAATATTTAAGTAAAAAATAACACCTATCATACAGGTTCTGCAATAATGTAGGAAACCATAACCAATTCTAATTTGTTTCCCAAGGTAGCATCATCTTAATACCAAAACCTGACAGATATCAAAGAAAGGATCATTACAGACAAATCTCACTCATGAACACAGATGAAAAAGTAATAAACCCAGAATATATTATTATTTCAATTTTAGTGCAGTACAACAATCACACTACATCTTGACAGAATGCGTTTTATCCCAATAATTCTAGTTTTGTTTACTATTTAAAAGTCTATTAATAGTATTTACTACACTAACTGGAAAATAGAATTATCACCTTAATAGATGCAAAAAATGAATTTTATGAAATTCAATACCCATTTGTGATTAACATTTGTGATAAGCTAGCAATAAAAGGAGACTTTCTCAATTTAATACAAAACATTAATACAAAACATTTCCAATAAGCCTTCAGAAAGTTCCCTATATGTTAGTCAGGAAAAGTTTTTCCACTAATAAAACTTTTATTCAAGACTGGACTTGACATCTGAACCAGTACAATAAGAGAAGTAAAAAAAAATCAAAACTAAGAATTGGAAATATTAAAACATAAGTTATTCACATACATCAAAATTGTACCCCTAAATATCTAAAATAATCTACAATATATTTTAGATTTTACAGCTGAATTTGTAGGGAAAATAAATTTCTCTGGATTCTCCTACCATACTAGAGTCTAGTAAACTGAGTCTATTCACATAACATGAGAATTGCATCAACAATCACTTGTCCAGCTAATTGTTCTGATCCCAAAGATAATAAAATGTCTTATCTCCCAGAGGGAACCAAATGGTTACACTCTGGCAAGATCTCTAGGTTAAGCCCATAGTAATAAGAGGACTATGACACTATCTCTCTAGATATCTTACATGTTGAATGGATGAAGCCCAGAATTCCTACACATCCCAGGGTTGTAAAAGCTGGGACAGAGGGTCTATATAGTTCCTCTTGAGATTGTTTTTTTATGTATATATACTAAAGGACTGAAGCCTTTAGGGGAGGGGTACAGCTGCTTCTTTGTCTTTGACAAGCAGAAAATAATGTCATTTTTCTTTGTCTTTTGTCTTTGTCTTTTGGCTATGGCAATTAGGAAAATTGACTTGGTTCTCAAATTAGGACAAAGTGGGGACCAAGATACTTATACTTTAATGTCAGGTATTTAATAAGAAATCTGTTTCTGATGCAGAAAACCTCATATGCACATTAAAGGTAGAATTAATTAATAAAGATGAACATTAAAACCCAACATAATTGTATAGTAAGGAATGTGGCCTCCAAAAAGTGGTCTGGCCTTTGTCCCTGTTCCTGGGGGATTACCGCTATATTCTTTGAATTTCATGTGTCTTTATTTTTCATGTGGACCCCACCATCACCACACCTGACAGTTTATGCTAAGGAGATGACATAGGATGGGGTCAATCACAGGGTTATCTTAGGATGTTGGCTGGCCATACCAGAAAGGCCAACCATGCGATTAGAAAGTTGGGGCCTGGACACTGAGTTCAGTCAATGGGAATTGATTCAATCAATAATGAAACCCCCAATTAAAACTCTTGGCACCAAAGCTGGGGTAAGCTTCCCTGATTGATAATACATATAGATATTCTGGGAGGGTGATGCATCCTTACCACATGAAGAGTACATTGAAGCTTTACTTTGGGGGACTGTATTAGTCAGCCAAAGGGATGCTGATGCAAAATACCAGAAATCGATTGGTTTTTATAAAGGGTATTTATTTGGGGTAGAAGCTTACAGTTACAAGGCCATAAAGCATAAGATACTTCCCTCACCAAAGTCTGTTTCCATGTGTTGGAGCAAGAGGGCTGCCAATGTCTGCCAGGGTTCAGGCTTCCTGGGTTCCTCTCTTCCTGGGGCTCACTTTCTCTCTGGGATCAGCTGCTCTGCTTTTGCCACAAGGCAAGCTGTAGACTATCAGGCGAATAGCTCTGTCTCTCTCCCTGAGTCCTCTGCCTGTGTTTAATGGAGACTTCTCTCCTTCCTCATGTGTCTGCTTCTCTGTGTGTTTATTTCCTGGGCTCCAGGATCGAAACTCCAATTAAGTCTTCTGCTCTACTATGTAGTTTTCTCTGTGAGTCCCCACCCACCAAGGAGGCAGTGACTCAATATCCTACTGATATGGCCCAATCAAAATTTAACCATTATTTAATCAAGTAAAAGTGAAACCTCTGAATCCAATACAATCTAATGTGCAAACAGGCCAGTTACCAACATAATTCAATATCTATTTTTGGAATTCACAAATAATGCCAAACTGCTACACTCCACCCTCTGTATTCCAAAAAGACATTACAATATTAAAAAAAAACTTAAATCAGTAACAATGCAAGTACAAAATCATGTCACAATCAGGTTAAAGAAATACAGTTTGTCTTGAGGCAAGTCTCATCTGGCTGTAGAACTCTGAAACTTACAATACAATTTATATGCTTCCAGTACACAAATGGACAAAAGAAAAACATTTCCATTAGCATAAGGAGATATTGGGATGGAAACATGAGTCATGGATCCTCTGCAGTTCAGTAAACCTGCAGGGCATACTTCATTAGATGTCAAAGTCTGAGAGTCATTCTTAAGATGAGAGTTTCTTCTCCCTGGGGCCTCATAAAGATCCACCCTTTCCACAGGCTTGCCTAATGGCCATTTTCTTGGTTCCACTTCATTAAGCATCTGGTGATAACGGAGCTCCAGACCTCACCCTCCAAGAGCATTGGGGTGATTGCCACACTTTACCCAATCTTTGGTTAGAGTTTTAACTCCCCTAGTACAGTGAGGTGGAGACAACATTCTCTCTAACTTTTGGCATACAGGCTCAACCCTCTCAGAGCAACAAGTTGAAAACCTGGCTTTCCCTAGTCCATGAGGGACAGGTACACCCCTCTCAGACCTATGGGGTGGTGACTTCCCTAATTCTTGGGAAATGTGCTACATCTCTCTGTACCGTGGGGTGTCAAAACTCTCCTTGAACATTGGGTGGGAACATCCACCTTCTTCAACTGTCTGGGCAAACTCACCCTCTCTGTATGTATGGGTGGGGTTCCTCTCTTGGCCCAAGGCGATGTCTTAATTCCAGATATCAGCTTTCATGGTTTTCCTCTTAAAGCTGTTTGTCCTTCAATCTCTCCTTTCCATGTCCCTTTTATTCCTGGCTGACAGCGATTTTGTTCATACAGCTCTCTCAAAAAGTTTGTTGGTTTACCATGCAGTCCAAGCCATCAGACAGTAAGACTTTCCACAAGTCTATTCTGGATAGCTGCATTTTAAATCCTGACTTACAAATTCCAGTTTTAGTTAGGTCCTCAAATGGGACACTATCATCTGGGAGCTTGATTTCCAGTGGCTTGGAATTTCCAGAATCAGTATCTGTTTTCTTTGTGCCCAACAGTTCAGTCTTTAGATAACTCTCATCTAGCATTTCGCTATAAGCTGCAGGGAAGAAGCCAAGCCACATTCTCCAAGTTTACTTTGGAAAGTTCTTCAAGTAAATGCCCAGGCTTGCCATTTTCAAATTCTGCCTTCCATAAAACACCAGGAGTTAATCTTGCTAGGTTCTCTGCAACTTTAAAACATGGATTGCCTTTCCTCCAATTTCCAATAATAGTTTTATCATTTACTTCTAAGGCCTCATAAAAAGTCTCTTTAGAGTCCATATTACTATCAACAGTCTCTTCAAAACAGCGTAGGTCTTTTCTACCAAGCATCTCACAATTCCTCCAAAATATACTCCTTACCCATTTATAAAACCGTTCAAGCATTTTGGTAATTGTAAAAGCACAACCCCCTTCTCCGGTACCAAATTCTGTATTAGCCAAAGGGGTGCTGATGTAAAATACCAGAAATTGATTGGTTTTTATAAAGGGTATTTATTTGGGGTATGAGCTTACAGTTACCAGGCCATAAAGCATAAGTTGCTTCCTTCACCAAAGTCTATTGCCACATGTTGGAGCAAGATGGCTTCTGACATCTGCCAGGGTTCAGGCTTCCTTGGTTCCTCTCTTCCTGGGGCTTATTTCTCTCCAAGATCAGCTGCTCTGTTTTCTCCACAAGGCCAGCTGTAGACTATCAGGTGAATGGCTCTGTCTCTATCCCCAAGGCCTCTGCCTGTATTTAATGGAGAATTTACTCCTTCCTCATGTATCTGCTTCTCTGTATGTTTACTTCTTGGGCTCCAGAATCAAAACTCCAACTAAGTCCTTTGCTCTGCCATGTAGTTTTCTCTGTGTCCTTTCCCACAAGGGGGCAGTGATTCAACATCCTACTGATGTGGCCCAATCAAAACTTAATCATTATTTAATCAAGTAAAAGTGAATCCTCTGAATCCAATACAATCTAATGTGCAAACAGGCAAGTTTACAAACATAATCTAATATCTATTTTTGGAATTCATAAGTGATGTCAAACTGCTACAGGGACCCTCCTAGATATCCCTATGCCAATGCTTCTTTTGGCTCCTTATCGTTTGTATCTTTTTGTTATAATAAAATTGTAATCATAAGTATAGCACTTTGTTGAGTTCTGTGAGTCATTCTAGCAAATAATCAAACCAGAGTGGTAATGGGAAACCCCAAATTTGGAGCCAGTTGTTCAATAGTAAAGGTGGCCCTGGGAACCCCAGGACACATACATGGCTGACGTCTGAAGTGAGGAAATTTTTTGGAGGTGTGTGCCCTTAACTTGGCCTAAATCCAGGTAGTTTGTTTCAGAATTGCATTGCAAAAATTCATCAAGGTCTTTGGCTATAAGATCAATATTCAAAATTTTATTATATTTCTGACCATAAACAATGTGTAAAAATCTGCTAATTATATGGGCAAAATTGATCATTCCATTAAAATAAAAAACTTATGTTGATCAAAAGACAGCTTTAAGAAAGTTAAGAGTCAAGCCACAAAATAAAAGATATTTGCAATATTTAGATCTTACAACAGTCTTGATATTCTAAATATTGTCTCAATGTAGGTCTGTTCAGATTTATTCTGTTTGTCATGTGTTGTCCTTGGATATTGATATTTATGTCTTTTACAATGGTTGAGAAAATTTCAGTCATTATCTCTTCAAATATTCTTTCTTCCCCTTTTCCATTCTTTTCTCCTTCTGGGACACCAATAATGTTTATGTTTGTGCATTTTCAATCAATTCCCTGAGACCCTGTTCAATTTTTTCCATTCTTTGTTCTGTCTGTTCTCCTGTCTTTTCAAGTTTAGATGGGTCTTTCATCAATTTCACTTATTCATTCTTCTGCCATTTCAAATTTGCTCTTATATGCCTCTGATGTATTCTTAAGTTCATCCATTGTGTCCTTCATTCCTATAGCTCTGTTACTTTTCTTTGCAGGCTTTAAAATAGTTCTTTATTCTCACATAGGGTCTTCTTAATATCCTTTAGCTCTCTATTCATATTTTCCTTCATCTCCTTAATTGATTTAGGAGATTTGTGTGATTATCATTCATTAGTTGTCTTAAATCCTGTGTCTCATAGGATTTTTGATTTGTTCCTTTGGCTGGGCCATCTCTTCCTGTTTCTTAGTATGGCTTGTAAATTTTGCTGTTTTCTAGGTATCTGATCATGTTGGTGAATTTACTCTGATCGTCAGTTTCTCTCTCTTGCCTAGTGGTTTTGTTTCACAGGTCTTTCTTTGATTTTGGGTTCAACTCATTCTAAGTCTTTAAAATTGCCCAGCTTAAGTTATCAAAATAGGGCCAGGCACCCACTAATGGGGTGAAGATCAGATCCAATGGATCTGGGATATGAGATTCCAAAAAGTGCTTTTTCTTCTTGCAGTTTCTTGGCCTACCATCAGATAGCTTTTTTGTGTGTGAAACTTTTCATGAAGATTTCTCTTTCAAACTCCACTTCCTGTGATTCTGGTCTGGCTAGAGTTGAGATTCAAAGCAGACTTCTCTGGCCAAACTCACTGAAGAGAAACCACTCTCCACCCTCTATAGCACCCTCCCTCTTCCCATGGAGGAAAATGTCTGTTCCCCTCTCATTTGACTTCAGTTAGCCATGGGTTTTATCTAGACTGTTAGCCTTGATGGTGGAGGATGGGTGCCATTCCCAGTTATGGGGGGCTAGTAATTCACAGTTTAGTTTCAGCATCTTCATCTTTCTATTCCTCTTCCTCTTGGATGATGTGCAGCACTCTCCTGGTCTACAGATCCCCAAAGAAGCTCCCTTGGACAGATTTTTGCCTGTCCTCCATTGTTTTTGTAAAACAGTTGAGCCCTACCTACCTATTCTGATACCCTCTTCTCTTACAACGGTTTTGAATTCACAATACTTCCAAATCAGTAAGAAAAAAAAACAGACAACCCAGTAAAGAAATGGACAGAAAGATTGAATAGGCACTTAATAACTGAAGATTTCCAAATAGTCAATGGGCATATAAGAAAGTTGCTCAATGTTATTAATAATCACAGAAAATTCCAGTTAGAGCCACAATGAGATAACATTACTTATCTACCAGAATGGCTTAATAAAACAGTCATATAAAAGTAGTGTTTGGTGAGACTGGAGCAAGTGGAATTCTTATATGTGGATAATTGGAGTGTAAATTTATAAGGTGTTCCTAGATATTTAGAGGAAAAACTTTTAACTTAATAAAACAATAAAAAATTGCTCAGACAATTGACATGCTATGAATGGAACATGTTGTTCATATATATATATGAAAGGACTTGTATTCATAATATTAAAATAAAACTTCAAATCAATAAATAATATTAGCTCACAGAAAAATCTAAGATACATGACTCTGCAATATATGAAGGGATGATCAATTTCACTCATAATGAAGGGAAAAGCAAATTAAAACTCAGCTGAGATACTGTTTCTTACATATGAGGGGAAACTGAAAAAGTTTGATAATATAAATTAAGGTATGTCAGATGCTATAATACAATGCTGGTAGAAGTACACAATTTCATCATAAAGTCTTATGGAATGAAATTAATAAATTGATATCAAGATTACAAACATAATTATCCTTTGAACCAGGAGTCCCTCTTCTGGAATTTATCATAGTCTCTAGAATGTATAACAAAAATTACATGTATGCAAGGTAGTCATTGCAGCTTTTATTATAATGGCATGAAATTAGAAATAATCCATGTCCATCAGGTGCATGACGAAATACTGTGCAACTACGTAAAAATGATCTGAGAACAATTTTTGTACTCATAGGAAACAAGTAAATGTTATGCGGAAAAGATGATATACAGAAGAATGTATACAGTATTCTGCCTTTTGTGAAAGAAATGAGAGGTTAAAAAAAAGAACATCCACCATAGTTGCACTTGTTTCAATCTGAATTTTGAAAAGATTAAGAGGAAGGGCTTAATATATTGAGGACAGAGTAAAAAGATGCATTGATAGATGTGTAGGAGTAGACCTCAATTTACATACTTTTATAGCATATTGATTTTTGATTAATGTGACTGTATTACCTAGTTGAACAAAGAAAATAAAATATTTTAAATTTATAACAATTAAGGTATTAATCTTTCTACCTGGGTGGTGTTAATAATTCTGTTTTTCATGAAAAAAATGATAGTAAACAATAATTGTTTTCACCATCTCATTTCACTAAAAATGACAATTCTATGCCTGTTCCCTATATTATGATTTATTGTTCTTTTGTTATTTTAACTTATCTGGAAAGCACTGGACAAAAGCACTTGATATCCATTCTCTAATGTTAGTTAATTCTTTTGGTGCATTAGATCTCTAGTAAATTATGGATCTAATGCTCATCTAATGTAGATTTCATGAAGAAATATCTTCACTGAATTTTTTGGTATCATTCTTTAAATTTACTGAGAAACTCTATAAGAAGCAGCCAGTTGGTAAATTGTTTGGGTATTCTACAAAAAAACTGTTGAACACAGTGCCTATCATTCTGCTCTTTGGCAATTGTTTACATATAATGAAAAAAATCCTTTTTGAATTTCAAATCAGAAAAAAAAAAGTGTATTTCTGAAAAACTGGTATAATCCCTTTCACCAAATAATAACCCATGTATCAGAGCTGGATTTATTGCTTACTTTAAGTTAAATAAATTACTCCTTACTGTACAGAATTTCAAATTTTATTAATTAATTTTAAATTATTAGAAAATTTCATTGTAACATATTACTGCTTCTATTTATATTAAATTATACCTCAAATCATTTTTGAAAGTAGGTAGCACATACATTAGTATATTCATTTCTACTGAAGCCAAAACAGATTACCACAAACTTAGTGGCTTCAAACAGCACAAATTTATCATCTCACTGTTTTTTTAGATCAAAAGTCTAGGTTGGCTCAACTGATTTATCTGCTCCAGGTTTCACAAAGACAAAGTCAAGGTGTCTTCCAGCTGGGCTGTTATCAAGATGCTCTGGGAAAAATCTGTTCCCAAGCTCAATCAAGTTAGGAGAATCTAGTTTCTTGTGGTTGTAGAATAGAGAGTCTCTTTTCCTTGGTGGCTGCCATCTGGAGGCCACATTTAACTACACTCTCTGGTCCTTGTAGGTAGACCTCTATGCTTCAGAACCAACAATGGGGTTTGGAATCCTTATCATCTCTTGAAATCTCACTTACTTCTCCCTCTGCCACAGTTCTCTTCTGCCTCCAACCAGAGAAAGTTCTTGCTTTAAAGGGCTCAAGTGATTAGATGGTGCCCATCCAGATAATCCAGGATAATCTCTCTATTTTAGAGTCATAGCCTTAATTATATCTGCAAAGTTCCCCTTGCCATTTAATGTAACACCTTCACAGGTTCTAGTGATTAGTGTGTGGACAACTTTGGAGGGCCATCATTTGGCCTACCACAATTAATAAGAGAAAAATTAAAATACTTTGTTGCCATAATTTTTCCCATGCTGAACATTCATAAATTATATTTATATCTAATTCTTGCTTAGTAACTCATATATATCATTAATGTTTTCATATATAAGCAAAATAGAGGAAAAACAAATAGATGTTTATAAATGATTGGAAAAGCTAAAGAAGGAGATAGTCTTTGAAAATAATTTATTCATGTTGGGAAAAGAAAATCAAACCCTTTCTTTATTATTTTTTCTTGTTTTATATTCCAGAATCTAGAATATATCTTTAAAAGCTGCCTTATTTATCAATCTGTCATAAAATACATTTCTGCTTCAAGCCTCACGCTTGTGGGGAAATCATAAAATATCTCATTTATCTGAAGAGGCTGAAACTCTAAGCAGTACAATTAATATCCTCCATTTTTTTGCCATTGGCTCCTTGGAATCTGAATTACTAATTGCTTCTAGTAGCTTACATCTGGCTTGTGAAAGTTTAGCATTTTAGTCCTGGCTTTATATGTCCTGATCAACAGGCACTTAGTGGACTCATTCTGACCTGAACCTCAGAGTAGCTGCCACCTCCTAACATTCTCAAGAAATAGAATATTCATTATTGAATGAAATCTGGCTTCAGGAATTGTCTGCAGAAATTCTTCCTACCTAGTGCAGCTTTGTTTTAACAGGCATTTGTGAATAAGATGATAAAAACACTAAAAAAATATTCTTCCCTTGAGTGAGTCAAATGAAGTTTTGTTTAAAAATGTGAGTTAAACAGGCTTGTTATACTGATTCATTTAATTTTGTCTTCATGCTATGAAAACTCAAGAGCCTTGCATATATTAATATTAACAGATATTTCAGAAAACCACTTATCTAAGAGTACACTCCAGAATATATGAAAAGTATATAGTTATCTTTCTGAGCTTTAGCCCTTGAGAATTCCTCCTTCTAACTCAGAAAAAAAGAGATTTCCTGACATGCCCTTTAATGAGTATCACCAGCCCAGTCCTTCCTGGGCTCAGCTTCTGGTCCCAGAAACCACCTTTGCTGATGGAACAGAGTGTAGTGCCCATGCCAAGGCAATGCTCATGAAAGCCTCCTCCTGTTTGGGCAGGAGCTGGGAAAACGATGATGGCACAACCTTGATTAAGAGGAAAGAAGATGGACTTCTTTCTGGGTTTCTCTTCTCTACAAGTGCCCAAGTGATGACCTGAGTTCTGTTTCCCTCATGGCATATTCCTTTTTGCCCCCAGGCTCAGATCCCCCTGCTTCCCATTAGGAATTTTCCTTTTGAAAATAAGAGGAGAGAAGGGCTTAAGAGTTTTACTGCAATTTTACACAAAATATACATGTTCTGCTCTTAATAGTTTTAAGTATAGAGAATGCTGTGGACTTAAATTCCTTTAGAAAATGGGGGTGGGGGACAGGGGTGCTGAAAGCTTTTATAGATGAATTTCCTGTCACTTTTATGGAAATATACAGTATTCAAATACCCAAAAGATAGACCAAGAAGGTAGCCAGGCACCAAAACTTTAAAAGAAATAAAGGGAGAAAGATTTAAATTATAAATCATTTAATATTTGGTATTTGAAAAACAAAAAATATAAGTACTTATCATGAAAAAAACCAGAGTTTCTTTTAGCATCCTTTCATATATATATATATATACACACACATATATATATATAAACACACACACAGTTATTTATATTTTTCAATTTCATATTGTGAGGGGTGCCAGAAGCTTTCATTGTTTAAGGCTACTAAATTTATCCCTGTATCTGATATGTGTGTGTTTATGTTTATTTTTTGTGGATTTTTCCTCAAGGGTAAAATTAAAAAAGCAATCATACAATAATTAAAATAATTCCTAATATTTATTTAACACTTGCTTCAAGCATAAATAGGAACACTTTATGTGACATTAACTCATTCAGTTTTTACAACAACCAAAGGAAATGGATATTATTAGCATCTCCATTTTATTTAGGAAAACTGAAATGCAAAGATTGTAACTTGCCTGTGTTATCTATAAGCGAAGTGTGTTCCAGGTGTGATGTGACACAAAGGATAGAAAAATCAGTACAACTACCATGTTCATAAAGTGTTTCACAAAAGGGGAAAAAAAAAAACCTTGAAAAACGGGTGAGTGGGACTTGGCAAAGAGAACCAGAGACAAAGGGCTTTCTAAGCAGAAGAACAGTATATGTTCGAGTATAGAGCTCTCAAACAACACAAGCAACAGAGTAGGGGGTGAATCCGAGGGGTTATGAGAGTGGAGGCAGGAATCTATGCATGCAGTATAGGCCTTCCACAAAACAAATAGTCAGACTGAAAACTGAAAAGCAAAGTGGCCAAGCAAGGAGGCTGGCTTTGAATGGTAGGAAACCACCTGGGTAAAAGTAACAAAACATACCTGGAGAGGTTAAAGAATGGGCAATAGATCTATGGTATAATGTGAAATCACTGATACTTAGCTGCGTAAATAATTCTTGCATTTCCTTTATTTTCTTCCCGTTCTTCCTTAGTATTTAAATTTAGTGAAAAAGACATTTTCAGGTTGTTATAACAGAACTAATGTAAGAGATTTTTGTCCACCCTCAGGTTAGACTTTTAAATAAGAATGAGCAGGCCCTTGGGTTTCAATGGGATTAAGCAGCAGGAACCAGAGTAATGGAACTCCCAGGACAGATGAAAGGCAGGGTGACAGAAGAGAGATGATTCTGGTGAGAAAGATTTGTTTTCTTTCCAATCAGGAGCTACTTACATAAGCAAGAAGATGGAAAGTCCTATATACGTCTAGAGTGATTTTCCCCTGTATTATTTACAGTGTTCTCCCCCCAAATTTCAAATTATCCATTTTGTGAATGCATAAAGTCTACAAAAGTATGAAACTTCTGCTCATTTGAAAATGTCAAGATTACTTATCAGGGGAGTGGATGAGCTCAAATAGTTGAGTGCCTGTTTCCCATGTATGAGGTCCTGGGTTCAATCTCCTGTACTTCCTAAAAAAACAACAACAAACTATATATTTGTCAATTCATTCATTGCCTTACTTGAGTGAACAAACTTTGAGCTGTAATATTTCTTCTTCATAAACATTAATACTTAATAAAAAATAAGTAAATTTTAATTTAATAAATTTCACCTGAAGAAAACTTTCAGCATATGACAATGAAAAAGAAAATTCTTGATGGTAATGTAATAGAGAATGTGATTCAGATCATAAACTAGGAAAAGGAAAACTACATAAAATATTGGCACTGATATATATTTGAAATAGAGCAAACTGTAGCTAATATTTCTTAATATTTACAGTTCTGTTTCATTAAGAGATTCTACTTCTATCTTTGTGTTTCCGTAACACTTGTAGGCCCTCTGGATCTACTTTAATACTTAGATGCCTACCTACTTCTGAGAAGGCTGTAAGTTCCTTAAGGGACAAGTATATTTTATTTGTCTTTGTTTCCCTAGCCTAACATATAATAACTGCTCCATGAGTAGTTTTCAAATTCAGCTTGCATTAATTTGTGACCATTCAGAGTTTAATGTTTTCATAATTCAATGGTTTAGGAGTAGATAAAAGAAAAAAAAAATCATTTAAAAGGGGAAGTTTTTTTAAGAAAACAGTATTTTCAGAAAATTTGGAAACATTTTAATATAAATGATTTGCATGAAAAGAAAAACAAGTATATCCTATTATTAAACCCATTGTTAAATTAGGTCTCTAATGACCCTTCTCTAGCCAATAAAGTTAACTTAATTGGTTCACTCTGCAATTTAAATTAACAATAGGGATTTTTTTTCCTATATTATAAAATTTAGTTTTTCTTCCTTCAAAATTATTTTAGAATTAAAAGATTCTATCCTAAGCATATTCACTGAAATCAGTTTATCCTTTTTAGATGGATTAGCAAATACTCTGTCCAGTTTTGGGCGTCCTTGGATAGGCCACAAGTTAGGGCACTGCTCTCCCCCAAGATTTTCTTAACTGTAGTCCTACCCTAAATGTGTAGAACCTCTTAAATGATTCCAGACAACGTAACATAACATTCTGTTTGCTGTAAGATCCAATCTGGCCAAGACCCCAGAGATTTGAAGGTACTGGTTTCCTCCAAAAAATATGGTTCTTAAGGGAAGTTGGGAGATAGATGAGTGACTATTTTAAAGTGATAAACTCTCCACCCAAACTACACAAATAGGCCAGGGAATCCCCAATACCAAGTCATGCTTTCATCATCCCACTTGGAGGGATATCATAAAATAACTTTATTGCAGATAGAACTGCTTGGATTTGTTCTTTGTTTCAAAGCTGCTATCTTGAGTTTGTGAATAGCATTGTGGAACCATATTTTGACCTGCACTGTACTGTGTTTAGATTTTTTCCCTATGGTCTTTTCTAATAGATTATTTTATAGAAAATTATATTTTTATTGGATATTAAAACTTTTAATTGGGAACATAATGTAGATACTATACTGATACTAAAAGATATAGAAAATTAACCTGGCATATTTCTTCATTAATCAATTTAATTACAGGGTTTGGGAGGCACTAATCATAGCTTTCCTGACCCATGTTTAAGTAAATATGAATTGTGACTAAAAATAGATTTCTATGGAAAGATGTGCAACTCAAACAAAATCAAAGAAAACATTTCTTCTGTTTTGTGAACACAAGTGAATACCTTTTCAGATTAGAAACAAAAGTCAGTTACTGCAGGCCACCTAAATTTACTAAGTCACAAAAGAAGAAAAAAAAATGATGTGGTATAACTCCATGACTCATTTAAACATATACACAGAATCCAGATTTCATTAGAGAGCTAGACATTGTCAAAGAGGTGGTGCATTTTCCTCAGGATCCAATTTCTATAACATTTACTAATCCTTGATAATGTATTCATCCTCAAGGAGAAACAAAAAGGCAATAGCATGGCTTTCTGACAGTATAGATTATTCCTTGTATGTATCTGATTGTATTTCTAAACTCTCATTTATCTTGTTCTATTTTCTTTCCCTATCTATAGTGGCTATCTTTAAGTTCTTTGTAATATTTTTATAGAACTTAAAGTTTCTTAAGTGAAAAAAAGATAGGCTTAGAAACATTTTGAAGATTATGTCGACAATACTGTTCTTAACTGACAAGGTAAAATATTTTTTAATAAAAGTATGTGAACAAGTTGATGTTATTTAGAATGCCTGAATGTGCTCACATTGAATCCAAGAATATGTAATGTGGTAACACTGCTTTTATATGTACTCTCATAAAAATAAGTTATATCTTTCCAGGTCATCATTAATATGACTATTCTATAAATATCGTCATAGTGTCATAGTACTGCTTAATACAGAAAGAAAATAATCTTCCAATCTTTTGGGGGGGGTGGGAATCATTGAAATCAGATGCATGTATGTATGTCTCTATGCCTGTCTATATTTATGTCCTTTAGAGACAAAGTCAGTCATTTTCTCTCTTTTCATTTTAACAAAGTTCTGAGACAAAAATCAGTAGTTTTCTCTTTCAATTTTAACGTGATTCTATCTATATTAAGCCCACTTTATGCATAAAAATATTCTTTTGCCATGTATACTTCTAGCAACAGAGGATTTATTTTTAGTATGAATTTCATGTGTGAAGTAACATATAATGTCAGTTAAAATAGATAGAATGCAAAATTGATGTGACACTATAATCAGACTCTTATATATGTAAAAGGGGCTTGAGACAACTTCATGAAATTTAACCAAAAATTCAGCCTTTCAGGGAAGATAATTGTTAAAATCCTGCTTGAAACATTTAGTTGAGAAGAACTTCAGTAATATTATATTCCATTTTTATCCTCAGCAATAGAAATGTTAATTCTAAAGATATTTCCACTGTACAATTTTCCTACTAGACTTAATACACAGAATTACCCTTATTCTATTTGATACTATTGTTTTCTTAGAAAAGAAAGAAAGGGGTAATGGAGGGTGGTAAAACAGTAAAAAAAAAATCATCAAGAATTCTTTCTTGTTTATTCTATTGTGCTCTTTGTTGCCTCAGATGTTTTGAGGTCACTTCTGCTGCAAGCAAGTGTTCTTATTCCATCTGCTTGTTTCTCTTAAGAACACAATGACTTTAATTCATGTGCAACTTACTGTCAAAGCAAGAAAATACCTGCCCAATTGCAGTCTGATCTGTGTGTCTGTGATTTGGTGAGGGTGATCTGCCCCAACTTATGGAGAACCTTAATTAAAGCCTTTCTACTCAATGGAATTAATTTTAAAAGAAAGCACATTTAAAACCAGCAAGGTTAATTAAAAATGCTCTAATTTTAAAAAGGTAACACTCCTTTGTTAACTTCATTATTTTTTAACATCCCTTCTCTGAGTTTGGGAAGATAACATCTGCCAAGTTTCAACTAGGTCAGCCCAAATGTTTTTGTATGTAACACATTCATGGAAAAACAAAACAAAACAAAACAAAAACCTATACCCCATTGTTTAGAAACCCTTGCCAAGTGGATTGGGTGCTACTAGTTTAAACTCCTTTCATCTAAGTCTACAGAAACCCTCGTTATTTGGATCAGTGGAGCAGAACCAAACAGTACTACATACCTGGTTGAACATTTCTTCATTCATGTTTGCAAACCCAGAAGTAGAAAGTCAGAATAGTGATACCTTTTTAAAGCAGATTTATTGAGATATGTTTACATACCATACAATTCATCCAAAGTGTATAATCAGTGGCTTTTAGTATAATCACAGAGTTGTGCATTCATCACCAGAATCAATTTTAAAACACTTTCATTCTCCAAAAATAAGAACCCCATACCCCTTAACAGTCACCTCTCAATCTCTCTACCATCCCCAGCCCTACATAGCCAATAATCTATTTCCTTCTCTGTAGATTTATTCATATTTACATTTTATATAAATGGAATCACACAATATGTAGTACATTATGTCAGGTTTCTATCACTTAGCATAAAGTTTTAAAATTATTATTTAATTAGAAATGTTGTGAGCTTACTAATCAATCATGCATAACATACAGGAGTTTCGTACACCACCCTACCACCAGCACCTTGCATTATTGTGGCAAATTTGTTACAAATAATGAAAGAACATCATCAAAATAGTACTGCTACCTATTGTCTATAGCTTACATTTGGTGTATTTTTCCATAAACCACCCTAATATTAGCACCACGTATTAGTATTGTACATTTGTTATAATTCATGAGATAATGTTCTCATATTTGTACTGTTAGCCAAAGGGTTCTCTGTGTTATACAGTCCCATGCATTATACAGTCCATCCAGAGTGTATACGCAGTGGCTCTCAGTTTCATCAGTGTGATTTAGAAATGTGCTGTCATTTCTAAAACACTTTCATCACTCCAGAAAGAAAAATCCCTACACCACTGTGCCCCCTATTGTTGTCCATTAGCATTGATATGGTACCTTCTTTGCCACTGATGAAAAACTATTACAGTATTACCATTAATTACAATCCGTAAGTTACATTAGTTATATTTCCCATGTATCACCATATTCTTAACACCTTGTCATAGTGATGTACATTTGTTCCAGTTACGAGAAGAACATTCTTGTATTTGTACTATTAACCACAATCCTTATCCACCATTGAGATCACTATGTTATACAGCCTCTAGTCAATACATACCTAGACTTCAGTTGACATATACATACCTAGACTACCCTTGTCAGCCATAGTCACATTTATAAATCAGCAATATTATTTATATTCACTATAATGTGTTAACATCCACTCTATCCATTTCCAAACCTCTTTAATCAACCTTATTAAAAATTCTACAAGCATTAAGGATCAGCTCCTCCTTCTCAACTTTCATTTTATCTCCTAGTAACCTATACTCTAATTTTAACTCCATGAGTTTACTCATTATATTGAGTTCATATTAGTGATACCATACAATATTTGCCCTTTGTGTCTGGCTTATTTCACTCAACATAATGTTTTGAAGGTTCATACATGTTGTCATATGCATCGTGACTTCATTTCCTCTTACAGCTGAACTGTATACCATCATATGTATATACCACATTTTGTTTATCCACTCATCAGCTAATGGGCACGTGGGTTGTTTCCATCTTTTAGCAATTGTGAATAATGCCATTATGAACATTGATGTGAAAATGTCAATTCACGTCCTTGCTTTCAGATCTTCTGAATATATTCTAGTAGTGGAATTGCCAGATCATGTGGCAGTTTTATATTTAGCTTCCTGAGGAATGGTTGCACCATTCTACATTCCCACCAACAATGGAGGAGTGTTCCTATTTTCTCCACATCCTCTCCAACACTTGTAGTTTTCTGTTTTTTAAATAATGGCCATTCTATAGCTGTAAAATGATATCTCATTGAAGTTTTCATCTGCATTTCCCTAATAACTAGTGATGTTGAACATTTTATTCATGTGCTTTTTGGCCATTTGTATTTCCTATTTGGTAAAGTTTCTATTCAAATCTTTTGCCCATTTTTTAAAATTGGTTTGCTAGCCTTTTTATCATTGAGTTTTATGGTCTCTTTATATAACATGGAAATCAAACCCTTATTGGGTTTGCTGGAACATAGGGCATTTTCAGGGCATGATGTTTTTACCACTGTTGCTAAGTAATATTCTTTAAAGTCAGGAAATGAGAATCCTCCAACTTTGTTCTTTTTAAAGATATTTTAGGCTATTTGGGACCCCTTACACTTCCAAATAAATTTAATAATTGGACTTTCCAATTCTGCAAAAAGCTGTTGGAAGTTTATTGGGATTTGCTTTGAATCTGTATATCAATTTGGATAGAACTGACATCTTAATGATATTTATTCTTCCATTCCATGATCAAAGAATGCCCTTCCATTTATTTAGGTTTCTTTGGTTCCTTTAGCAATGTTTTGTAGTTTTCTGAATACTAGTCCTTTATGTCCTTGGTTAAGTTTATTCTTCAATATTTGATTATTTTAGTTGCTATTGTAAATGGAATTTTTTCCTGACTTCCTCCTCAGATTACTCATTACTAATGTATAGAAATGCTACTGAATTTTGCATATTAATCTTGTATCCTGGGAAGCGGCTGTGGCTCAATCAGTAGGGCTCCCATTTACCATATGGGAGGCCCCGGGTTCGGTTCCCGGGGCCTCCTGGTGAAGGCAAGCCCGCCCTCACGGCGTGGTTAGCTGACCCAGCGAGCACAAGCAGCAAGGGGGGGATAAATTAATAAATAAATAAAATCTTAAAAAAAAAAAAAATCTTGTATCCTGCCACTTTTCTTAACTCATTTATTAGCTTTAGTAGCTTTGATGTGGATTTTTGGGGATTTTCTAGGTATAGGATCATGTCATCAGTGAATAACGAAAGTTTTACTTCTTCTTTTCCTATTTGGCTGCCTTTTATTTATTTTTCTTGCCTAATTTCTCTAGCTAGAACACTTAGCACAATATAGAATAACAGTGTTAACAGTTGGCATCCCAATGTCAGTGGGAAAGCTTTCAATCTTTCACCATTTAGTACAGTGTTAGCTGTAGGTTTTCACATATGTACTTTATCAGGTTGAGAAAGTTTCCTTCTATTCCTATCTTTCAGAGTGTTTTTATCAAGAAAGAATGCTGTATTTTGTCAAATGCCTTCTCTACACTAATCAAGATCATCATTTGATTTTTTTCCTCCTCATTTTAACGTGGTGTATTACATTGATTGATTTTCTTGTGTTGAACCACCCTTGCATACCTGAGATAAAACCCACTTGATTATTCTTTTAATGTGCTATTGGATTTGATTTGTAAGTATTTTGTTGAGGATTTTTGCATCAATATTCATTAGAGAAATTGGTCAGTGATTTTTTTTTTTTTTTTTTTTGATATCTTTATATGCCTTTGGTATTAGGGTGGTGTTGGCTTCATAGAAGAAAGAGTCCATGGAGTCTTGCCCATATTTTTTAACTTTATTTTTAAAGAAGTTTGAGATTACAGAAAAGTTGCTTCGAAAATATATGGGATTCCCATATACCCCACATCTCCCCCCTCCCACATTTTCCCCTATTAATAATATCTTACATGAGTGTGGTACATTTGTTATGCTTGATGAACAAATATTGAAGCATTGCTACTATCATTATCTATAGTCTACATTATGGTTTATACTTTGTACCATACAGTTTTACAGGTTTTGACAAAATGTATAAGGTCCTGTATCCATCATTGCAATATCCTGCAGAACAAATCCATGGCCTGAAAACGCCCTATGTTCCACCTATTGTCCCTCCCCCCGCTCCCCTCCCCCTGCCCCAGAACTTCTGGTAATGACTATCTTTATAAGTTCTTCAGATACTACAATAATAGTAAGTCTACTTTGGTCCATGGTTACATTCCCCCTTTATGTTTGTTCCTTCGTCAGTCTTGAGGCTTTTCAGATGGTGATGCCCACCTGCTTCAGATTGAGAGGGGGCTAGATCTTAGGGGGCAAATGGAAGGAACTGTTTTGCTTGAAGTTATAGATACTCTTTGCTTTTTGGTATAAGGGTTGCCCATCATCATCTCTTTGTTAGTTGTGCTAGGTGAGTCCCAGGAACTTAAGAGTTGGTGTTGTCTGCAACTCTGCTAAGATTCAAGGTTCGACCAGCATATGAACAGACTGAAGATTTAAGTCCCTCAGACATATATTTAAGGGGTATAGTGCTAATTATAGGTTCAAATAAAAGGGGTAGAAGAATAATGTGTAGAGAAAGTATAAATGAGTCTTATTCTGTTACATTGGGGAAATGGTTATGTATTCCAAGGTAAGGCCCACCGACGGGGTACTGATTTCATGGGGTTGCATGCCTTGCCTATAGTGTCCAGTTTTCTCTGGAGCTCTCTGGAACAACCTTGTTTGAAACTCTTGTTTACTTTTGTTTACTGTGACAGTTAGTGAGATCTGTCTGCATAAGCATAACTTCTGGAGGTGAATGACCTCCTGACTTACTTTGAAATCTCTTAGCTGTTAAAACTCTTCTGTATTTAAAATTACCCCCCTTTTTTCAAGGTCTTTTTTCAAATACATTGCTGGTTGGCATTTGGTAATAATCCCTCAGTGCCAGGAAGGCTCATCCCCAGGGGTTATGTCCCACACCAGGGTGAGGGGGTGGATTAATGAGTTTATATACTGTGTTTGGCTTACAGAGAGGTTACATTTGAGTAACAAGGAAGTTTTCAGGAGATAACCTTTAGGCAATAAATATTAATTGGCTAAGTTTCAATTTTATATGAATAAGGTTCATAAGTACAAGATTAATTTTGAGGGCTTGGTGTTTTGGTCTGTTTTCTTTTATTAGGCACTGTCTATATACTCAAGAGATTCTTGCCATTCTATTAGAGAACATGTCAGGGCTCCCCATGATGGGAATTTAATATTTTGTTGGTTATTGTGTAAGTCTTCACCCACTGAGATAACATCCTATGACCACATGAACACATTCATATTCCATAGAGGCATGCCCCAGGTGCACCCTTCCCCACACATACCTTCACCACCGACACCCTGCACCAGTAACCCTTCCCTGCCATAGTTGCCAAAAGAACACTCCCACAATTGAATTCTCAACCACAGTCCTCTACCTTCCCAGAGTTCACCTGTTCCTTCCTCCAGCCGTCCCCTGGGTATCCCCTGGATAGCCCAACCCACATTCCCAACCCCACCCACATTCCCAACCCCACTCACACTCACATTCCAGCATTTTTAACTCCACATCAATGTACCACCATCACCCCCATCCACTGCCAAACCTCCCCCATCCACCTTATCATAGATTCTATCCAGATTGAGCATTGGCTCACCACTCTCTACTCCCTTTCTATCTCCTAGTATCCTATCTTCCAGACTCTACCTCTGTGAATCTACTCAATATCCTTAGCTCATATCAGTGAGATCATGAAATATTCATCCTTTATTGACTGGTTTACTTCACTCAACATAAGGTTTTTTGAGATTCAAGATATTGATCATCTTGACATTACACTAGTTCTCCACATTGATGATGTGCTGCTGATTAGATCCAATAAGCCAAAAATATTAAGGACTTCAGATTTCTGTCTTAGTTTGCTAAGGCTGCCAACACAAAATACCAGAAAGATGTTCGCTTTTATAAAGGGAATTTATTAGGGTAAAAGCTTATAGTTCAGAGGCTGTAAAAATATACAAATCAAGGCATCATCATGCTTTCTTAGCAAATTTCAGCTGCTGGCAGACCCTGGACTCCTGACATGTGGCAAGGCAAGATGGTGGCAGATCACTGCTGAGGTTCCTGTCTTCCCCTCCAGGCTCAGCTTCCTCTCCAAGCTCAGCTCTGGGTGATCAAGTACATGGATCCTTTCTTCCTTCTCACTTCCATTTGCTTTGCTGATTCCAGCCTCTGGCCTCTCTCTCAGCCTCTTGGGGCTTACCTGCTGTAGGAGATCCTGCTGTCTACTCTCACATACCAGGGTAAAAATGGTGACTATCTTTCTTTCTGTGTGTTTTTTATTTCAGTTCTCTACTTATATAAGCCTCCAGCAAGAGGGCAGAGACCCAACCAAGGTCATGCCTCACTGATGGAGTCCAATTAAAACTATCTAATCAAGTGATGTAATCAAAAGGTCCTTTACTGAATCTAATGCAATCAAAGGCCCCACACTCACTGGAATGAGTTAGTTCAATGAACATGATCTTTTCCAGAATTCACAAGACTTCAAACTATCACAAAGCCTTAATAGTAAGCCATATGCCTCACCAAAATTCAGATAAACCTCACTAAAATTCAGAGACCCAACATTTCAATTAAGTTTATGGGAGTCCAATAGTCTCTGGAATGTCAAGATATTCCTTTCAAGATAAAAGAAAATCATGGTAACCTATACTATACTACCATCAAAAAACAGGCAAAATGCCTGGTAGGCATTTTTAGGTTTAGGGGGCAATGCTTTCTATGTTTGAGTATGCCATTCCAACCCAGCTACTGAACTACATATAAGGCTGACAGTTTTGAGTGTTGATTAGAGCAAGACAAGGCTTTTTAGTAATTCAGGCTGCAGTGTAAACTTTTCTTCCTCTAAAGCCTTATGATCCACATATGTGGATCCACAAATAGGGATTCTATATGGAGCTTCTGATAAGCACCCAACAGAAGAATCATTTACTATTCTATGATTCTTCTGGGATTCAGAAGCAAACCTATGCCCTTTTCTGCAGATAACTATTCTCCTTTTGAGAAACAGCTTCTGAAATGCTAATGGGCCTTGATAGCAAATGAATATCTAAGCATACAGCATCAGGAAACAATGAGACTTGAGTTTCTCATGAATAACAGTGTTATGTAATTCACATAGCCATAAGTTTGGGTTGCACGCAGATCTATCATCAAATGGAAATGGAATGTGAGACCAAATCTGGGCAGGTCTGGAAGATACAAGTCAGGTGCCTGTGCAGATAAATCAAACTCCATTGACACTGACTTCTGCTACTTTGCCTCCTTTTACTTAATTCAAGTCCATGCATTTGGTCTCATGAGGATTTCTCTACAACCAGTTGATGGGGGGTGGGGGCGGGGAGGAGGAACAAAACTAGAACCTATTTTACAATTGGTTCTGTAAGAAATCCTTGTGTCATTTGAAAGTGAAGAGTTGTACCATTACTGCCCCACTCAAGGGGTAGTCCAGAAAAGACTGCAGTGAAGGAAAACCCTCTCAATGGGCTGCATGTGGAGTGGCACGTTTGTAGTCCACTCTTTTTGGAATGAAAATGACCACAAATATGGATTTTAACTGATTCCTGTGTGGCTGCTAGTGATTTAGCTATATAGTCATAGATTAGAAGAAGAAGGGTTAGAAGATTGATGGTGAAGAAATCTGGGGCAAAAGTTAATGGATGAGCTGCTCAGAATGGGCAGACAATGATGATATTTATGTCCTACTTGAATGCTCATCCAAGGATATCGCCTGCGGAGGAGGGTCTCAATAATGTGGTGGATAATGTGACATGTTCTGTCCATATGAATCAACCTCTTATCCAAGCCATGCTAGTGGTTTCCTGTGATTGTTCAATGGGCTCATAAAGAAAGAAGCCATAGTGGCAGTTAATTACCTGGTGGTAACCTGATGGTGGATAAGGCATTCCGTGAGCCCTTTGATGATGGGAATGACTGAGAATTATGTACAGGTAAATGCGTATCCTAGAATACACATCCACTCCATGATGATATCATGTTACTCACAGCCTTTATTCTGACCAAGGAACTCATTTCAATGCAAAAGAAGTGTAACAATGGGCTCATGCCTGTGTAATTAAATGTCTTCATTCATACCCTATAACACAGAAGCTGTTGATATAATTTAAAGACGTAATAACTTAATGGAGACAGAGTTGTCATGCCAGTTAAAAGAACAACTTTCTAAGAACCTGGAATTCTGTCTCATAGGATGCAGTGTATGCTTCATATTAGAGAACATTATATGGTGCTGTCTTCCCTATAGCCAGAATAGACGGGTCTAGGAAACAAAGGGGTAGAAGTTTGAGAATGGTTTCTCTCACTATTTAGCCTAATAATACACTGAAAGAAATTTTGCTTCCATTTCTAGCAAGTTTGAACTCTGCTGGTTTGGAGGTCTTAGTTCCCAAGGGAAAAAAGCTGTCTCCAGGGGATGCAACAATGGTCTCACTGAATTGTAAAATTAAACTGTCACTTTGTCATTCTGGGCTCCTTTTTCACTTGAACCAATGGAAAAATTAAGGAATTACTTTACTGGCTGTAGAGAAGATCCCAATTACCAAGGGGAAATTGGGTTGTTGCTAACAATGGGACAAGGAGGACTATGTCTAGAAGCCAGGGAATTCTCTGGGAGAGACTTAGTATCTCCTTGCTCATTAGTAAAGTTTCACAGAAAACTACAGCATAGAAAAGGCAGGATTATTGAGTATTTAGATCCTTTAGGAATGACAACGTGTATTTCTCACCAGGTAAAGAACCCCAAATTGAGGTTTTAAGGCAAAAGTTAAGAGGAGAAGGCAATAATGACATCAAGTATGCCCTTGAACCAATTACAGAAACAAAGAGGGTAGCAGCTTTACATATTTTCTCCTCGATTATAATGTGTATGTATTTATTTGTAAAAATGACCTATTTACTTGTTTTTCCTCTCTCCATTTTTTTCCCCTGTTATTTTATATAAGTTTGTTAGTGAGTATCTCTGTAGTTTTGTCTTTAGGTAAGAGAATGTTCAGTAGGTCTGCAACTAAATTTGAAGTAACCATGAAGACAATTGTTGGAAATCTGTGACTCCCCATTTTAGGGAGAGGGCAAAATCTTCACCACTTCTACAAAGAGATGCTACTTATTACGTGGAAACAGAGCTGTTTTGTTCTCCTATAGAAGCCTATATATGTGTAGAGGGTGTGTAAGAATGCTGAGTAGCCGCAGTGATGGACTGGGCCAATTATAATGTATTTCCTCTCAGCTTCAAATCCACCCATCTTTGTTGTGCTTTGTGATGCTGGACTTGAACTATGCAGACTATCTTACTCCTTTACAAGCTGGATCGATATTAGGCTCTACAAATGGCAGGCTATGGAAGGATACTGCAAAGCTGGATGATGAAGAACAGAATTTTTATTTTTTCTTTTATGGAGTATTCTATTTTTCAATGAGATTCTGAATAGATTAGTGTGCAGAGGTCCCAGCAGGATTACCAGAGTGGCAGGCTGCTTTTGCAGCTTAGTGGCTGATATCCACTCGACCAGTTTCGTTGTTACCACACTGACAGATATTCTTGGCTCTCAGAATTCAGTGGCTGATACCTTCCAGGCAATTTTATCCTCACATCATTGGCAACAGCTCTTGCTCTAGGGGATAGTGGTGGCCAGTTTCTTTGTCACCACAGCTCAGGGCAGTATGTTCTTTTGGCAACCATGTCCTCTCCTCCATGGTCTGAATCTTGATTGTGGGTCCCCCTCCTTCGTTTTGCTGGTTTCCTTTCTTCTTAGCTTTCCTCCACAATCCAAGGATCAATAGTCACTCTACAGCAAATTCCTCTGTATGCTTTTATTAATCACGTAGTACCTAGATATGAGTTTTGTTTTTATGAATAGTGAATTACCCTATTTGAAAACCTGACTGAGACCCAAAAAAAAGTGCATTTTTAAAGACTGATGAAATACTGAGTCAGCTGGTTCTTAAAATTTTAAAACTCATAATAAAGTAAGTTGTCAAGAACATGAATAAAATGACAATAATCACACAATGTAAGTGGGCATAGAAATTACAACAACATATTTGGGTAACATGTTAATACCCTGGATCTCAGCCAATCCACACCCAGTTATAGTTTCTAAAGAAATTCTTGTTTATGTGGACAAGAAAACATATGCATAGTAGCATTGTTATTGAAAGGATAAAACTGGGAACAATTGTTTTGCCAAGGAAGTGGCAGAAAATCTAAATGCTATGCAAAGGCACCTTTATTCAATCAAATTAGTTTCAGGTTATATCAAATGATTATATCAATTGAGCAATCACAGTAAAGAAGAGTAATCAATTAAATGACATAGGAAAGAATAAAAGTATATAAAGTCACTCACCAAATCAGGAGAAAACACATCTGATCTCTCACAAGGCTGGGAAGTCCCTTTGCAGCCAATCAGAGTCCTGACTGGAAAAATGGTCCCAGGTAGAATGTTCCCTCCTGGGTGAGACTTCCACTGGCAGCTTAGGGGCTACCCCTTTTAAGGGGTTCCGAACCTCAGACCTCTAATGAGTCTTGCAACTCGTGAGGAATGACCTCATCAAAAGTAACCAAATCCCTCTGAGGGGTCTTTTGTTCTATTCTGTTCATGGTACACTAAACAGGAACATAAAAGTTTTAATACACATCACCTTCAACTTATGTTAACTTTACAGGGGATACAAATAGTTAGTGCAAATATCATGTCTAGTAACTTGGTCCTTTTAAATATTCGTTCTTTGGGTAATGGATGATGGGGTGGCCTGCATAGCAGCGTTATAACATTCCTAAGGACAAAGGACAAGTTAAGCATTCACAATTCTAGGCTGAAACAGTGAGAGTGTTGATTAGAAAGCTTATGAATTCACAATTCTTAATAATAATTTTCTTATAGTACATCAACAATCTAAAACAATAATTGAATAAATAAATAAATTGCAATATATTCATTGAATAGAATAATATTTACCCAAATATATTTAGTTTACTTACTATGACATGTTTATTATTAAAGACACAAGTAAGTTAAAGCTAAAATGACTGAAAAAAAGATATATCATGCAAACAGCAAACCTAAGAAAGTTTGTGGGGCCTATAATTATTATAAGACAAAATAATATCAAGACAAGAAGTATTATCAAAAATAAATTGGGTCAATTCAATAATAAGACAAACAATCCCATTAAAAATGGGCAAGCTATTGAACATTTCACAAAAGAAGATATACAAATTTATAATAAAAACAAGAAAAATTCTCAACATTACTAGTCATTTGGGAAATATGAATTCAAACCACAGAGAGACACGATTTTCCACTCACCAGAATAGCTCTAATTAAAAAGATCAACACAATAAATATTGATGAGTAGGCCTAATTTTAAAAACACTCTGAAAAACTCGTTGACAGTTTTTAAATACAGACTTTGGATCTACCCAATGCTCAGCAATTCCACTGTTGTTTATTTACCCAAGAATTGTAAACATGCCCACACAAAGGATTGTACAAGAATGTTGTAGCAGCTTTTCTCATAAAAGCCCCAAATTGATACAACCCAAATGTCTATCAATGGGGCAATGGAGAAACAAATAGTTTTATCTTCATAAAATGAAATATTACCCAAGAATTAACTATTAATACACACAACTACTTGGACAAATCTCAAAAAATTTGTTGTTCTAAAGAAGACAGACTCACAAGAATTTATACACTGTGATAACATTTATATGAGTACAAAAATGGGAGAAACTAACCTATTGTTGTAATCAGAACAGTGGCTGCCTGTTAGAGAGGACAGTGAATGGCAGAGGATGTAAGGAAATTTTCTATGGTAAAGAAAATACTCCACAACTGAAAAGACATTTTGGTTACTCAGGAAGTATATGTTTATCAAAACCCATCAAAATTACACATGAGATCTGTAAATTTTACTGTCTATGAATTATACCTCAATAAAAATTATTTACATGATGTTAAAGTTTACAATGCCCTCCACCATCCCCCCTTTTGCCGCTTTATCTTATATTCCTTTCAGCAACTCCAAGGAAAAGGATGACTTTTCCTCAGCATGTTCTGTTGATTCCATACATTTTTTTCATCCATTTCAAATAATATTTTGTGTAAATTGTGGCCCTTTACATAGGTCCTGACTCAGCACTTTCTTCCCAGAGTGATCATTGCCACAGAGATAGGGAGCAATTATTGAGTTTAAAGTATGGGCGGAGGAAGAATATATTAGAAAGAATATTACTCTTTGTTCAAGGGCCCTGGATTGCTATAACCCAACAACTTTGTAAAAAATGGAGTTGATTTAAATCATTTTAGGTTTCTTTGGGTCGGAAAATATTTAAAATATATTAATGTTTATGTTGATGATTAAATCTTATTTTTATTAATCATTATTGAATAAACTGAGTGGGAAAGTTATAGAAGAGTGTTCTTCATTTCAGTATCCACCAGCATTGGGTAGGGATGTGGGTCAGGAGATATATACAGGAGAGTTTTATTAACTAGATTTTAAGGTCCAGGAGAGATACCAGATTTACATTTTTCACAATTTGTATGACTTTCAGTGCCTATATAGTAGGCTTACAAATACTTGTTGAACTTTAGTCTTGGCTAGAAACATGGTCAACAGAAAAATGCAGAAACAAGGAATCTTTGAAGGATATTTCTTATAATGCATTAAAAATACACTTCTAAATTTACTGAATTGAAAACGTGTGCATAATGTCCTACCTATAAATAACACATATTCTGAATCTACTGGGTAAATAGCTGGGTAGGTAATACCTATAAGTAAGTAATACATAATTGCTAAGTCAGACATTATTGGGTGCCTATTCAAAATATTTTCCCCCTTTTATATTGCTGGCTGAGCCCTCATTATTAATGAGTGCTCATTTTCCCCAAAAGACTAATATGCTCAGGAAAGATGAACCACAGTCTCACTCCATGGTGGGGTGGGGTAGAGTGGGGATATTGATTGGTCTATGTGATCATGAAAATTCCTTTCTCTCTGCAATGTTTAGGCAGACATTAAAACAATTAGGCAATGCTAGTGGAGACTTAAGATTTAAAAAATCTATTGCCTTTGTGCAATGCTTCCATATATTCATGCAATGCCTAGAAATGCAGCAGCCATATAACAATAAGGAGCAAGACTGAGACCAACAGTTAATTTTATGATAATGGAAATGAAGAAACATAGACAAAGCCTGGCTTCTTGCTGACTTTATTAAATCACAGTATTACTCAAACTGAAACAATTATACCTCCTCAATTATTGTTGGTAAATTACATTTTCATATTCAGTAACACATTTTGGATTTGATTTACTGCTTTTGCCACTAAAAGCATCTTAAGTGATAGTCTTTACATAATTTCATGACTGCGGTTAAGCAATGGAAGAATCCTGATAAATTTAAAGTGAATATTCTGAAAACGATAGCAATTGATAACTTTCAATGAGGACTAAAAAAAGCAGTAGCTAAAGAAGAGACACAAATTTTTATCTATACTTGGGTTTCAACCCTCAAAATATTTTAAATAACTCAAAAGGAGAGTATTCTATATATTTACCCAGTGGTATTTGTTGAATTTGTCTCCCAGAGAGAGATGTTCAAGCCCTAACTCCCAGTCCTATGACTGTGACCTTATTTGAAAATAGGGTCTTTGAAGATGTGGATATTTAAAATGAAGTCAGACCAGATTAGAGTGGGCCACGTGATTATAAGAAGAGGAGAGAACACACAGCAGATAGACATGGGGGAAGAAGGTCATGTGAACATGGGGACAGAGATTGGAGTTATGTTGCTACAACCTAAGAACACCAAAGATTTTTGGTAACCATCAGAAGCCAGGAGCAAAGCATAGAGCAGATTTCAGACTGCAAGCTTCCAGAAACATTAGGCAATAAATTTCTAATGTTTTAAGCCACCTACTTTGTAGTACTTTTTTATGGCAGCCCTAGGACACTAAAATCCCAGTGTGGTCAGCAGACTTTTAGCTCTCATAATATCCACCCCTTGGTGCTACTCCATCATTATATTATATTACATGGCAAAGAGAATTTGCAGATGAAATTAAGGTTACTAATCAGTTGATGTTGAGATTATCCAGGTGGACCCAATGTAATCATATGAGCCATTAAAAGTAGAAAGTTTTCTCTGGATGGTGACAGAAAAAGAAGGCAGAGAGATTGGAAACAAGAAGAATTCAACACAGTGTTGACTTGAAGAGAGAGGGGACCACATGGAAAGAATGAAAAGTAAATGAAATCTGGCAGCAACCAGTGATCTTGGAAAAGAAGGACCCAAAGGCAGATTAGAACTGCAGCCCCAGCTGATACCTTGACATCGTGATAGCCTCCTGAAGCACTGAGCAGTGAATCCAGCCACTCTGTGCCAGACAGAAAATAGGCCAGAAGTCTGTAATATAATAATGTATATAATAATATATAATAATGTAATATAATAAGTTTACATTGTTTAAAACTATGAAGTTTGTGGTAATTTGTTTTAGCAGAAATTGAAACTAATACACCACAATATTTACAATATGTATTGTTCTTTCTTTATTCTTAATATTACAAGTTTCTTATTTGCTATCATTTCCCTTTGGTTGAATCATTTCCTCTAGTGATTCTTTTAGAGCAGGTCTGCTAGCTAACAATTCTATTCTTTTTCTTTCAACTGCCTTTATTTTACTTTCATTCTTATTTTCACTGGATATGTTATTCTGGGTTGAAATTTCTTTTTATACCCAGCACCTCAAAAATGCTCTTTCATTTCTCTTTCACCTTCATGGTCTCTGATAAGAAATCCTCAGTAATTCAAATTGTTCTCTATAAGTAAAGCATCATTTTTCTCTGGCTGTTTTCTTTTTTGTTCCTTTGCTTAATCTATCATTTTATTATGTCACATCCGGGTATGGATTTATATGGGTTGTTTGAAGTTTGCTGAGCTTTTGAATCTGTAGGTTTATGTCTTTCACCAGATTTGGGGAGTTTTCAACCATTATTCTTTCAAATATGAGTTTTTATTTACTTGCTCCTGGGATTTTGCTGTTATGATGTTAGATGTCTTTGTCTACAAGGCTCTGTTCAGTTAATTCTTTTTTATCTCTATTTTTCAAATTCAGTAATTTCTATTCATTTATCTTCAGGTTCACTGACTTTTTCTCCTGTCATCTTCATTTTGCTATTGAGTCAATTCAGTGAAGATTTTTGTTTGTTTTTAAAATTTGGTTACTGTATGTGGCAGTTTGAGATTATTTTCTGAATCCCCAAATGAGAAAGATTTTTATTTTAAACTGATTTAGTTCTGTGAGGGCCCTTTGATTAGATTACTTGATAAGATCTCATTAAGGCTCTTGAATGACTATGTCAGTGAGGTGTGACTCAGGTTGAGTCTCCACCCCGTTGCTGGGTATCATATAAAGGGAGACACACAGAGAGATAGGCATACACAGGAAAAGGAAGCCAACCATGTTTGATCCTGCCATGTAAGAGAGAGGACTAGATGATCACTTAAGTACGAAGTCCCAGGAGGCTGTGCCCATGGAGCAGCTCAGAAGGAAATGAGTCCTATTTGAGGCAATATTTACTGTGGCTGTCAATGACATCCTGCTGAGACATGCATAAGTGTAACCTCTGGAATGACCTCCCGACCCACTTTAAAATCCCTAGCCATATAAATTCATTTGTATTCACATGACTCTTCTGCTTCTTCTTTGAACCTATAGTTAGTATTAGACTTGATAGGTGTATGTCCTTGTGGCAGTTGTGTCCTGAATCTCCACAGAGTTGCAACATCTACTCTCCAGTTCATTGGACTCACCCAGGACAACTAACAAGGAGATGATGATGGACAATGCCCATCCCAAGGAACAGAGAAAGTCTGCAAATGCAAAGCAAGATAGTCCCATCCATCTGCCCTATGGGATCTAAGCCCCTCTCAATTAGAGGCAGAGTGGACATCACCATCCCCAAATCCTTAGGATTGGGGAATGTACAATGGACTAGAGTAGACTTACTGTTATTCTACTAAAGACTTATTATTATACTAGCAATGGAAGAACTTTTATCATTGATGCGGAGGCAGTGGCCACCAGAGGTTCTGAGAGGAGGGAGAGGGAAAAACAGGTATAATATAGGAGCATTTTCAGGACATTGGAACTGTCCTGAATGACATTGCAATGACAGATACAGACCATTATATATTTTGTCATGACTTACAAAATTGTGCAGGACAGAGTGTAAACTATAATGTAAACTATAATCCATGGTTAGTGGCAATGCTTCGATACATGTTCATCAATTATAAGAAATGTACCACACTATTGAAGGATGTTGCTAATGTGGGAAAGTGTGGGAGGGGTAGGGAGTGGTGCATCCCCTATATTTTTTATGTAATATTTATGTAATCTAAGGTATTTTTTTAATGTATTATAAAATAAAGTAAAACAAATTTAAAAAGAAAGGAATGAGTTCTGCTATGCCTGGTAGCTTATAGCTGAACTCGGGAAGAAAGCAGAACAGCTGAGACTGATACAAAGAGGCCTGGAAAGAGACAAGTCCTATGCCCAGTTGCCCTCAGCTAAGCTCAAACCTTGGTAGAGATTGGTGACCATCTTCCTTCAGCACATGGCAGATGACTTTGGTGAGAAAGCATCTCTGATGGTGCTTTGATTTGGACTTTTCACAGCCTTGGAACAGTAAACTTTTACCCCAAATAAACCCCCTTTATAAAAGCCAACCCATTTCTGGTACTTTGCATCAGCAGCCCCTTTGGCAAACTAAACACTGTATTTTTCAGTTTCAAAATTTCCATTTGAGTCTTCCTTGTAGCATCTAAATATTTCCTGAGATATTCTGTCTTTCCGTGCATTTCATGTGTATTTGTAATTTCTTCTTGGAGCATTTTTATAATTGTTATTTTAAAAACTTTATCAGATAATTGGAACATCTGTATCTTTTCAGCATTGGTGTCTGCTGGTTATCAATTTTTTTTTTTTTTTTTTTTTTTGCAATTTGGGTTTTTCGATTTTACATATGTTGAGCTATTTTGAATTCTTTCTTGAACATTTTGAATATTATGCTTTGAGACTCTGGATTTTGTTTCAATCCAACAGGGAATGCTGATATTTTTGCATTAGCAGGCTATTGATTTATTTGAGTTTAGTTCACAAGTAGCCAGTCTTCTCTAGGTTGTGGTTTCAAGGTCAGTTACATTTTCAAGGTCAATTACATTTTCAAAGCCTTTCTTGTGCTATTTGGGTATGTCTTGTATATATACCACCCATTGGACAGTCTAGAACTGTGCAGTGGTCTCTGACTCAGTTCAGTTCCCAAACCTTTGATATGCTATTTTAGATTAGTTCCATGCATATTCAGCTTAGAAATGATACCAGGAATTAATAAACTTCTTATGGGGTTGATTTCCTAACCTCTTCCCTATCTGTAGTATCTCAAATGCATTCGAATTTCCAGGAACTCACTTTTCTGTCATCTATCTAGAAAGCTGTTTGTAGGATTTTTTTTTTTTCATTCATTCTACTGTATGCTTCCTGAAAATTCTTCTGCATCTAAGGACAAGCAGCAGAAGGACAGAGAGAGAAAAAGAGCAATGGAGGTTTGATCCACCTCCCTAGGAACCCAGATTCTCTGATCAAAGTGGAAAGGTTCCCCTTCCTCAAAATATTAGGTGACTGTAGATCCATTTGCTGCCACTGTTGCTGCCACCACAATCCCCATGGGCATACTGCCTTTGGGCTAGTGTGCATGTAAAAGGAAAAAAGAAAAACAGAGGTGTTTTGTTTTTTTTCTCACTTTCTCTGAGTTTAGGAGGCTCCTTTCCTGAACCAGAACTGATGACTTCTCTCAGTATTCTCTCTGTCATGTCAATTCCCACTTTGTGGATTTGGGCTGCTTTAAGCCTAGGTCAGGGTAGACTGGAGGAGAGTCAATGATAACTTCATGGCCGGTTTGATGGTACTTCATCCTCAAATAAATGTTCCATGCATTATGTAAAGGTTTATAGCAGCATTCAGTGGGAGAGACGGCATGGAGTGTGCTGACTCCATTTATCTGAGAATGGCACACCTATGCCCATAATTTTAAAACTTAAAAAAATTTAATTTATGGTTTTCCAAAATTCTATAGAAAATATATATTTAATAAGGGTGCCTTCTTTGTGATTTATTGCATTGTCATGCAGGTAGAAGGAGTCATCAAGAACTGACTGGTGGAATTCAGTTTACTGTAAATGCAGCATGATAAATGACAGTGAGAATGATACTGAGTGAAAGTGAATAAAAAGAAAAACACCTCAAAAGGGGATTGACAAAATGGGGAAGAATCCAGAGTACATTAATAACGTTCAGTTTAATGTCAATAATTTTGCAATAAAATTTTATGTAATCCCAAGAGAAGATGCAATAAATTGAAAAATATTTAAAAAGAAACCATCATTACAAAGAAAAATGTTTTTAAAAGTGGATATACATTAAAACTAAATTGTTACATTTTCTTTGTAACATGTTTACTGACTACATCTTCAGAAATATAATATTCTGTTTCCTTATTCCAACCTAGAAGTTTATATTTCCAGTTCCAACAGATGAAGATTACATACATGTCAGTACTCCAGAAAGAAAATAGTGTACTTTAGCTTGATTCATTCATAGTGAATATGAGAAACATAGAATGGAGACCCTATCCTTCCTCCATAATTACTCTCATGTGGCTCTTGCTCTTCAAATTCTTTCATCATGCATTTTAGTCCCTGGTCCTGCATTTCTGTTTTGCCAAATATTCTACTCCCTTCTATTTTCTCTGTGGAGAACCACTAATGCTATTGGGAGAAGACTTCCACGGAACTTGAACAAATTTCCACTTTTATTCCCTTTTTATCAATGAACCTTGAAGATGCCTTAAATCCTGTCCTGTTGATCTCTCCAGTATAAGTTTCAACATCTGCCACTTCTCAAGTTCAGTGTGGGGAGAAACTCTTCAATATTTGTTGCTCAGTACATATTCCAAAAAATGACACAATCATTTGATCCTTATTTTTCTCCCCACTTCCTGTTAACCTAGATAATTTTCAGGATCCTCACGATCAGTGTATTTCACAGTTCTGTCTCACAATTCATTAACTTCCTCAACAGTACAGATAATGAGGGCAGATTCCAGGCTTAAACTTCTTTTGTTTGTTATGCCAGAGGGTGATGAAAATATAGTTTTAATCTGGAAGATCAATATTGAATATCAACTCTGTCATTTACTAGTTCTTTAACTTAAGACACTTAACCTTGTTTTCCTATTACATAAATTGGAAATACTAATGAAAATATCACTAGGTATTGAGAGCTGAAAAAGAAAATATACATTATGTTTATGTCAATACAGAACCATGTTTACTTTCCTTCTGTATCCAGCTTATTATATAATTTTAAAGTAATGCTATAGCAGTAAGAGTAAGTCTGAACTTTAATATTTGGATTTCATACATGGAACCCTGGTCATCTGAGAACCTAATGTTTTAAATGTCAAAAAATAATAGGCCTTTGCCTGATTTTTCACACTTAAGTAGCATCTAATATAATACAAATTTTTAAAAAAATTCTTCGTTAGAAGTAATCACAATTCAGAATGACTTTGGTTACTATAAGCACTAATGCAAACTCAAATACTTTTTTAAAAATTTCTTACAATGAAATAGGTATTAAAAGAAATACGATTTTTCATTTCTAGGGGGGGAAATTGTATTCCATTCAGAAGTAGTTGCATTTAAAATTATGCTGTGGAGTTCCAGTTCTACACCTTTTGTGGGAATGAATTTACCTCTAAATAAAATTTATTTTTAAATATAATGGAAGTAGATAACCTGGTCTCAATAAGACAACATATAAGAGAAATGTTAATTTCTGAAGTTATGATAAGATTCATGTGTTCGTTTTACATTGTAAAGTTTTTAAGTTTCAGTACCAGTGAAAAATACCATTTTGAAAGCCTTAAAAACTGACTTCTTTTTCTCAAGAAGATTTGGAGTTTCTATAATTTTGTAGTAGCTTATCTGAGTCACATTCCCAACCACTCAGTAGTTGTCTAAACATAAGACAACAATATTCTCTCTGTAATAGTGATAAGGCTTGTTGTCACAGAAACAACATATTTACAAGCAGTCTAAACTATAGAAAAATATATTCTTATGATTTTGGGGTGTAAAATGGAGCACTAGTTTTTTTTGTTTGTTTGTTTTGAGCACTAGTTTTTTTGTTGTTATTTTACTGCACATGCTAGGTAAAGTACACAATATATTTTATTATTTTCAGTCTTTTAATATCATTAATTTTATTAATATCATTTTCTCTTTCAGGTTATCACAGTATTTTGTCTTTTAAAAACACAAATGTTAAATAGGAATTAGTATGCATTAGAATAATTGATAGCAATTTGTTAATATATTTTTTGGAAAAATCCTGAGAAATACTGTTTAAAAGTTTTGTGTTTTTTCAATGTAATAAACTTTATTTATAGAGAGGTTTTATATTGCATCAAAAGTATAGGGGATTCCCATATACCCCACCCACTCCCCTCCCACATTTTCCCCTATTCATAACATCTTACATTAGTGTGGTACATTTGCTACACTTGATGAACAAATATTGAAGCATTGCCACTAACCAAGGTCTATTGTTTACATTATGGTTTACACTTTTCATTGTACAATTTTATAGGATTTGACAAAATGTATTATGGCCTGTATCTGTCATTGCAATATCATGCAGAACAACTCCAATGCCTTAAATGCCCTATGTTCTACCTATTCTTCCCTTCCCCTCCCCTTGGAACCTCTGGTAACTATTATCTTTATAGCAATGTTACAATTTCTTCCATTACTACAATAGTAATAAGTCTACTTTGGTCCATGGGTACATTCCCCTATTATGTTTGTTCAATCCTCAATATTGAGGATTTTCAGATGGTGATGCCTACCCTGCTTCAGATTGAGAAGGGTCTTAGATCTTATGGGGCAGATGGAAGGAATGTTGTTGTGTTGTTTTTTTTTTGTTTTTTTTTTTTTTTGGAAGGAATGTTTTGCTAACAGTTGTAGATACTCTTTGCTTTCTGAGATAGTCATTAGCCTTCATCACCATTTTGTTAGTTGTCCTGGCTGGGTCCGATGAACTGAAGAGTAGGTGTTGGTTGCAACTTTGCTGAGATTCAGTAAAGATTTAAGTCTCTGGGACATATATTTAAGGGGTATAGTGCTAATTCTAGATTCAAATAAAAGGGGTGGAAGATGTGTAGGGACATTATAAATGAGTCTAACTGTTACATTGGGGAAATAGATTATCATATATTCCAAGGTAAGGCCCACTGATGGGGTGCTGATTTCACGGGGCTGTGTGCCTGTGCCTTGTTTATAGTGTACAAATGTGTCCATAGCCCTCGGGAGCCCCCATGTTTCGGTTCCATTTACTGTGGCATTTAGTGTGATCTACCAGAGACATGCATAAATGGAATCTCTGAAACACCCTCCTGACTCATTTTGAAAACTTTTAGCCATAAAAACTCTTTTGTATTTAATGTTTTCCCCTTAAAAGTTATGTTTAAAAACTTTAAATGAAAGAAAAAACTTGCTATAATATTTGCCATGGGTGATATTATTTAAAGTACATTTCCAACTTCATTCGAAATTAAGTTGAAATACAGACTTATAAACATTTTAATTAGATCTGATTTTAAAGTTTGATAAAGTCACATGGAGAAAAGAAAAATGTCATCAGGGTTATTTTCTACAGTATAGCAAGTCGTGATCCTTATTTTCGTTTGTAAACACAGTGCGCACACATATAATACAGTTGTCTTGCCATCTGGTATATAGAAAGGGATTTGACAACAATTAAGATCATACATGATAAAAAACAAAAGCATCTTTTGAAGACTCATTTATGTTACGTTATTCTGGTAGGTTGAAAGTGCTCCCCCAAAAACGTCCACATCCTAATCCCCAGAACCTGCAAATATGCTGCCATAAAGTCAAGACAGTGTTCAAATGTGATTAAATAAAGGATCTTGAGATATTGGGTGGGCCCAGTATAATCACAAAAGCTGTTGTAAGAGGGAGACAGGAGGTCACATAAAGGAAGGAATTAGGTCCTAGGGGATAGATGATACTGCAGGCTTTTAAGATGGAGGATGGGGTCACAAACCAAGAAATGGGGCTAGCCTCCAGGAGCTAAGGGAAATGGATTTTCCCTTGAAATTTCCAGGAAAAACATAGCCCTACCAACGCTTTCATTTTAGACTTTTTAGACTTTTGACCCCAGAACAATAAGATAATTTGTGTTGTTTTAAGTTACCAAATTTGTGGTAATCTGTTACAGTAGCAGTAGAATTTTTATGGTGTTACTTATTTATTTGTTTCATTATTTTTACTGTTTTTTTTCTATAATTTAAGAAAAGGAAACTATTTTAGATGCATGTCTTTTAAAAATGTATGCTTTTAGAAATCTACTTTGGCAAATATTGGCAAAGAATTGTTTATTCATTGAGGAAAACTAAGGAATTAAAATGTTTTTAACTATTTCCTCTTTTTTTCTTTTATCTCATAATTTACATTAAAAATGCTTTTAAAATCCACTAAGTGACAGCATAATGGCCACAGCGATAGATTGGTGGGCAATAGGCTGTGATCAGGAATAGAGAGGCCCAGATTTGAATTTGGGCTTCGTCTAAATACTAGATGTGAGACATTGGACACTAATAGCTCTTAATCCCTTAACCTCTCACTTAATATATAAAATGGGGAAAACCTGTGGGGAGTTGAAACTGTTTTTAACCCAGAAAAAAACATTTTCTTAAATTTAATCCATTCCTGTGATTATAAACCCATTGCAGGGTTTTGAAGAGATAACTTCAATTAAGGTGTGTCCCACCTCAATCAGGATAGATCTTAATCCTATTTCTGAAAGCCTTTATAGAAGAATGAAATTCAGACAGAGAAAGAGAAAAGAAGCTGAAGTAAAACCTGGAAGAGAAAGGAGAAACCCGCAGACGCCACCATGTGCCTTGCCATGTGGCAGAGAAGCCCATCTGCCAGTAGTCGATTTTTGGGAAGAAAGACTCACCTTGATGATGCCTGATTTGGATATTTTTCTGCCTCAAACTGTAAGCTAATAAATTCCATTGTTTAAGGCAAATTGTTTCATGACACATGCTGGAGCAGCCTAGGAAACAAACACACCCTCCCTAGGGATTTCAAAGAGTAAATTAGAAAAATATACATAAAATGTTTAAAAAGGAACTTGCCATTTAGTAAGAGCTCAACAAATTGTAAGGAAACCAATGAGGATGATTATGATGACGATTTCTGGCTGTTAACAATGACAAGAAGCCTAACATTGAAATCTTTTTAAAAGCTGCATTTAAAGATTTGGGGGATCCAATGCATAAACACAATTTTTTTTTTTTTAATATCAGTACAGAAAAGGCAAGAAGCAGCCCAAGTTTTCTAGAATGGCTGAGTTTGTGTATAGTGGCAGAAATGGAAGTGAGCAGTAGGGTGGTAGAGGGCAGAGGTAGAGGCTAAGAAAAGGTAATTGACTTGACAAGTTTAGCAGAAGCCTGCACTGAAATGCAGATCTAAGAATTACAGTCAAATGAAACATTAATCTGCTAATAACCACTAAAGGCAAAATAAAACTTCAATATGGAATTTTAAAAATTCCTTATGCCAGGAAATGTGTACATTTAATAGAAAAAAAAATTGCTTGAGAGATGAGATACCTTTTAAAGCTTTCATCACATTTTTGTGGAAAAATATGCAATTTTAGTTGTTTTCATGCAAATTGATTCCCAATATAGACCAATCCAAACTTTATAAATGACTTAGTGTTACAGCAGCGCTTCGTGTAATAATGTAAATAATTAGCCATATATTTTGGGAGTGTTCTCTTCTCAGTTCATTCCATTCTTCCCCCTACGCACAATCACAAAACATATGCATAATGTTGGGGAAACATAAAAAACAAAATATGCTCCTAACTCCACAAAGACAGAAGAGAAAAGAAAGCAATTTTATTATTGCATAAGCATTAAAAACAGAAAGTAATGCATCACTTGCAATCCACTAAAAGACTGCAAAGACAGAAAGAAATCTGACACTTTTATAAAGCCAAGCAGATGCAACCCACTCATACATGTTCTTAAGATAAACGATAACTAGTCCTCAAGTAAGAGGACTTGACAGCATCATTTGTCACATGTAGTTCATCCTAAATTCATCTAGTCCTTGTATTTGGAATAGCCACCTGTGTTATTGATTCCATCCAAAGGAAAAATAAAACTTCTCATATCTTTATGATGGGAGGTAGGTTTGTAACTTGGAGCCAGGCACCTGATGAAGTTAGGCTCCTACTGTCCCAAAGAAAGTGGGACTAGGGAAGCTATCTTCCCTGATGTTTGCATTTCAAAGAAATGACTCCCAGGTCCTTAAGAAAAGCCTTCCTAGATTGTACAGCTGAAAAGAGGCTAATTTAGCTTTTTTTTTTTTTTTTTTTAAGATTTGCATGCATCTCAAAGAGACAGAAAGAATTTGCAATTATAAGTTGTCAAGTTGTCTGAAGAAAATACTCTAAGAAAAGGCGGGGGCTGGGGGAATCATTTTCCCTTTTTTCACCAGGGAAAAATATTTATTGTTTTCAATTTGTATTTGTCCTTATAATACCATCAATATGCCCTTGAACATAAGTCACTGAAATTGTCAATAAATATATTTTATTGTATTTTTTTCCAAAATGTTTGGTTAAAAAATTTAGCTGGTTCTAAAATGTTTTTCTATAGCAGACTCTAAAGATTTTATTCTAGCTCTAGTCACTGATCCCGCAATCCACTTAAAGCTCAGATTCTGTTAAGCATCTATGCCTGACATTTTCTTTCAAAATAGAAATTAGAAGTAATCAATCATAATGGCCTAAGGGAGTTTCCAGTGAAAAGAGCCATTTGAGTATCTGACTTTTTTTTAGGCTTCACCTCCTAATTTCTTATGAATATGCATTCCTCTTTTTATAAAATAAAATGAGTAGGGGAAAAAAACTTTAATACAAACTACTTTTAAAAGGGCCATGCTCCATTTTGACCTCACATCAAAGAAAAATCAAACCAGATGCATATTGGTTACTTCTGACTATCAGTTACTTTTCCTATGCTTTCCTATTTTAATTCTTTCATTTATTTTAGTATCATTACAAGTCCAAACTGTAAAAATAGTAGTTGACTTTATTCTACATAGTTGTATAATATGTCTTTCTAAAGAAGAATATTTCATAAAGGAACATCAAATAATGCTTTCATTTCTAATGGCAATGGATGTCTTAAGCTGTCTCAACTCTAAGGAATATAAATATTAAGCATTGTTTTTTAATTTTTATTTCATGGCTGTCCTCAGACATTCTATATCAAAACTCACTTTTCCACTGGAAAGCAGGTCTCCTACTAACAGCATGGACAGATTCTATACTTTCAGAAACAATTATTGATATGCTTAAAGAGTATAAGACATCCATTTTCCTTCTGATGACTTTAATGTCCCATAATCTGAAGAGGGAATGAGGTGTTTGTTCTTATTTCTCTTCTTCCTTCTTTAACATAGAGAACAAAAGTGATCTAGATTAATCCACCCCTTCCCTGCTCTAGGTTCAAACTTCCTTAGTATGTTAGCATGGAGAAAATATAATTACTGATAAGCAGTTTTATTGCAACATGTTAGCATACATTATTTCTGTTATTTTAATATACAAAAACTGAATATTTGTAATAGACTACAGATATATAATATTTTTGTAAATCTAAAGAAGCATATGAACATTTCTTAATTTCTTAATATCGAATGTAGTATTAAAGGTAATAGATATACAAAGGATTTCACACAATTTTCTGTTATAAAGCCAATCAGAGCTCTACTGTGTTATTTAATACCCACCTCTTAGGAAAAATGTGGCATGAGTTTGGAAGCTTCAAGGTATTCAAATAAGTTTTTAATTCTAAGAGCCAGAGTTGTTAAGACACAGGAGGTTTTGTGGATTATTTTCTGAATTCAGAAAGTGGAAAGAAACAGATCTGGGGAAAATCTAGGTTGCTCAAAACAGGAGATTATTTTCAGTCATCGAAGAACTGTAAACTGACTTTTGTGCCAGAAATATAATTGCCTTATGGCATTTATCTTCCAAATTGTTTTTCTTTTACATTTCCAATCATTCTTTTTCAATCTTTATTGCGGTCTTATTTCTCTTTCTATATAATACCACTATTTTTCAAAAATCCTTCATCTCCCTTCACTATACAAACAGTTGCAGTATAGAATATACGTTACGATCACAGGCTATCCGTTCAGAAAGAATGAAGCTTACATTCTGGATCTGAAATTTGCTAGCTTTGTGATTTTGGTACCTTACATAACCATATTAAATTTCAAGTTATCTACAAAATGTTTATAAACAATATCCTTTGAGTTATATTAAAATTAAACAAGATAGTAAATGTAAAGCATTTATCATATACCATATGCAGAACTATGCTAAGGGCTTTACATACATCATCTTATTTAATTTTCATAAAGCTAAAAGATATTTTACAAATATGCCCACATATATATGATAATGTGATGATATTATAATATATTAGGTAATAATTCAGCAAACAGTTAATGCATCCCCACGATATAATCAACAGAGTAAGCTAGATGATGGAGACACAAATGGAATGAAAGGGGATATTGCACACAAATGGAATAAAACTTCTAGAGGGAAATGTAGAAGAAAAATTTGTTAGACTTTGGGAAAGACAAGATTTTTTAGATAAAACACAAGAAACACAAACTTTAACAGACAAAATTGATCTATTGTACTTAATTAAAATTTAAAATTACTTCCCTTCAAAAGAATCTAAGGAAATTTTTAAAAATCGCAAATTGAAAGAAAATGTTTGCAATAAATATATCTGAAGAAGGACTTGTTTCCAGAATATGTAAAGAACACTTACAAGTCAATGATAAAAAGGCAAGCGATTCAATTTTTTTAAAAGCAACAGACACTTTACAAAACAAGATCTACAAATTATCAATAAGAATCTGAAAATATGCTCAAAAGCATTAATCTTCAGGGAAATTGAAATTAAAACCACAGTAAGGTACCATTATACATCTACTAGAAAGGCTAAAATTTAAATAGACTGATAATATCAAGTTTTGCCAAGTATGTGGATAAACTGGAAGTCTGAAGCATTGGTGGAAATATAAAATATTACCACCATTTTGCAATACGGTTTGGTAGTTTCCTATAATGGAAAATATACACCTACGAGAGGATACAGTAATTCTACTCCTATATATTTATTCTAGAGAAATAACATTTGTCTGTTCAAAGACTTGAACATTATTATTCATTCTAGCTTCTTTCTTAAGAGTTTCAAAATGAAAAACAAACAAATGTTCATCAATGAGAGAATGGAAAAACACATTTTGGTATATTGATACAATGGAACACTACTCAACATTAAAAAGAAACAAAGTGCTGGATCTTTGTGATAACGTGGCTGCATCTCAAAATCAAAAAATAAAGGTCTGATTTTATTTATATGAAATTCAAGCAAAGGCAAAACTAGTGGAAAACAATCCAGTGGTTGCCTGGAGCTAGGCATAGGAGTAGGGTATATAGAGAGGTTTACTTCAAAAGTGCTCAAGGGGGCTTTTTGGAGTAATAGGATCATGGTCTGATTGTAGCAGTTTGTCCAAACGTATTTCACTTTGTACTTACATTGGGTGCATTTTACTGTATGCAAAATTATTTAAATAAAGCAAAGTACACATATACTAATACACACATACACTAGGTCATGATTTTGAATCTCAATCTTAAACTTTTTAAATGAATTCTCATTGCACTTAGAGATTAAAGCTCCTTCCCATGGAGGTCTTTCGTAATTAGGTTTCTGCCTACATCTTTTTCTTTTTTTTTTTTTTAATATACTTAATTTTTTTTTTTTTTAAAGAAACTTAGATTGCATAAATGTTACATAAAAATTATAGGGAATTCCCATATGCCCCTCCCACACCTTCCCACCTTAACAACATCCTTCATTAGTGTGGTACATTTGTTACAACTGATGAAGAAATATTGGAACATCGCCACTAAGTTAGATTATAGTTTACATTATAGTTTAAACTCTCCCGCAAAATTTTGTAAGTTATGACAAGATATATAATGGCCTATATTTGTCATTACAACATCATTCAGGACAATTCCAATGTCCCAAAAATGCCCCCATATTACACCTATTTTTCCCACTCCCTCCCCTCAGAACCTCTGGAGGCCACTGCCTCCACATCAATGATAAAATTTCTTCCATTGCTAGAATAAAAATATATAGCAGAAGAACAGTAAATCTACTATAGTCCATCATTCATTCCCCAATCCTGAGGATTCTGGGATGGTGATTCCCACTCCACTTCTAACTGAGAGAGGGCATAGATCCCATGGGGCAGATAGATGGGACTATCTTGCCTGCAGTTGCAGACTCTCTCTGTTCCTTGAGATGGTCGTTGTCCATCTTCATCTCCTTGTTAGTTGTCCTGGGTGAGTCCAATGAACTGGAAAGTAGGTGTTACAACTCTGTTGAGATTCAGGGCCTAACTGGCACATGGAAAGCCCAAAGATTTAGGTCTCTTGGACATAAACTTATCAACACTAGTACTAAGTATAGGTTCAAATAGAAGGGTCAGAAGAGCCATGCGTAGGGAAACCACAACTGAGTCCAACTTAGTCACACTGGGGAGCATAAATTTCAAAGTAGGGCCCACTGTCAGGGTGCCAAACTCCTGAGCTATCTGCCCTGCCTATAGTGTCTGGATGTCTCCAGAGATCAGGAGCCCTGCTATTTGAAGCAATATTTACTGTCTGCCTACATTTTTATCTTTACCCTTATCTTTTATACCTCCTTCTTCACTTCCACTTCACTGTGTACATAGGCCTAGTTTCTGTCTCTTGAATTCTCCACGCAAACTCCCAACTCAGGGCATTGGCTCAGATAGTCCTAGTATGACATTAGCCAGACAAAGGGTTACAGAAACTGGACCATCGCCTTCTGCTTGTTAAACTCTTTCTCTAACTTTTAACATGGTTATTTTGTTCTTATTTTCAGGTTTGAACTCCTAAGGGATATCTTCCCTGACCATCCTTTCTAATGCAATCCTCCAATTCACTCCCCATAAGATACCCTCTATTGAATCACTCAATTGGATATATTCATAGAAATTACCATTTTCTGAAGTTTATCTTGTATATTAAATTATTTAGTTATTATCTGTATCACCTCAATAAAATATTGTCTCCATGGAAGAAGAAACAGTATTTTGTTTGTTAATCAATTCTAAATTTCTGAAATAGTGCCCCACATCTAATATATATTGTTGAATAATATAATTTAAAACAGAGAAGCTCTCCTGGGTGATCTTTCTGATGTTCAATAGTTCATATTTAGGTAATTCTTTTACCTTAATGCTTTTTCATATAAAATACAAATTTCTTTGAAAATAAGTAATCCTTGAAATATATCTCTTATTAACACATCAGTATGCAGGAATACATCTTGTTCTTCTTTGAAAATATATTAGATGGTGTCTTACTTTGCCAGGCTGCTATAACAAATCCTGCACAATGGTTTGGCTTAGACAATGGGAATTTATTAGCTCACAGTTTTGAAGCTAGATGTTCAAAATGACGCATCAGCAAGGAGATGCTTTCTCCCCAAAGACTGTGGCATTCTAGTGCTGTCCTCCAGCAATATTTAGGTTCCTTGCCTTTCCTGTCACATGGTGATGCATGAGGTTATGCTTTTTCCTTTCTCTTCTGTGTTACTACAGACTTCTGGCTTCTCTAAGTGCATTCTTTTTCTATATCTGAATTTCTTCTGTGTATAAAGGCCTCCAGTAATCTAGAATAAGACCCACCCTTAAGCAATTAGGCCATACCTTAGCACATCTTCAAGAGATCCTACATACAATGGGTTCACAGTACATGATCAAGATCAAGGCAATATCTAAATTGGGATACATAATTCAATCCATCACTGATGGGGAGAATAGGTGAGAGTATGAGGGCAACATGTAGCAAGGGGCAGAGGAAGCAGGAAAAGAGTGGTCACTGAAAATGGATGGGTTCTGTTGGGAACTGAATCAGGTATTCCACAAAAGATACCTGAATCCATATTCCTATGGGTATGAATGTATTTGTAAATAGGACCTTTTGATCATGTTGTTATTAGTTGAGGTGTGGTCAAACTGAATCAGGGTGGGTCTTAATTCATGTGACTAGAAGCCATATAAAGAGAGGAAATTTGGGCCCAGTCAGTCAGTAGAAACCAAAACTAGAAAGAAGCCAGAAGTCAGAGGAAACAAAAGAGCAAACAAATACAGAGAAATTGCGATGTGATGGAGGACAGCCATCACAGAACACTACCAACCCCAGGAGAAAGCATGGCAAGTTGACATCTTGTTTTTGGACTTCAAAACCTTGAGACAATAAACGCTTGTTGCTTAAACCAATCCATTGTGTTTTATTTGTCACAGCAGCTCTGGTAAACTGAATCCATTTTCAAATAAAGTGGATGGAAGCAGAAGAGAGAAAATTCACCTCATTCAGGTTTGGCTTGTTTCTACAACCAATGCATAAAGAATTACCATGACTTTACAGGTATTAAGAGACAGCATTTTTTTTCAGATAAAATGCTTGTAGTGAATTAAAATTTTCCATTTAATGGTATAAAGAGCCTTGTTCACTGGACCAGAAGTTATAAATGCACTGAAAGCTTACCGTGGGGCTTTGAAAATATTTACATAATTTCTCTGTGTAAAACGATGTGAATATGTGTGTGTCTGCAATTTTCTGCATAGAAAGCCCATAGTTCTTGTAGTTTCAAAGAGTTTCAAAAATTTTATGACCCAAAACAATTTAAGAACTACTTGTTTTGGAAGTCAGTGAAAATAGCATTGTGAAGAGGCACTATAAATATAAATTTATGGTAAAGATAGTTTGATCTTTGTCCATTTATAAGTGGATGATCCTAGCCTCTCACAAAGTTTTCTTTTGAGTCAGAGACAATTTATGTATACCCTTCCAATGAATGCTGTATATACATCTCAAACAAAATGTGGTAGTATCAGTAGTATCAGTGTGAATCAAGAAAAAGATATACATCTGAAATGTATTTTAAAGACCTTCCACAGATTCAAATTTAGGCAAGAAGGTGGTTACATTCTTGAAACAACTGGTTAAATAACCAAAGTTATCTTGGTGGAAAACATTTTTCATTTGCTTTTGAACATTGTTTAGAATAGTGGCGATATCCAGAACATAATGAACTTATGAGAGAAAATTAATGTTGAAAACATAAATTTGGCAGTTTTCAGGAATAGGCTGGTAATTGAATCCATGAGCATGAATTAATTGTCAAAAAGAACACCCTAGATAGAGAACCAGGGCTCAAAATTAGAGTCTAGAGAATTTTGTGAATTTGGGTTATTAGGGACAAGATGCATGAGACAAGACTCACCAACACTCTGACTTCAAATAATATCTGAAGAATTTAAGATGGTAAATTATATTGTTACACACTTACATAACAGAAGAATTGGACCATATAAAAGTGCATTTATCAATATGGTGCTCATTTCTATGGAAACATTAAAACTTCATTTTCTCCTGTGTACTCCCCGAAAACTACTTGATCCCTGTAAATAACAAAGGAATTTATCATCCAATACAAAGGTTATCCAAGGAATACAGTTGTATTTAAAAAAAGAGAGAATTATATGTTAAATATCGGGGAGCAGATGTAGCTCAAGCAGCTGAGCACCTGCTTCCCATGTACATGATCCAGGGTTTGATCCCTGGAACCTCCTAAAAGAACAAACAAAACAAAGAGACAAATGGAAACACCAACTCTCTTTGGGGAACAGATGCAGCTCAGTTGTTGAGCACCTGCTTCCCACGTACAAGGTCCTGGATTTGATCCCTGGTTCCTGCTTAAAAATTTTTTTTTAAGTATCAGAATAAGAGAAGTGTCTGAAAATGGTGAGGAACACAGTGTGGTTGTGTTGGAATGAAGCTGATGGGGAGCAAAGATGGGAGAGAGAAGTGCCAAGGAAGGGAAAATATTTGAAAGTCTAGCGTTTGATAGGTCATATACAACTACAGTGAAATCACCTAGTAGGAAAATAAGAAGACTAGACAAAATAAGTGATCAAAATATTAATGCCTGGTATTATGTATTTTCTACGTTTAAATGAGAACTATTGTTGGGGTTTTTTAACTTTATTTCAACTTCAAAAAATAAAATAAAAGACAAAAATCAGCTTAAACAAATTATGGAAACATTACTTTAAAAAATCCTGTCCAGGCACTTTAGTCTTATTTAATCCTAATAATAAATTCAATTGTTTCTCCAGTGTTCTAAGAAAATGAGCACATATTGGTTAATTGACATGATCTTGGTCTTCTTGTTAATGAAGAAAATGAAAAAAACATGATTGATCATATTCACTTCTCGTAAAACTAAATCCCATATTCTTTTTTTACCTCTAGCATTGATAAAATACCTTCTTTGCATTTGCTACAAAAATATTACTGTTAACTATAGTCTATAAGTTGCATTAGTTGTATTTTTCCCATGTATCACAATATCCTTAATACCTTGTAATAGAGGAGCATTCTTGTATTTGTATTATTAACCACAATCCTCATCTACTACGCAAATCACTATATTATACAGTCCCTAGATTATTGTTGGAGTTTTGTGGGACCAAAAAAATTAAGTCTCTCTTCAGTTTTCAAGTTTGGAGCTTGTTGAGAGATATATAGAGGAGCTAGGCAGGTGGCAATCAATGGAAGCTAATTCTTCATGCCTCAGTTAAGTGGATCTACTCACATCCATGAGAGTGGCCCCTTTATGATTTGCAAGTCACAGATCAGAACATATCATCTCTGAAGACCTATTAGCTTCAGAAAAGGGAGAAGAAGGATCTGAACTCAGTTTCTTGTCCCAAACTCAACAATCAAACAAATCAGTCATGCCCTGAGAGAGGAGTGAGTAAAAGAGGGGTATGTGAAGTTTGGAAGATAAGCAGGGTTTTTTAGCCTAGTTCAGTGAGTCCAAACTTGGCTGCCCATTGGAATCAACTGAGAAGCTTTACAAACTAGTCATGTCTGGGTCCCATCCCCAGAGACTTAGAGATTTAATTGGTGAGTCTATTGATTTAATTGGCATTAGTCTTTAAAAGGATGATTTGTTTTCATCTATTGTTTCCTATGTATTACAGTGAAAACCCTGTTACACTGGGTTTGCATAAACCAAATTGAATACTGCAAATGAATACAACATACAAATTTAACATCACTTTTAATGGTAAGGATAATTATAATTATGTGACATGGTTATTAGCTATAATAAGTAATTAACATAATTTAATGAAATTGTAACACAAAGTTGTTTTCTACCTAGGGATGTTGTGAGCCTCTGACTAGTTGCATACTCCAGGGACATCTTTGACTCCATTGATGAGATCATGGGTTGGGTACATTCTGGAGTGAGCTTTGGCCATTTAACTGTTTACTAGCATTTCTTTTCTTTTTTTTTTTTTTTTTTTTTGAGGATTAAAACTGAGTACTTTTATTTATTTATTTAAAAATATTTACTAGCATTTACTTTGTTCAGTTACTAAATAATGATATAAAATGGTCACCAGTAACTCTTTTTTTTTTTTTTAATGGGTAAAAATCAAAATTCTCACAATACATACAAACATTTGCAAAATGATATATAAATATATATGCATATATGTGTTATTTGCTTACAAAAATGTTGTTTATATATATATATATATATATATATATATATATACATATATTTTAAGAGGTGCTTAGATTACCCAAAATATTACACGGAACCCACTGGGATTCCCATGTTGCCCACCTCCCACACCTCCCATCACATCCCACACAAACATCTCTCACAGTGTGGCCCACCACCCTCAATGAACTTACACATCCTGGAGCCTTGCCACCAACCATAGACCACAGTTCACACTGTAGACCACACTCTCTCCCACTCAGTTCTGAGTGGTGTGTGCTGATTTAAAATGGCCTACATCCGTTGCCACAACAGTACTCAGGACAACCTCCAACTCCCAAAGAAGCCACTGTATTTCAACTGCTCGTCCCCTCCCTACCCCAAAAGTGTCAAGTGGCCACTGGCTCCACCTCATTGTTATAATTTCTTGCATTGCTAGAATCACCATATGTGAACAAGAGAATACCATCAAGTCCACTCTAGTCCATAGTTCTTCCCCCAATCCTGAGGGGACTGGGATGGTGATGTCCACTCCAACTCCAGGTGAGAGAGGGCTTATATCCCATAGATATGGTGGGTGGGATGATCCTGCCTGCAGATGCAGGCCCTCTCCATTCCCTGGGATGGCCATTTCCCATCGTTGTCTCCTCACCAGGTGACTTGGATGAGTCCATTGAGCTGTAGGGTAGGAGTTGCAGCTCCACCTAGATTTCATGCACACCTGGCACATAGGTAGGCGGGAGGCTCCAGTCTCTGGAAGTATACCTAAAAACTCCAGCATCGCATATAGGTTTGAATAGAAGCGACTGGTGAACCATGTGCAGGGAGGACTTATTTGAGTCTAATTCTGTCACTCTCAGGAGCACAGATTCCAAAATAGAACCCACTGATAAGGCATCAGTCTCTGGGGCTATGCCCCCTTATATAGGACCAGGGTGTCTCCGGAGCTCTCAGGAACCCCACTGAGTGGGGTGATAGGCACTTAGATGTTCTATTAGCTCCTACTGAGGTGTGCGTAAGAGTTACCTCTGGGATGACCTCCCGACTCTCTTTGAAGTCTCTTAGCCACTTGAACTCATTTATCTTTACCATTTCCCCCTTTTATTCAAGGTCTTTTTCCAGTTTTGTTGCCAGTTGGCACTTGGGAAAAGTTTTCAATTAGCAATTACTAGCATTTCTTTATTTTAAAACAATACAAAAGAGCAAAGTAAAAAAAGATTAAAAGCAACAAGCACAGTAGGGAACAGAAAATATGGAAAGAAAGCAGGAAGAAAAGAAGGGAAGATAAAAAGGAGGAAGTACGGGAGGAAGGGAGAGAGGGAGAATAAAGTAAGATGATGAAGAAACCAGAGACAGAAATGATAATGATTATGACCTAGCTGAATTCATTATTAAAAAGAAAAGGAGTTTCGTTTTTGTAGGAAAATCACATTTCAGTGAAACAAAGAGAAAATTTGAAAAGTTCCTAATACAAAACTCATTAATTTAGGGCTTGGCCATGTGACCTGCTTTGGCCAATGAGATATATGTAGATATGATATTTACCACATCTGAGGAGTGCTTGAATCAGAATGAGTGCATTGGCTCATGGGAACAGCTGGAAGCTTTCCATCAGCCTGGGTCTTAGTGATGGTAAGACATATGGAGCAAAGCCCAAGCTGAAGCAAGCAAAGCAGAGCTGAGCAGAACTGCAGCTGACTCTCACAACCATAAGTAAGATATAAGTACGGTGTTTACTGTTTTAAGTCACTGAGTTTTGTGCCATTGCAAAAGCTCACTAATACTTATATTGATTGGGATAATTATTTTTGTATATCATGGAAATATGGGTGCTTTCTTCATAGCCAGGGCAAGGGAGTACGTGGCTGGAATATGAAGGATTTTTTGACAGACATAACCCTTAGTACTTCCACATGAAGTGATAAAAGTTAAGGTTGAAATATTGTAATAGCCCAAAACAACAGCCTGGAGAAGATCCGACAGGAATAAAGGTTTGGCTTATTCCATCAGATATGTATATATCCTGCATAGGTGCTGACTAAAAGGAAAAGAAACTTTAATAGAAGTGTAAAAGGAAAATTATAAATATCAACTATGGTTTTTGTGACCTATGTATGTATATACCAGCATACATTATACAATTCCTCCCCCTTCTTTTACTAATTTACCTAAAGTGTGCAGTTGGCTAAACATGTAATTAATATGTTTAAGCCACAGGGTAACAAATGGATAATGTGAACAAAATAGAAAAGAATGACATCATTGCAAAATGAATACATAGGAGTTTGGTTTCCTCTTATTTGGTTGACAGAATGTACATTCATTTGAAGGAAAATTGGATTACTTTTAATGGAAGTGTGCTATTGAGGCTGTTGCTTGTAAGTTTAAGTATAGTTAAAAGGGCATGATGGATTCTAAGTAACCACGGGCTGGTCTTCTCAAGAAAAAGACTGTGACATTGAGATTAATGTGCAGGGGGGTTATGGGAAAATGTTCACATAAACCTTTTCTCTGGAAAGCAGAGGAAGGAATCAGGGTTGAACAGAGTGAGAGACAGAGCTGCGATACCGTCTTAGAAACCTAAGCCCAACCTATGGTGAGTTCTGAAAGCAGAAAATGGAAGGGATGGCGTGAGGAGGCCAAGCCTTTCTACCCTGACATTAATCAGTCAGCAGGTGCAGGCCATCCCGGAATCGAGGCATGACCGCGGATCTAGTGATGCTCTTCGGCTGAGGCAATCCCCAAAGAGCGATGACCAGCACTCCTACCAGCCAGGGGAATAAATCCTTCATTCCTAGAGGGCCATCTGGGTGTCACAGCTCGCTATTAACAGTGGGGCTATAGAGCGGTGGGGAACTGTCCTGAATGTTGGTTTGTTTTGGCCGACCAGCATTCACCATTACTCCCCTCAGCGAGCTCATCTACTTTGCAGGAGCTGCAATCCTGGGAACTACATTTCCCAGAATCCATTGCTACCTGGGACTCAGATTTTACCAATGAGAGACATGACATGGTGTAAGTTAAGACAGAAGATAAGCAGAGCCAATTATGGCCCCCTCTATAAGGCTTTACAAAGAGTTTCTGGAGTTCTCCTCTGGCAGGCAACTGAGATCATTGATGACCACTTCCTGAGATTTCTGCAATTTTGTGATTTCCAGAAGGCTGGCAGTTTACCCTGATATTTGTTCTGTTAGTACTTCCAATATTTTTATAAGCATAGTATTTCCTGTATTAAAACACTGAAGTAGTTTCTATTTTCCAATCAGTACCTTGAATGATATAAGCGTTTCTGCTATAATGTATTGTATATACTCTTGAAAAACCTTGTTTATTCCAAGATTATACACTGTGGGTTTGTGGAATAAATAGAGTTACAATCTGCTGACCCATTAAAACTGAAGCAACTTTGAAAACATTGTGCTAGCAAAACAATAACAGCATCAATTTTAAAAACTTCCGTGTTTTAAAAGGCATGTTAAATTTATAATACAGAAAATGTAAATAAAAGTTGAGGTTATTCAGTTACAGAGCGAAGGGAAACATTGATGAGACACAAGTGCTTTTCATACAAAAGGGTTGAAGAGACACAAGCAATTTTCAGAGAAAGTACATGTCCAGAGTGAGGCAAGAAGAGCTTGGGGTTCATATCTCTTAGTGCAGTATTCCTCCCAGGTTCCCTGCGTTCTCTGTGTTAGTGCATTTTGTGTTCAGTTGGCATTATTACCTGGGAACACAAATATCAATGTCCAAGGAAAACTAACACATGTGACTTCTAAGGTACAGTGACACCATTCTCTTTTCCAATCACATATGAACTAAATTGCATTAGAGAAACATGTATTGTAGCAGAACAGGCTGTTGTCTCTTTTTGTACTTTCTTTATTCCTCAGCAGCACATTTTGCATAGTGTTCTGGATAACTCGGATTTTACAAGAGTCAGTGCCATTTTTGTGGATTTTATGGATAAAAAGCTAACTCAATATAAAAGAGATTCTTTACTCATCTGATTTACCTTAATGTCTAACTGATCTTCCTCTTTGCATCCTTGCCTACTTCCCACCCCTGTAGTCCAGCCTCCAAATAGCAGTCACAATGATTTACAATCATCCTATTTCCTTCCTCAAGATACTTCAAACACTTCTCATCATACTTAGAATAACATATAGAATCCTGACCATGCCTACACGATTATATAATCTTGGTTCCATTGCTATCCCTCTAACACTTTCTCATCACTTTTCAGCTTCCCTCTCTGTTCCTCAAACAAACCAAGCACTTTAGAGCCTCAGGGACTGTCAAAAATGCACTTCACCTGCATAGGTTTATGGCTCATTCTCTCTATCTGGGTCTCAAGTTTAAAATCTCTTCTTCAGATAGGCCTCTCCCAGCTACCCCATTGAAAATAGCATTTCCCTTTACCTTGCTTTATTTCGTTCTCTGTAGTAATTCTGAAAAACCATTAACTACATATTTGATTTATTTTCCAATTTCCCAATTTAAATTTAAATTCCATGTGGATAGGTTCTTTTTAATACTGTATCTCTGCATCTAGAATAAGGCATGGCATATTAAACGCAGGTATTTTTAAAATAATAATTGCTTGGAAAGACATACCACACAAGACTCACTAAATTGGTAAAGGCTTACATCATCGGTCTCAGCAAAGTAAAAACTTAAGATAAAGCCTAAAATAACTTAGAGTACTTTAAACCATACAAAATTGCTCCAAAGTCCAAGTTCATGCTATTTTGAAGTTTTCTATAGGTTCCTTTCTCTATATATAATTTTTAGTTTGTCCCATGTTTCTTCTAGATATCTTCTCCCATGTCTATAGTTATAAATCAAACAAATTACTGGTTACTGTTTATTAAAGCTATTCAGCAGTTGTTAAGGCACAATAGCATGTATATAGAATTTGTAGCTTTTATCATTAAAAGTGTACACACATAGTTACTTTGGCAGAATGGTTTTGGAGTGGTGAATGAGGGGCCTTTAATGTTTTAGTGTACACATGCCTAAATGTTTTGCATTTTTAACAATAAACATATCTTATAATTTAAAAAAAAGGCAGAGTACTGTCCATGGAAAACAAAGAGGAAAATATTTATCTGAGTTTTTGTTTTTTCTCTAGTGCCTTTTTTAAAGCAGTTTCTCATTTTCGATTAGCTTCCTAGTTTGCCGTGAATCTTTTGAATCACATTGTAGGATAAAAACCAATGTAGTCTCTCATTTAAAATTGATTTATCAATATTGGCTTGATGCAATCTTTATAACTTTCCACTAAAATAAACAAAAATACAAAGAAAGATGAAACTCCATAACATGACTAAAAATGCCATGTCTGTCTTTCAAAGATCATGTGGGAATTTCTCTGAAATAGTGATTAATGTAATAAAAATGAGAAATATAATTGCTGATGAATATGTGCTATGTTCACATGATAGTAGAAAGGAATAGGTTTTATACCTCCTGTGTGATATTCATCCTGGTTTACAAATTTAAGGTCGGTCTTTTCATCAGAAAATTGAGCAATTGTCCATCTACTATATTGGTGCTGAGGTTTAAGGCAGTTGGAGTTCTATTTCCATATCCCCACTTTCTAATAACGATATTTATTTATCAGCATCCAGTTAGATACTATCATCACACACACCACAATTTGTCCCAAAGTAAATGGGTGATATGTGATTGCATCCTTGCAGATTTAACTCCCAGTTGTAAAAATCACTGTGGAAGTGCCAGAGACAGGAAAGTTCCCTAGTGGTAATAAATATTGGAGAAAAGTTTTAATGTAGTCCATGTATTCAGAGCATCAGATAGGTAGGACATGGTGGTAGGAAAACATTCATTTCCAGTTCATCAGGGCCGCAGTAGAGTAAATATTGCCATTATCTGGGAATTGGATTAATAACTATACACAATTATCTGGCATGTATCTAAAAATTTATATGATGAAGAAATAGCAGGTGAAGGGCATCCATATGGTGGGTTGGTTGGCAAACATACTTTCTAGACAGATCTATCCTCATCGATGGATGAATAAACCTAAACTCTAAGTAGCTTATTGATCAAAATTATAAACCAAAACAAAGAATATCATACATATGTATATAAACTATTACAAAACCCGGAAGAAAATTTATAAAAATTAGTTGGCATTTTCAGTAGAATGCAAGAGAAGAAAATACAAAAGATTTATGAAGCAAGAGAAAAAATAGCATCAAAACTGAGATGGCAGAGATAAGAAAAGATACAGAGAAACAGAAAATTAATTAGAAGAATTTAAAGCAGGATTAGAGATAGTAAAATACTAAGTTAATGCTTAAATATTTTAAAAGTGTGAAGAACAATTTAAATCCATAATTGAATGAATAAGGAAATGAGGAAAGATGAAAATGATAAAAAATTCTTTGTAGATAAATACAATATAGAGACAATACAAATCAAACTCAAGATTTATTGATATATTTTAGAAAAAAACAATTAGAAAAACACAAAATTAAAGCATTAATAGTGGCTGATTAAAAGCCATTGAATTAGTTTAAATTATAAGAGAAAAATAAAGGCAAGATGAGCAGATTACTTACAAGGAGGAAAATTAAGGCTGGCCTTAGGTTCCTCAGTAATTCTAAATTTCAGATGACAACAAAGTAATACCTGTAGATTCTTAGGGAAAATTTGGTGATTGAATAGTTTTAGACCCAATTTTTTTTTTTCTTCCACTAGTGACCATGTGAAAGCAGCAAAACATCTTTACAGCTTCAAGACTGAAAAATATATGCCTTCTATTCCCTCCTGGAGGAAAAGTTTTTAAACACATACTAAGCCTACTGAACTATGAATCAAAATTAGGAAGGTCATAATTAGATTTTTAAAAATCCACGAAACTTGCTTCATCTCCTGTAGTGACACCAAATGTGTACCCTCGATTCAGCAGGAGACTAATACTCAGTAAGTCACTGATAAACTAAATAAATCTAGTTTTTCACTGCCTTACCTATGAAAGCATTGTTCTAGGTACTTGGAATATGTCAGCTGGCAAAGCAAAGATCCCTCCTTCAAGGAGCTCGCATTCTCAGATGGGGTGAGGGTAGGGAAGGAACAAAAAGTAAACCATAGACATAACAAAATAATTAAATTGTATAATATGTTAGAGTGAAGGGTGCTATGGGGGGAAAAGCAGATTAAGAGGGATGGAACATGTCAGAAGTTATAGGGGTGGATGGATTATATACAAATAACAAATCACAGCTCTTTGAAATGCAGGGACCTGCAGATAAAGGAAGACCTAACTTCTTAAATTAATGACCATAACTGCTAATAGTACTACTATTTATACTGCTACCCTCATTGTTACTCCTGTTCCTGCTGCTGCTGTTCCTGATATAAATCAAAATATCATTTATGGGGCATTTTCTATATACTCAGGCACTACATAGTTAATGCTCACAATAGTTCTATGAAATTGGTTCTATTACAATCTCCATTTTATAGGTATGGATACTGAGATGCAGATCTTTATTAAGTTACCCAAGACCTTATAAATCTTTCACATTATCAAACAAGTGAAGAGTATAATCAAAATAACTTCTTTATGATTTTTTAAAAAAATTTAATTAATAATCCTGTAAATGGACTCAAGAAATGCCTTTGGAAGATCTTTGTTTAAGGTAACACTGACCAATAGTTTCAGAAGTTCCTTTTATTATCATCACACTTATTTAAAGAAATATTAATTTACTTAGGACTGAAATAAATTTTATTAAAATTTTTACTTTATTTTAACTAAAATTTAAATAACATATATTTTGTTATGAAAAACAAATAATGTAAAGCAAAAACATTGCACATAGTCCCTAGATCTAAGAAATCCCACAACATATTTACAACTAGTAAATAAAACATCTGAGAAAATGCCAGCTATAGCCTTTGGCCACTTGCTTTGCAGTACTGAATAGCAATGATAAAGTATAACTTAAAATGGCAGAAAAAACATTTCATATCATGACCAGATTAAGTATGTAGTTCAATTTTAGGAATCTCTTATTGGTGACTGAATTCTAAGGACAGTGTCTGGCAGTAAAAATGATATAGAAATATCTAAAAGTCAGTAGGATTCACTTAGCAGTTATTGGCAAAAGATAATTGTAGCCAGGTTTGCCCACTGTGATGGATACCATCAACCCAGAGTCCTTTGGACATGTTGGGGATTGAATCATGTCCTCCACAAAAAGCAAGTTAAGGTCCCAAATGTGGGTCTGAACCCATTGTAAATAGGACCTGTAGATGAAATTACTTCAGTTAAAGTATGACCCAAATGAATTACAATAAGTTTTAATCCTATTTCTAGAGGCATTATAAAGAAGCCTACAGAGAGAGAAACCATAGGGAGCATTCAGTAGCCGGAAGTCAAGACAAGTGGGAAGAGAAAAGAGAAGATGTCCCTGCCACCGCCACATACATTGCCATGTAATGGAAAAGCCAAGGAACTCCAAAGATTGTCAGCTAGCCAGAAGATACTGATCCTGTGAAGAAGCAAGCTTTCTAGCCTCTGAAACCGTGAGCCAATAAATTCCTGTTGTTAAGCCAACCCATTTTATGGTATTAGTTTTAGCAGCCAGGTAACTAAAACAGATGTTGTTGCCTTTTGTGTGCACAACTTTGCTTCTTCAGCATGTTTTTGTCTACAAAAACCACTCTTTAGAAGATGTTCCCTGAGTTACAAGAGCTGCTTTGTCTACAGGCTGAGACCTAGAAGTACTTGGGAGTTTATAACTGTTACACCAACCTCTGCAGCCATAACTAATAAATGACTGGCATAGGAGTAGGAATATCCAGCTCCAGCATTTCTTGTCATGTTTATATAGAGGGTGTTGGTGGTTGTAGTGGTGGTGGTGATGGTAAAGGGGGTAGCTTGGACGATAATGTTGTTTCCAGTTAGTCTAGCTCATCAACTTCTTTCTTTCCTTCACAGCACTTATCATAATCTGTAATTAACTTGTTCCTCTCTTGTTTAGCTATTTCATGTTTCCTCAGCTAGGAATATAGGGTACAAATCAAATAGTTGTTCCTGACTTTTTTCATCCATTCATTTAGTTAATCATTAATTCAGTTGATATGTATTGAATGCCTACCATGTACCAGCATAGCCCCATGTTTGGATAACAAATTAAATACACATACAGTTGAAAAAAGCATTAAAGTAATGCAGATATCATTATTTGATTAAAAAAACTGAAGCCCAGACATACTACTTACTGACCTACTCCTTAAATATAGCTCTTTGCCACTGAGAAAGAACCATCACACTAAAGTTTTGATGTTATCACTTCTGTATTTTTCTAAGACCTTACTCTATTATTTTTTTATTTCTTCTTGAATCCCTCTGACCAAGGGTTCTGAAATAAAAACTGACAATGAGAAGTAAAAGCCATGGTAGAGAAGATATACAGAACTTAAGATTTATATTCTTCTGTTGCTATGCCTACACCAAGTTTTTATAAGCCCCATGTCTAACTTTCTTTGCTAAAACAAAAACTGAAGAATGATTCTCTTGGACTTGCTTAAATTGCTTGCTTTTCTTGCAGATTTTAAACCACAGAATGTATTTTTCCAGATTTGTTTGTTCTTGTACCATCTCCTTCTAATCCTGATATCAAAACACAATTCACATTCTTGAAACTTCTAGAAGGCAGGGTGGCTTCACTTCCAAACAGAATCTAAGCTCTCTCCTGGCTCTTTACTCTTATAATTCAATGTGCAAAGGTCTTCCCAATCTTATAGGAAAAAAGGAATGGAATAAAACATAAAACCATTGCTACTGTCAAAGTAAAATTTTCAGAAAATTTAAAACAGTTCTTATACAAATGGATAATGAGAATATGTCAAACTTTTATTTAACTCAATAAGAGAACAACAGAAGCAAATCCAGTAAAAATGGAAATTTGGAAAAATGGATTTTATATTCAGTGGAAGAAAAGTTGAAATAATATATCTAAGTTAGACACAACAGATATATATCCTACAGGGTACAAAAAAACACATAACTTTGGTGATTATCTTTTCTATTGGACAATAAAGAAAGTAACTATACCATATCATTAATCTATAAATTTACCTAGAATCTTATAGATTTGTAAAACATCCATAATATACATTAACTCAAAGAACATTACAAGAGAATGTGTATAATCAGTAGTAAATAGAAAAGTTGACTAAATTTACTTTCACCTAGGGTAGGTTGACCTGTAGCTTGTTAGATAATGCACAATATGAAATTAAAGTCACCCATTTTTTCCCCACATTTCAAAACTTCAGATAAATACCTTTCATTCAAACCAGTTCTGTCTTTTTTACTGCCAAATTCCTCTAGCAAATTGTATCACATCAATTGCATTTGTTTTGTCATGAACCATTCACTTCTTATGACCTTATATCAAACCAACTTCTTCCAACATTGAAAATAGAGAAATGGAATATCTCACTAATCTCAAAGCCAACAAAAACACATACTTTTTAAAAAGACTATATTCTTTTTAACCTTTTAGCCATTTAATAGTGTTCATTATTCCATTCTTAAAAATTATTCATTTCAGCTTTTTTTTGTGGTATTAAATAAACTATCCTTTCCTCTTTCGTGATTCTCTACCAACCACTTTTTTTCCCCTCATTCCTGTTCCTGTTTGTTTGTTCAGCTATTCTCATAGATTTCTTAAACTTTATTTTAAAAGAAGTTTTAGATTACTGGAAAGTTACATAAAAAATATAAGGGATTCCCATATACCCCACACCCTCCCCCCTCATATTTTCCCCTATTAATAACATCTTTCATTAGTGTGATACATTTGTTACAAGTGATGAACAAATATTGAAACATTACTTCTAACTATGGTCTATAGTTTACATTATGGCTTATTATTTTCATAATCCAATTTTACAGGTTTTGACAAAATGTATAATGGCCTGTGTATTAGTCAGCCAAAAGGGTGCTGATGCAAAGAACCAGAAATCTGGTGGCTTTTATAAAGAGTATTTATTTTGGAGTAAAAGCTTACAGTCACAAAGCCATAAAACATAAGTTACTTCCCTCGCAAAAGTCTTTTGCCACGTGTGGGAGTAAGATGGCTATGGATGTCAGCAAGGGTTCAGCCTTCCACTTTCTCCCAAGACACCATGGTCCCAGCTCCTTCCTTTCTCAGCTGTAGGTGAGCATAAGTCTTATCTCTCTCCCTGGGGATCGTTTCTCTCCAGGCTCAGCTGCTCTGCTTGCTCCACAGGCAAATGGCTTGTCTCTCTTCCTGGGGCATGTGCCATGTCTAACGGAGCCTTCTCTCTTTCCTGATGTATCTGCTTCTCTGTGTGTTTACTTCCCGGGACTCCAGCATCAAAAACTCCAACTCTCTCCTCTACCTTGTTGTTTTCTCTGTGAGTCCCCACTCCCCAAGGGGGCAGGGACTCAACATCCTACTAACTTAGCTAAATCAAAGCCCTGATCATAATTTAATCAAGTAAAAGTGACACCTCTGAATTGAATACAATCTAATATGCCCAGAGGAATAGACCAGTTTACAAACACAATCCAGTATCTACTTCTGGAATTCATAAACAATACCAAACTGCTAAAGCCTGTATCCATCATTACAATATCATGCATAACAACTCCAATGTACCAGAAATGCCCCATGTTGCACCTATTCTTCCCTCTCCTTCCCATATGAACTTCTGGTGATCACTGTCTTTATATCAATGTTACAAGTTCTTCCATAACTAGAATACTAAGTTTACTTTGGTCCATAGTTGCATTTCCCCCTTATGTTTGTTCATTCCTCAATTTTGAGGATTTGGGGATAGTGATGCCTACTCTGCTTTTCATAGATTTTAGAATTCCAAAACTTAGTACTCACAATTCAAATCTTTATATTCTATATAAGCCTCTTCTTAGAATTCATTCATTCTCAATATTTTATTTTTCTTAAATGTCTTAGGCCTATCAATTCTGACCCAGGGACCTGAATTTTACTTGCAATTACCAACTGGATGTTCTTAATTGCCATGTACCTGACATTCAGAACATTAAAGCTAGACTCACACTCAAGCCTCTCTCTCCACACAGTTTCCACTTCCTATCTTCAGCTAATTCTATTGCCATTCTTCCAACCTTAAGGTTGGAACTTATTTCTTGCCTCTTCCCTTTATTTCTCACATCCAATTGTTAGATAAAACCTGTTAGTTTGGAATGCCTCTTACATAATTTTTATTTACTCTACGAATACACACAGACTAATATCTTTCTACTTCCCACCTAACTGACTTAGCTTACCAGCTTTTTTGCTGAAGGCAGACTCATTCTCTCTGTTCTACCCAGATTAAACATCATGAAATATAACTTTTATGATGCCTACTGCTTAAAAGTTTTCCTAGGCTCCTCACTGTTAAGATGATAAAGTTCATACTCTGATTTTCAAGGCTAACCATGCTTTGGCCCTGACCTGCATTTCTAATATTAACTTCCTTTCCTTAAGACATTGTAATTGTTTGTAGATCCACTATTCTCAAATATCCTTGCACTCTGCCCCAATGACTTAGCTTATGCTTTCTTCACATCCATTCTTAGAATGTCCTATTCCTTCCTCCATAAATATAGAATATTTAGAAAGAAATAGACCTACATCAGCAAAGCACATCATCAAAACTCCTGTCTTTTTTGGCACCAATATCCATGAATCAGTAAATTGCAGCAATGGATTGGTAGTTGTAAATCCCTTATTAGGTCATTATCTCATTTCTTCAACAAATATTTTTGAAGGTCTACTTTATGTGCTAAAAATAAAACAGTGAATGAAAGAGACTACATCCTACCCTCATGGAGCTTATATTAACAATAAAAAAATAAAGGTGAATTATATCAAATGGCATTAAGCTCTATGTATAAAAAACATCAAACAGGGTGAGAGTGCTAGATAATCTTAGAAGAGAGGCGTCTGATAATTGACATACGAGCTGAGACAATGAATATGAAGGAGTAGGCCATAGAGAACAGATGAAGACCTAAAATAAATGCAATTCTGGAGGGGAGATAAATGCTAGAATTTTCCCTGTAATTTGAAGAGTTTTCTGATAGATTGAATTTGGATAGAGGGATAAAGACAGTTTAGTATCAAGGATGACTTTAAGGATAAAGTACCAATTAAAAGAGTTGGAAAAGACTGAAAGAAGGACAGTTATATTGGGGAAAATCACACGTTCTCTTTTGAAAACTTCTACCTGGTTACCCCTATTAGACAATTAAGTGTGAATGAGGATTAGTCTATTGATATGGAGTTCATGGCAGAGGTCTTGGCTGAAGATATCAATTTGGGATTCATCATCATGTAGATGAAACCTAAAACAATGAGACATCATGAAGTCATCTGTGTGTTGATAGTAAATTGAAAACAAAATTACAGTACTGATCCTTTGGGCACCTCCAAATTTGCAGGTCACAGAAACCTCTAAAGTGAAATAACAGTAAAGGAGACAAACAGCTAGTGAAGCATAAAATAATAGAGAATTGCACTGGAAGTCAACTGAAATTTTTTCAACAAGGAGCGGGTACAGAACTTTTTCAAATATTGCCACATCAATATTTAGACAAATACTTTACAATATTGATGACAAGAAGTTCCTTGAGTAATTTTCTGGTTCCCCTCCACCCCACAGAGCCTTAAACATAGTAGGCCTTCAATAAACCATCTCTTAGCTCTTTATCCTTATCACTGCTGCCTCATGATTTTAGGTAAAAATTTCTAATGACAAGTTTCCTAGCAAAAGTACAGTCCTGGCTTGTCTGAGCAGTAAATTGGAGCCACTACCTCCAATACATGCTATAAAAGTTCTTCAATTAGTATAAATCCTTCAGGTATGGTGCCCATTTCTAAGCCTAAAGTGACTGTGGCTAAGTGGCTATAGATACTCATTTCAGGTTATATTTTATTCATGTTAGCTTTAGTCACATTTACAATTTGAGGAGTCTATTACTTCAAAATGCCTCCCAAGAGGAGAAAAAAAGTTACTAAATAAATCAGTACATTTATTAAGTGCCAAAGAGGATCCCATGTGAACATTTTTTTTTCCAATGGGACTTCAGGTCCAAAACCAATCTATTATTTCTAAAGAGATACAAGGGAAAAATTGTGCTATTAGCATTCCCATCATTTCTACATGAAAATACTATATTGCCTGATGCTTACAATAACTCCAAGTAGATAGAAGACTGTGGGTGGCCTAATAAAATCTATTTCCCTTTAAGACTCAGACACATTTAGTTCCACGCTCTCATTTTACAAGTATTTCAATATAGTCACTACTTAAAAGTCTATTTGAAAAATAGACCAAACTTTTCTTTGCCTGACTCCTCACTGGTGCAATGACCTTTATAAATGACAGCAAATCTCTGTTGGATGAAGGATGAAGGGAAAGAGGAAAACATTAAGATATTTTGTCCTCCTTTTTTTGTGGGGCTTGTTGAAAATAATCATGGGTCCTATTTGTCACACTGGAGCTTTGTCTCTTTTTCCCAGTAGCATCTGACAGGCTGAATGAAAAAAGTGCAAGTGAAGATGAATTGGCAGCACTATCATTTCTGGTGTGTCTCCTGGTCTTTCTAATTTTGCCTCAGATGAAATATATATACAATATCAAGTCAGTTAAGTGAAAGAAACATCTACAGGGAGAAAGAGAATAACCAAATCCTTTCTCTGGTATAGAAACAGCTATTAAACAATATCTGTCTCTTTCACTTTCAATAGTACAGTTATACCCCCAGTCTTTATAGCTGCAAAATGAAAATGTGTTTTCCCTTGGAAAGGAGAAATGACAGATGGTCCAGGGAGGCAGGGGATTGAGAAGAGATGAAAGGGAGAGAACAGAGAATTTAGGCTAAATAAATACTAACAACCATAAACTGAGTTAAGGGAAAAGGTTGTATTCCACAAGACATTACCAGGCAGAAATATTTCAAGTTAAATGAAACACTTCACTCAAGAATATACAGTAGAAAATAATATGGCCCTGAAAATAATTTAAAGTGATGACATAGGGTCACATCACATAATCTAGAGCTAAGGGGAATTTTAAAGGTCACCAACTCATCTGATATAATGATATCCTCTGCAGTCTCCTTGAAACATACTTGCTTAGTCTCTTCTTGAACATTCTGGACCAAAGAACTTCTTTGAAGATGTCCAATTCTTTTGTTGGACACCGCTTTCTTATTTTGGATGAATGTAACTTCTATTCAATCCTAATTTAACTACATTGTGCTATTCAACATAAGTTAAATTCTTATTCTGTGATTTGGCCAGACATGTTTTACCAAGTTTTCTCATCTCTAGGTCAAATACTCTAGCATTTTTGCTTTGTATTTGTCTTTTTAACCTATTACTATGTTGTATACATTGCTGGTCCTTATGATCATAATTTTATTTCTCAAACATAATAATTATTTGATTTTTAAATATAATGCTGTGGCAGTTTGGCATTGTTTGTGAATTCCAAAAATAGATATTGGATTATGTTTGTAAACTGGTCTGTACATTGGTGTGATTAAATTATGATTAGGGCTTTGATTGGACCACATCAATAGGACGTTGAGTCCCTGCCCACCAAGATAAAACTACACGGCAGAGCAGAGAAGTGATTTGGAGTTTTAATGCTGAGTTTGAACTGGAGCCCAGGAAGTGAACACACAGGAGAAGAACACAGAGGAATAGAAACAACTCCTTAGACATGGCAGAAGCCCCGGGGAGGGAAACAGAGGCATTTGCCTGATAGTCTACAGCTGGCCTTGTGGAGAGAGAACAACAGCTGAGCCTGGAGAGAAACAGAGCCCCAGGGAAGAGAGGAACTCAAGAATCCTGAACTCTTGGCAGACATTGGTAGCCATCTTGTCCCAAAACGTGGCAATTGACTTTGGTGAGGGAAGCAGCTTATGCTTTATAGCCTGGTAACTGTAAGATTCTACCCCCAAATAAATACCCTTTATAAAAGCCAACAGATTTCTGGTATTTTGCATCAGCATCCTCTTGACTGACTAATACAAATGCCCAATATACATAATCCACTTTTACTGTATAGCAGGTAATTGCCTCAGATAGTGTGTTTAAAAAAAAAACAAAAAACGCATAGTCATTCTATACTGAACTTCTGTTTAAGCAAACCTCTAAGTTTGTCTTTTTTTTTTTCCTGTGCTTCTCCATGAGGCACTGTTCAGTCAGATTTCCCATAACTGTATTTGAGTGGGTGGATTATTAAGACCAAGTGTGGGATTTAAATATCTTAAAGTTAGACATGCCATGTGTCTTGCTCTGGTCATGAGCAGAAATGACATTTATCATTTCTGTACAGAAACTATTAATAGCTAGTGTGTGACCCTCTTTCCCTTCCATCAGCTATTATTTTATAACATCTTGTTATGGTATTACAATGAGATCGAAGTAGCTTGCACTGAAGAGTCTCCACACTTAGGACCTCTGCCCTGCAGCAGCTTTTAAGGGAGAAAAAAATTAACTTTCATTTTGTTAAACTATTAAAATCTGAGGGTTTGTTATTGTTAGGTTTTTGAGGTGTATGTTTGTTTTGTTTGGCAGTTTATTGTTTTGTTTTGTTTTGTTTTTGCCACAGCATGACCTATCATGACTGATATAAGCAATAAATTGGAACCAGAGCAGGAATTCCCTGTTTGGGATGACCTATATCTGCGTCTGTCAGACTCAGGTCACCACTGCCCAGAACAAGGGTTCTTCTGACATGACCAGCTAATACACAAAGCTCTCATCCCCATATACTTACCACAGCATGAAAGTTCATGCAAGGTACATTCATCACTCCTGGGAAGACAATTATTTGGTGGATAATGGGTTAAGAACTCTTCAAATTCTCAAAAGTATGCGAGAAACAAAAAAGATTAAGGTATTCTATAGGAAACTATACGTTGAAAGAAGTAAAATTTTTAACCCTGGCCTCCAGGGAAAATTTTGAAATGCACATAATATATCAATATATGCAAGGTCACCCTACTTTAAGAGTCATGGTGGAGAAGGAGATGTGTGATGGGTGTAGCAATTTGGTATTATTTATGAATTCCAAAAATAGATATTGGATTACGTTTGTGAATTGGTCTGTTCCTCTAGGCATATTAGATTGTATTGGACTCAGAGATTTCACTTTTACTTGATTAAATTATGATTAAGGCTTTGATTATGCCATATCAGTAGGATGTTGAGTCCCTGCCCACAGGATGAGATGTAGAGTAATGTGAGAGAACAGAGCAACTGAGCCTGGAGAGGAATGAGCCCCAGGAAAGAGACAAGACTTATCCCAGCCTACAGCTGATATTGGAAGAAGCTGAACCCTTGCAGATGTTGGCAGCCATCTTGCTCCAACATGTGGCAACAGACTTTAGTGAGTGAAGTAACTTATGCTTTATGGCCTGGTAACTGTAAGCTTCTACCCCAAATAAATACCCTTTATAAATGCCAACTGATTTCTGGTATTTTGGATCAGCACCCCTTGGCTGATTAATACAATGGGCAAAAAGGATTTCTTCTCAAATTCAGCCTGAAGGACCACACATAAAAAGTACCTCTTCTTATGCCTCTTGCCTTCATTAAACAAAGACAAACTTCAGGCAGCAAAAGATGGTAAATGAATACTACTAGTGTAATTCCTAAATCATGATATATATAATTTATCTGCAAGCTATTTATTTGCTGTACTGTTAGGAATAAACAAAAAAAAAAAATCTCGTGATTTTATTGCTTATGTTTTTCATGTGTGTGTTCCCCATTCTTACTAGTTTCCATATGATTTCAAGTTGCTGAATTGCAATTAATTTTAACTTAAGGGAGACAATTATCAAGTCTATCCAGGAAGGAATATTTTGTAATTAACACAGTAATTAATAAATTTAAAGAAAAAAAGTGGGGGCCTTTTTCATTCCTTTATGGTCGATCCCAGGCATAAAGTATCAATCAGAAGGAGGCTATTTAATAACATATATCAGTTTTTAAAAAGTAATTCTGACACCAACAAATAATTGGTAACAGTTTGAGAACCATATACTGTCATTTAAATGTGTTTATAATGATAAAATAACATCTTGTTTAATTTTTTTCTTTTGCAACTAATGATGTAACATGCACACTCACAAATACCTATTTTCCTGATTTTATTTCTCATTTTGTAAATTATTTAAGCCATGTTCTTTTGTTGTTTCTCTTCATTCTTTGCAGCTTTTTATATATTTTTAAAAAGTTTTACATAAGGTAAAATAGGAAAGAGCATAAAATTTGGAGCCAGAGTTTTCTTTTCTCTTATTCCACTTTGTAGTTGTACAACTCCAGGCAATTTAATTTGTTTCTAAAACTACCTTTATTCACTTGTAAAATAGTACATACAAATGTCATGAAACTGTGCCATCAGTGGCACATAAGATAATTTCGAAAAGTTCCTCGAATAGAGTAGATACTTAATAAATGGTTCCTATTTTTTTTTTATTTATTCTTTGTAACATTTATTTCAAAAAATCATATGATAATGTTTATTTGTTAATTTTACTAATTTTACTTTGTTGGTAATTTTTTGCTTATGTGTTTGTTTTCTTTCGTTTTAGAGCTTCTATGATTAGATATTTTTTCTTTCAGAATATTGGTCAACATTAAATGCTAGTTTATTGAAATTAACTATTATTCAGTCTTCACATACAGCTAGTCACTACTGACAGTTATGATATTTTTTTTTTATTGTTAATGTATTTTTTAAACATCTTTACATTTATTTTTTGTAATATACTTACTTTTCATCCATTTTAACCCACTCCTCCCCCTCCCACGTTTTTGTTGTTTTTGTGTCCATTCGTTGGGCAATACTCAGTGTCTGTTTCCTGCCCTCTTCTCTCATCCTTCTCCTCCTGTCTTCACCTGGATCCGAGACTGGGAACCTCCAGTGTAGGAGAGAGGCGTTCTGCCACTTGCGCCACCTCAGTTCCTGGTTTTTCAGTGCGTCTTGTCTTGTCTTTCCCCTGTGTCTCTCTCCTGTAACATCATCATCTTTCTGATTGGTTCAGTGGGGCCCAACAGCTCACCCGCTCGTGGGGCCCAGGGGCTCACCCACTCGTGGGGCCAGACTTTTCACCTGCGCATCTTCTATATATTTTTTAATTTTACCAGGAGGTCCCAGAGATCAAACTCAGGTCCCTCCACATGTATGGGAGTTGCAGTCATTTCCCATACAGGATGTTCATATAATAAATCAGGCTTGGTTTATCACCAGCATTCCAAAGACCAGATCTGGGGAGAAAAACTAGGTCTGGGGACACATGCATGATTTCTAATATAATGTTTAGCCTACTCTGATTATCACAAAATCAGGACAGGGAGAATATTCACATATGACATTTATTTTGATATAAAATGTGATGTAAAATTTTGTGCCCAAAATGCTAATTTTCTAGCATTATTTATTATCAGACTCCTTCTCCATCATACCTCCTTTCTCTTGTATAATATTTATTATGCTTGACTCTCTGGCTATACTTGTATCCTTTGAATTATATTAACTTTTAATACATGGTAGGGACACTCCTCCTTAATTACTCTTAATTTTCAAATTTTTCATTGCTATTCTAATAATTTTTCTTTCAAAGTCCTCCCCAGAAAATCCCTTGGAATTTTGAAAGACATTTCATTTGAATATTTTTATCTAATTATTTGAATATATAACTTCTGAGGTGCTATTTTTTGTTTGTTTTTTATTTTTTATTTTTATTTTTTAGGGTAGGAAAGGGAGTAAAGAGTTTATTAAGAAACAAGAAAACCAGAAATAAGATAAGTATACAACCCAAGGCATGGGTTCTGGGCATGCTACAGGATGAGATGCAGAGTCATGTGAGTAGAACTTAAACAAATACAATTGGCATTATGGCCTGTTCCCACACAAAGACAATACATATGGTATTGCATACCTGGAGTTTAGATCTATTACCTGCAGCTCAAAAAGGAACTTGTGCATTAACTAGTATTAAGTACTGTACCTATATACCTGATGAATATTATATCTCTTCTAGTCTAGATCGTATGCAGAGGGATATCGAACACGTTAAAAATCTTGGTAAATTTAATTCATTTTTAAATTAGTTAATGAATGTGCCTATGAAATAAAGGAATGGTTCTCTTAATTTCTGTCTTTATTTTGCTTGCTATATGCTTGTCTTGTTACCTATACTGTTTTTGTGAGTTTATGTCTAGATCCCACCATGGGATCTGCATTTGTTTTTTGATAAGGTTCCCATCCCTTCCACTTTACCAACATACTTTTTTTTGTTTGGTCAGAATTAAGTAAATCCAAAAGAGCAATTTTCCTAAACAGTCTGAAGGTTAAAATTATAAGCAAAATATCTTTGAATTATATAAGACAGCCAAACTATCTTGACTTTTAAACTCTTAAGTTACTATTGTTTTCTATATTTGTACCGGTTTTATCATTTTTAAACACATAATGTCATCCATCAATATCTTCCTTTTCATCTGGAGCTCAGTTATATACTCTCACAGTTGTGTCACTTCTAGGTCACATTCTTTGACTCTATTCATCTTAATAATGTTTTAAATATTTTTATTAGTGGATACTATTGTGGCATTGGGCAACATTCTCTTACTTCTTGCATTATACACATTTATTTTGAACAAGGTATGCATTAACTCAGCAAACATTTTTGGGGGTAACTGCTATTTGGCAATTTTGCTACATGCAGAATATAAAAGAATACTATAAGATCTCTGAATCCCTCTAAACTAAATTGTTTCATTGTTTTAAAGTGGTTGATTTTCTTGTCACAAAAAGTCAGTGGTACTGATAATGCATTTTTATTTGCCTTCTTGTGCAAAATATTCAAAATTCAATATCTTCAAATTTAGTTTGCTAATTTTTCGCACTTTAAAAGAGGAGTTCTCAAAATGTGGTTCAGGGAACCCTGGGACCCTGAGAACCTTCAGGAGATCATGAGGTCAAAACTATTGACATAATATTACTATGGCATTATCTCTCATTCTCTCATTAGTGTACTGTGGACTTTTCCAGAAATTAGATGGCTTGTGATGATTTTATTGTTCTAACAGTTAAATGCAATATGTAATTGTGTGGTTCTATGTTTTATAAAAGACCGAGAAAATACCATCTTAACTCTAAAAAACAAAAAAGGTTAGTTTTAAATTTTAATCTAGTAAATATCAATATATATAAATAACCCACATAAACAAAAGCTATTGGGGTTCTCAATATTTAAAAGTATGAAAGAGTTGTCCAGTCAAAAATTTTGATAGCCACTGCTCAGAGAATTAGAGTGATACAACAAAGATCTTAAGTCTTGCTTCTATTCTTCCCTGATAGTTTGCCCTTGCGTTAGTTGAGAAAATCCTTTATTGTTATTCTTTCTATGGAAAACCTTTTATTCCACTTAGTGTCTGAGTTTAACACCTAATTGATCAGACCTGTAAATTTCCTAATTAAAGATGATTCTTGTTTTTGAGAGATGGAATCCCCTGCATGAAAATGTCATTCTAAGTCAAGCTTTGTTATCAAACACTAAAAACAGCCAGGGACCTATGATTGTACTATTCCAAATTCCTTCACTAATATCTCTCTCTTTTGACAGGTTTGTTTGCTGCCTGCCTTTTATTGGCACACAAGTTTCTAGAAGTGCTCTATTTATACCATCTTTATTCTACTACATAAATTTGTAAACTTTGAAAATCTTTGCTTTTGTGCAGTTAATTGGAGCTTATTTACTGACCTTTGAATGCTTCTATTATGCATTTTAATGCATTATTAGTGTTATAATTACTACTTTTTATTTTAAAATGAGAAAGCACAACTGTGTTAGATATCAATTAATGAATGGCTCACTCAAAGAGAAAAGTAAGGGAAAACCACATCCTGCTGCTGAGGAGCCACCATCATTAGCTTTAAAACAATAAAAGTTGTCCCTTACTGATCCCTCTGCTAAGTATTATTGGCCCAGGGAGATTATTTGATTGAAGAACAATATGTAGTGGCTGGGCAGAAATCTATTAAAAGGATAAGTACATGGATTATTTTTCTCTTGAAAAATAACTCCCCATTCTACTAGATGACATTTAGGAGCATATCCCTCCAAATAGATACATATTTTTGGTGGAATATGGTCAGAGACAATTGGTATCTGAGCCTGATCTGGAGCCATGAGCCAGCTTCCCAGGCTTGCCCAAACTCATCCAAAAGTCCACTCGGGGAATGAAGGCAGAGCCAAACATGGGGGGAGAGCAAAGGAGAGCTCCTAAAGGTATGGGGCCCACTCCTGGGCTGGGCCCTGACCAGCAGTATGGGTCCTTGTCCCTCAAGTCAGCTTGATCTTTGAGATGCAATCTGGGACCTTTCCTTTGCCCTTGGTTGCAAGTTTCCCTTTCAGCCTTCCCCTATGAGGCCCTATTCCCCAGACCTTGTGAAGGTGAGGCCTCATTCAGCAGCCTGTTTGTGTTGTGGCCTCAGCATCCATCCCAGTCCATAGTTCAAGCCCCAGATACATTCTGTTTAGACACAGGGCTCTCTGAGCCTCTTTCTTTAGAAGAAGGGCTAGAAAGTGTTGACAAGCCATGACCCTCTAAATCCTTATCCAAGTGTCCCAAGAAGATTGGTATGATGGGACCTGGGAAAAGAGACGCAAAAGAAATAACTCCATGAGGTAAATCCAAAGACATCGTTGATATAATCTGGATGCTTTAGAAGTATTACAAATTCTGGCAGGTTTCATAATGACATGGCAGTTAAGAAAAAAAGGTCTGATTTATACAGATAATGGGATTTGCTTTTTAGTAGCACAGAAAAAATAATTTAAAATAGAAAAGGGAAACATGAAAGAATATTAGCAAAGTTGATAATTGTTGAAGCTAGATGATGGTAAATGGGACTTTATCATATAATTCTCTCTACTTTTACATGTGTTTGAAAGTTTTCTGAATAAAAATTAAATGAAGCCACAAAAAGCCAAAATTACATGCAAGCTGAATTTATAAGGAAAAACTAAGTGTACTAAATTAATCAGTAAGGGGAAAGTAGGATTAGACAGAAAAATGGGGAAATTAGCTAGTCTCCAAAGATTTCTAGTTCCAATCTTTGTAATACGACAATTAATTCCTTTATTATGTAAGTTAGGGACTTTTCAATAAAACAAGCCTAATTAAAATAGTATTTCAAAAGGACAAGGATGTGGTAATGAACAATGACTCAAAGAAGTTTCAAACTGATATCACTAATAGTAAAATAAACTTTTATTTACTTACTGAATATTTGTAAAAATTCAAAATCATGATTGGGCTTCCATATATCTATAATGCCCTTGAATTAAAAGGAGTTTCATGTAACTCTAGTAAGGAGAGAGATGAGCCTGCTGTCTATTTCATGGTCTCAGGGGCTCTCACTCATTTGTAGGCTCTCTAGTAAAGAGCTAGTTTATTCAAACTGGCTCAACAGAAAGGTTTCAAGGTATTTAAATAAAACCCCAACTCATATTTGAATAATACAATTTCTTAGATGTGGAAATTCTCATTTTGCATAGTAAGCCAGACATTTCCTCTCTTTATCCCCCAAATCCAATAGTAATGAAAAGCTGATCAGAGACAAAGTCTCTCCTGGAGGCCTTCTTGAGAGCATTTAGCATTGCTGAGTCCATGAATCCCTATTTCAGAGGTAATGAGATCATGCAGGATCATTTTTACACTTTGCTGAATTTTTGAAAACTTTCCTCCCACACATTTGGCTTTACACCATACATCACTAGTAGTGCTTTTTATACTCTGTGGACTCTGAAGGGTATAGAACAAAGATTTTTATTGTAAACCAGTTATAACTATGATTAAAATGCCTACCTGCCAAGGAAATTTTTAAATGACATCATTTTGAGATTATAATATATGAACACATATATTCATTCAATATTTATTGAGTGTCTGTTATGTGCCAGGTACTGAGAAGAGAACTAGAGATACAAGATGAGAGAATCTCTTTTTCATGGAGCTGAAAGCTAATAAGGAACAAAAACAAGTCATTGATGGCTATATAATGGGGTAAATAATTATTGGGTACTATGGTAGCATAATGATAATGCATCTTAGGTAAGGGATTAGTAGGACATCAAGTATGAATGGGGAAGGCTGTTTCAAGGCAAAGGATGAAAAGCCATATAGAAGTTAAAGAGAAGATACATCTTGGTACTAAAGGTAATTCTGAATTTTTGAAGCACATATGCGTGTGTGGAGTGACAGTGGTGGAATAAGAGAAGCAGGCAGGATTAGATCAACTAAATAGAGTTTAAATGTTTTCATCAAAACTACAAGTGCCACTAAAAATTTGAAGCAAAGAAATGGCATGGTTAGAATTGCATTTTGGAAAGATAACTCTATCACCACAATTTAACTTGGAGAATAGCCAGACTGACATTAGATGTAGGTAAGAAATCAAGAGGCCCACCAATATTTAACAAGTGGTGCCAAATAGCAGATTACAAGCCCGGAGATCACAGTGTATTAGACTATACAGGATCTAATGAATGTTGGATCTGAGTGTGATGGAAATAAGTAGGATGACACCTAGACAACTGGTTAAGAACATTGAAGAGAGGGTACAAATTAGAAGAAGCAGATCTGAAGAATAAAAGTTATGAAGTTTCAGAGTTATGAGTTTAGTTTTGGATATGTTACTTTTGAGATACTTTTGGGACATCCAAGTGAATATACTTAGAAAGCAGTTTGACATAATGGTTTGTTTTAGAGGTACAGATTTATAAGGATTCAGTGCTATATTCTGGCTAATTTCTCCTAATCAACGTTTTATTTCTCTCTTCATCTTTTCAATCTGCTGTTAAACCTACCTATTCAGCCTTTAATTTTGGTTATTTTTAACTCATAGATGTTTTATTTTATTTTTTTCAAAATATGCTTTATCATTTTTACAGTTTTCATGTTCCTGCAGATATCTTCAAACTTGTCTTTTAGTTCTTTGAACCCATCAAGCATAATTTTATAATCCAGACTTTATGGGTCTGTTCTGTTGTTTTGTTTCTATAGGAGCTCACTCACAAAGATGTAATTGCTTGTGTTCTTGGTGATCTTAGACTTCATCAAGCTCATTTTATTTGAAAAATTATTTCTATGAATAATTTCATGCCTACCTAGGATAAAGGAAACATCTTCCAGAGAGGATTTCCATGTATTTCTGTAAAGCATGTGGCAGGAGGGTGGGTGCATGCTGTGGTTTCAAATTTTGGCTTGAGATTCCAAGGACCACCCAGGCAATGCAAACTGCAGATGCAAATCCACACGAAGGCTGATTTAATTCTGCTATGAATTCCCAGTTTAGGGTGGGGAGTGTCTTTATTAGAATCCCCACCTCATATGTACCCCAGCCTTGGTTTATGGCCCATGCTGGAAGAGGCCATTAAACAAAAGTTTAGTACCCTCAATATATAGTATTTGTAATGGTTTTCGATGAGATGGTTGTTTTAATGACCTAACTCACCATTACCAAGAAACTAGAAGTCTCAATTTGTTAATATTGGCAAGTAAGCATTTGTTGAAGCTATGGGCTTAAGTGAGGCCAACAAGATACATAAATAGTGAAAAGATTAAATGTATAAAGATATATCTTTGAAAATGTGAAAATGTTAAACACAGGTGTCCATGAAAGTAAGAAAAAGCAGTAAAAGATTTGGAACAAAACCAAAAGAAAACAGTATTAGAGAAGATAAGGGAAAAGCTAGATATCCAATGGCAAATGTAGTAGAAACAATAAATAATGTAAAACCAGAAAAATAATCCATGGATTTGGCCACACAAAAACAGTGGTTTTAGCAATAGCACTTTTAAAAAAGTGGAAGAGACGGAAGCCAAATCAGAACTATTTGTAAATGAAGAGTGGAGGATATATAGTGAGCTCAGAATGTGCTTTCAAGAGGCTTTAATGGAAAGAAGGAAAAAGGGGACCAAGGATTCCAGATTAGACCTCTTTAAAAAAGATATATTATTTATTTCTCCCCCCCATCCCCATTTGTTGTTTGCACTTGCTGTCTGCTCTATGTGTCTGTTTGTTGTGTGCTGTCTGCTCATTTTCTTTTTTTTTTTTTTTTTAAGGATATACCAGGAATCGAACCCAGGACCTTTCATGTGGGAGGAAGGCACCCAGTCACTAGAACCACATCCACTCCCTGCTTGTTGTGTCTCTCATTGTGTTTCCTCACTCTGTCTCTTGGTTGCATCATCTCACTGCATCATCTTGTTGCATCAGCTTGCTGCACCAGCCCATAGCATCAGCTCCCTGTCTTTATCATCTTTAGGAGGCACCAGGAACCGAACCTGGGACTTCCCATGTAGTAGATGGGTGCCCAGCTGCCTGAGCCACATTTGCTACCCCAGATTGGATTTTTGATGACTGTTTTTATATTGGGAAGTACTTGAGAATAAATATGTATTTTGGAAATGAATCACAAGAGAAAATGTGGTTAAAGACACCTGAGAGAAGACATAATGGCAGAATTTTATTAAATATAGCAGATTGAAACCTACCCAAAATTGCTTTATCAACAGAGAAAATTTATTGCTTCATCCTGTGCTGGATCTAAGGGCTCAGAGGCTATAATCTGATTCTGCCCCTCCATCTCTCAGTGAGACTCTCTCCATGTGGTGCAAAAGGAGGCCTGTGATAAGGCAAGACATGCACATTACAAATTTTACACCTTTGGATTATCTGATCATCTTTTTTCAGTAACTCTGTCAGAAGAGTCCCAGAAAAGACACGAAGTAGGTTATGTGTACAATCCTAAAATAGTTATCCTGGCCAAGGATTTGATCATGATTGGATTATACACATGGCTCTGTAACATGAAGGCCTGAACTAAAGCAAATTAGAAAGAACAGGGAAAGGACGCTGGCATAAACAACAAATGCTGAATTGAGTGGGAAATAGATGGTATAAGCTGTCCTAGGAAGCAGGTTAGAGGTATATTCCAAAGAAAAGGCTTGAGAATTATCCTTCTACTCTTTAGTGAAATTTCAATTATAGCTGTTGGGGTTGTTACAGAGAATTCTGAACAAGTAATAGAAAATTGGTGTTTGAAAGAATTTAAAAAATATTTAAGAAGTCAAAAATCAAACATTAGAAAAATTAAAATATGGGGGAATTGTGGGAAGATGGCATCAAATTAGGCAGACAGGGCTCAACTCTCTCATAAAAAACAATGGAGAAAGAGCCAAAAGCTGTCCAAGGTACCTACTTGGTGGTCAGCAGATCAGGACAGTTCTTCCACAACTGCCAGGAGGATGAGGGACAGAGAGACAAAGAACCTGAAACAACAAATGTGAGTTAACAAACACCCATGGTGGCCAAGAAGGGCTCCCCTCCTGCATTCCAATATATTAAGCTGGGTTAAAACCCCTGGATCACTGCAAGTGACTGAAAGGGGAGCAGACATATTCCTCCCTGTTCCTTTCACCTGTTACAAGGGAAAATGGAAGGGAAGTTGGGGGTGGGGGGCACATTTCTTCAGCAGAACCCACTTTGAATCTCAGCTATGGCCAGATCAAAACACAGGAAAATAGAGATTGAAAGAAACACTTTCATGGAAAGGTACAGTGACAAGTGTCATTTGCTGACCACTCTTGAAATTGCATGGACCAAAACTGCTTTTGGTTCTCTCTGTACTTTAAGTCCTGAGAGAAAATCTGTGCCCCATTAGTGAGTCACTGGCATGATTTTGATAACCTAAGCTGGGCAATCTGTTGGGTCACAAGACAAGTCTCAATAAATTTAAAAAGACTGAAATTATACAAAACACCTTCTCTGATCATGAAGGGATGAAACTGGAAATCAATAATGGATGGGAAAATGGAAAATTCATAAATATATAGAGGTCAAACAACATACTCTTAAATAATCAGTGGGTCAAAGATGAAAATGTAAGAGAATTCAGCAAATTGTTGAAGAATGAAAATGAGAACACAACATTTCAAAACCTATGGGACACTGTAAATGCAGTGCTGAGAGGGAAATGCTTATATTAAAAAAGAAGAGCTAAAATTGAAGACCTAACTGCACACCTGGAGGAACTAGAAGAAGAACAGCAAACTAATCCCAAATCAAGCTGAAGGAAATAAATAGTAAGGATCAGAGCAAAAGTAAATGAAATCAAGAATAAAAAAACATTGAAGAGAATTAACAATACCAAAAGTTGGTTCTTTGAGAAGAGCAACAAAATCAACAAACCCTTAGCTAGACTGACAAAGAAAAAAGAGATGATGTAAATAAATAAAATCAGAAATGAAGGGGAACATTGCCACTGACCCTGCAGAAATAAGAGAGCATAAGAGGATACTATGAACAACTGTATGCCAAAAAAATAGGCAATGTACATGAGATGGTGTGGCAGTTTGATGTAATTATGAATTCCAAAAATATAATTGAATCATGCTTGTAAACTGATCTGTTAATCTGGGTATGATTAGGTTAGGATTAGGGTGTTGAGCCCCACCCCTTGGTGGGTGGGGAATTGAATATAAAAGGGAAGGCAAAGGACAGTTGAAGCAGTCTTTTGAGAAGCAGTTTTGATGTTGGAAAGAAGGCCCCAGGAGAAGAGAAGCAAGCCGTTCACCTGATAGTCTACAGCTGGCCTTGTGGAGGAAACAGGAGCAAAGCCCGGAGAGAAATGCAGCCCCAGGAAGAGAGGAACCCCAGAAGCCTGAACCCTGGCAAACGCTGGCAGCTGTCTTGCTCTAACACGTGGCAATTGACTGTGGTGAGAGAAGAAACTTAACACTTTATGGCCTGGTATCTGTGGACTTCTACCCCAAATAAATACCCTTTATAAAGACCAACCCATTTTTGGTATTTCATATTAGCACCCCTTTGGCTGACTAATACAGATGGACAAATTCCAAGAAACACAAAAACCACCAACACTGACCCTAGAAGAAATAGAAGACCTCAACAAAGCAATCACAAATGAAGAGTTTTGAAATGATTATCAAAAACTTCCCAAAGATGAAAATCCCCGGACGGATGGCTTCACAAATGAATTCTACTGATCATTCAGATGATCTAATACCAATTTGCATAAGCTCTTCTAAAACAATGAACAGGAAAGAATGCTACCAGACTCATTCTATGATACCATCATCACCCTAATACCAAACCAGATAAAGATACTACAAAAAAAAAAAAAAAAAAAAAGAAAGAAAAAGAAAATTACAGACCAATATCTCTAATGAATATAGATGCAAAAATCCTCAACAAAATACTTGCAAACAGAATCCAAATGCACATTAAAAGAATTTACACACCATGATCAAATGGGTTTTATCCCAAGTATGTAAGGGTGGTTCAACACAAGAAAATCAATTAGTGTAATACACCACATTGATAAATTGAAGAAAAATCACATAATCCTCTCAAATGATGCAGAAAAGGCATATGATAAAATACGGCACTCTTTCCTGATTTAAAAAAAAAAAAAAAACTCTCCAAAAAATAGGAATAGAAGGAAGCTTTCTCAATATGGTAAAGTGCAGATATGAAAAACATACAGCTAGCATTGTACCCAATGGTGAAAGACTGAAAGCTTTCCTGCTGAGATCAGGAACAAGACGAGGATGCCCACTGTCACCATTATTGAATATTGTGCTAGAAGTTCTAGCTAGAGCAAGTAGGCTAGATAAAGAGGTAAAGAGCACCCAGATAGGAAAAGAAGAAGTAAAAAACTTTCATTATTCACTGATGACATGATCCTTTATCTAGAAAATCCTGAAAAATCCACAACAAATCTATAATTAACAGATGAGCTCAGCAAAGTGGCAGGGTACAAGATTAATATGCAAAAATTGAAAGCATCTCTATCCACTACTGATGTGCAATCAAGGAGGAAATTTTAAAAACTTACATTTATAATAGTGACTAAAACAATCAAATATTTAGGAATAAACTTAACCAGGTACATAAAAGACCTGTATTCAGAAAACTACAAAACATTGTTAAAAGAAACCAAAGAAGACTTAAATAAATGGAAGGACATTCAGTGTTCATGGATTGGAAGACTAAATATCATTAAGATATCAATTCTACCAAAAACTGATTTACAGATACAATGCAATCCCCCCAAAAAATCCTAACAGATTTTACAGAATCTTGAAAGGCCAATAATAAAATGTTTGGAAAGGTAAGGGACCCTGAATAGCCAAAAATGTCTTTAAAAAGAACAGAGTTGGAAGACTCACTTCCTGACTTTAAAGCACATTATTTAGCTACAGTGGTAAAAACAGCATGGTACTGGCATAAAGGCAGGCAGATTGACCAATAGAACCAAATTGAGAACTCAAAAACAGACTTTCACCTCTACAGTCAAATGATTTTTGACAAAGTTGTTAAGCCCACCCAGCTGGGTCAAAACAGTTATTCAACAAACGGTGCTGGGAGAACTGGATAACCATATCTAAAAGGAAGAAAGAGGACCCCTATATCACACCTTATACAAAAATTAACTCAAATTGTATCAAGGGCCTATATATAAAAGCAACAACCATAAAACTCCTAGAAGAAAATGTAGGAAAACAACTTCAAGATCTTGTGGTAAGTGGTAGTTTTTCAAACCTTACACCCAAAGCAAGAACAACAAAAGAAAAAATAGATAAATGGGACCTCCTCAAATTTCAACACTTTTGCACCTCAAAGGACTTTGTCAAAAGAGTGAAAAGGCAGCTGACTCATTGGGAGAAAATATTTGGCAATCACATATCTGATAAGGGTTTAATATCCATGATATATAAAGAGATCATACAACTCAGCAATAAAAAGAAAAACTATCCAATTAAAAATGGTCAAAAGACTTTAAACAACAATTGTCCAAATAGAAATACAAATGCAGAAGAAACACATGAAAAAATGTTCAACATCACTAGCAATTAGGGAAATGTAAATCAAAACTACAATGAGATATCAATTCACACCTATTAGACTGGCAACTATTAAAAAGTTGGAAAACTGTAAATGTTGGAGAGGATGTGGACAGATAGGAACACTTATTCACTGTTGATGGGAATGTAGAATTTTACAACCACTGTGGAGTACTGTTAGGCAGTTCCTAAGGAAGTTGAATACAGACTTGCCATGTAACCCAGCAATACCATTGCGAAGTATATACCCAGAAAAACTGAGAGCAGTGACACAAATAGACATCTGCACACCAGTGTTCTTAGCAGTGTTGTTCACAATAACCAAAAGTTGGAAACAACCCAAGTGTCCATCAACTGATGAGTGGGTAAACAAATTGGGGTGTATACACACAATGGAAGAAATGAAATCGTGAAGCATATGACAAGGATAAACTTGGAGGGCATTATATTGAGTGAAGCAAGCCAGACACAAAAAGACACATACTGCATGATTGGGCTCTTATGAAATAAATATATTATATATAAGCTCATGGAGTTAATAATTAGAATATAGGTCACCAAAAAAGAGAATGAGCATAGAGAATGAAAACTGATGGTTAATCTGTGCAGAATTGGTTAAAAGGTTGTAAATCTCTGGAAATGAATGGAGATGGTGAGAGCACATCTTGCTGTTTGTGATTAGCAGAGCTTTTATATGGGTTTGACGGTGGTTGAAAGCTCAAGGAAATTTATATTACTAGAAAGAAAGCTTAAAAAATATAACATGTGTGATGGCTAGGCTAACGTGTCAACTCAGTCTGGGTGTTGGATCTGGCGAGCACTGGGCTAGGTGTGGAACAGGAGCATTTATGGACTTCGAACACCAGTTGGTTTGCTGCGTGGATGGCTGATTGCATCTGCATCCATCAGGGAGATTGCATCAGCAAAGGGTGATGCTTTTGTCCAGTCAGTTGGATGCCTTGAAGGGGGTTGGTTTCAGCATTCGGAGAGAATTTCCCAGCTCATTTTTGGACAATCAACCTCTCCCAGAAACTCATCAAGGACCTTTCATCGGACTTTCATCGGAGTCCCTGGCTTGCAGCCTGCCTGTGAAACCTGGACTTGTGCATCCCCACAGTCACGTGAGAGACTCTTATAAAATCTCATATTATTGATAGATATCTCCTGTTGATTCTGTTTCACAAGAGAACCCTAACTAATTGAGCTTAGTACCGTGAGTGGTTCTTGAGAAACAGAGTCTTAAACATGGGATGTCTGAGGTGGTTCTGGGAGTTTTGTAATTGGCTCTCTACTCTAATTGGACTCAGGGGTACTAATGACTCCCTTTCCTATAATGAAGAGGTTGCTAACAGTCCATGGCATGAGCTGGCAATACAGATACGCAAAATAGAATCACTGGATTCCCTTACTTCCAAGCTTATAAGAAGCAAGGATCTGAGTGAGAGTGTTTTCAACACCTTAAGATAATTTTGTGGAGTCAAAAAGTATAATGATGTTGGCTGGCTCCTCCTAGATACTCTGGATACAGTTACAAAAGAAAGATATGAGCTAAAGTCTTGAAATTTGAAACTTAAATTCCTCATGAATGATATGAAACTTTCTACGTGTGCCTTGAAAGAAAATCTTGTCTCCTGTAGCCACAGACTTGAGATATCTGAGAATCAAACCAAGACTCTCATTGCATGAGTAGCAGAATTACAGAGGAAACTAAAATCTCAACCTCACAGGGTTTCTGCAATTAAAGTGAAGGCATTGATTGGAAAGGAGTGGAACCCCAAGAATTAGGATGGAGACATATGGGATGATGATAATATTGGTGGAGACATTGGAACTCTAAATTCTGCTGAGACTTTACCAGATAAACTTGTGATGGCCTGCCCTGTGGAGACAAGACCTTGTCAACCTTGTATCATCCAGCTTCCAGCCTGCACCAGGGAGTCTGGACCTCCTTCCAGCCACAAGACCTATACCAGACAAACTCCAGCATGCACTGCCCAACTTCCAGTCTGCCATGAGGAATCTACTTTCCAACCCCTACCTGAAGAGATTAATCTTGTCTCACCAGAAGAAAATGCGAAGGAATTCCCTGAGGTCAGTAGCCTGCAAGATTTCTCTAATCTTTCTCCTTACCCACCTCCACCACCCCTCTTGTCTTCAAGACCTATTACTAGACTAAAATCACAACAAGCCCCCAAAGGTGAAATACAAAGTGTGACCCATGAGGAAGTACGCTATACTCTGAAGGAACTGCATGAGTTTTCCAACTTATATAGACAGAAATCAGGGGAATATGTGTGGGAATGGATACTAAGGGTATGGGATAATGGTGGAAGGAATATAAAGTTGGATCATACTGAATTTATTGATATGGGCCCACTAAGCAGAAATTCTGGATTCGATGCTGTAGCTCGAGGGGTTAGAAAGGGCTCTAACTGTTTGTTTGGGGTGGCTGACTGAAACATGGACCAAACGGTGGCCTAGCATGTCTGATGTTGAGATGCCCGATTTGCCCTGGTATACAGAGGAAGAGGGGATTCAAAGGCTTAGAGAGATTGGAATGCTAGAATGGATTTATCATTTGAGACCTGCCCACCCACCCCAGGAATGTCCAGAGAGGACACAACTTTAACCAGGACTGTGAGGAATAAATTTGTAAGACTAACTCCATCTTCTCTGAAGAGCTCTGTGGTTGCTCTTTTCTGTGGTCCAGATATTACTGTAGGGAAGGCTGTAATGGAATAGGAATCCTTAAGCATTATGGGGATGATCAGATCTTGTTCCAGTAAAAATCAAGTATCTGCAGTTAATCGCCAAAGGAAAGATGGGCGTGGGTACCGCAATGAAAGACAGGTTCAAAACAGCACACAGAATAGTCTGAGTCGCATGGAGTTATGGGGTTGGCTAATAAATCATGGGGTACCTAGAAGTGAAATCCATGGGCAGTCTACTAAATTTCTTCTGGATCTGTATAAGCAGAAGAGTTCTAGGTCGAGTGAACAAAATGAACTCAAATTACAGACACAGAGAATCACAGCCCCTAAATCAATTCCCAGACTTGAGACAGTTTACAGACCCAGAGCCCCTTGAATGAGAAGAAGGCCAGGTCCCCTTGGGGAAGGATCCTGTTAAACTGCCAAAAATTTACACTGTTAATCTTCCTCCCACCTTTCCTCAGGGAGACCTATGGCCTTTTGCCAGAGTAACTATGCATTGGGGAAAGGGAAATGATCAGACATTTTGGGGATTATTAGACACTGGATCAGAAGTCTTATTAATTCCAGGAGACCCAAAATGTCACTGTGGTCCACCAGTCAGAGTAGGGGCTTATTGAGGTGAGGTGATTGATGGAGTTTTAGCTCAGGTCCATCTCACAGTGGTTCCAGTGGGTCCCCAGACCCATTCTGTGGTTATTTCCCCAGTTCCAGAATGCATAATTCAAACAGACATACTCAGTAACTGGCAGAATCCCCACATTGGATCCCTGACCTGCGGAGTGAGGGCTATTATGGTTGGAAAGGCCAAGTGGAAGACTCTACAACTGCCCCTGCCTAGCAAAATAGTAAATCAAAGTCAATACCAGATTCCTGGAGGTATTGCAGAAATTTGTGCCATCATCAAGGATTTGAAGGATGCAGGGGTGGTGATTCCCACCACATCCCCATTCAACTCCCCTATTGACCTCTACAGAAAACAGATGGATCTTGGAGAATAGCAGTAGATTATTGTAAACTTAACCAGGTGGTGACTCCAATTGCAGCTGCTGTCCTAGATGTGGTGTCATTGCTTGAGCAAATCAACACTTCCCCTGGTACCTGGTATGCAGCTGTTGATCTGGCAAATGCTTTTTTCTCAATTGCAATTAGTAAGGACCACCAGAAATACTTTGCTTTCAGCTGGCAAGGGCAGCAGTATACCTTCACTGTCCTGCCTCAAGGGTATATCAACTCTCCAGCCCTATGTCATAATATTGTCCACAGGGGCCGTGATCATCTCACCCTCCCATGAGACATCACACTGGTCCATTATATTGATGATATCATGTTGATAGAAGTTACTGAACAAGAAGTAGCAAATACTCTAGATTTATTGGTAAGGCATTTGCTTGAGAGAGGATGGGATATAAATCCAACAAAAATACAGGGTCCTTCCACCTCGGTGAAATTTCTAGGTGTCCACTGGTGTGGGGCCTGTCAAGATATCCCTTCTAAAGTAAAGGATCCGCTGTTGCCCCTGGCCGATCCTACGACCAAAAAAGAGGCACAACGCTTAGTTGGCCTTTTGGATTTTGGAGTCAACACATTCCTCATTTGGTTGTGCTACTCCAGCCCATTTACTGAGGGACCAGAAAAGCTGCTAGTTTTGATTGGGGACTGGAACAAGAGGAGGCTCTGCGACAGGTCCAGGCTGTTGTGCAAGCTGCACTACCACTTGGACCATATGATCCAGCAGATCTAATGGTGCTGGAAGTTTCAGTGGCAAATAGAGATACTGTCTGGAGCCTTTGGCAGGCCCTTATAGGGGAATCACAATGCAGACCCTCAGGATTTTGGAGCAAAGCCTTACCATCCTCTGCAGATAACTACTTCCATTTTGAGAAGCAGCTTTTGGCTTGCTACTGGGCCTTAGTGGAGACTGAATGCTTAACCTTGGGCCATCAAGATACCATGACACCTGTGTTGCCTATTGAATTGGGTATTGTCTGACCCACCAAACCATAAAGTTGGGCGTGCAAAGCAGCACTCCATAATAAAGAGGAAGTGGTATATACAAGATAGGGCTCAAGCAGGTCCTGAAGGCACAAATAAGTTACATGAGGAAGTATGTAACCACCGTTGCCATGTTACCTTCTCTTTCCCAGCCCACAGCTTTGGCCTCTTGGGGAGTCCCTTACAAACAGTTGACTGAGGATGAGAAAACACAGGCCTGGTTTACAGATGGTCCTGCACGATATGCAGGTATCACCCAAAAATGGACAGCTGCAGCACTGCAGCCCTTTTCTGGGACATCCCTGAAGTATAGTGGTGAGGGCAAATCCTCCCAGTGGGCAAAACTTTGAGCAGTGCACCTGGTTGTTCATTTTGCTAGGAAGAAGAAATGGCCAGAGGTGCGTTTGTACCTGATTCATGGGCTGTTGCCAATGGTTTGGCTGGATGGTCAGGGACTTGGAAGGAACATGATTGGAAAATTGGTGACAAGGAAGAGCTACATGGGTAGACTTTCATCTGAGCCTCTGACTTGCAGCCTGCCTGCGGAACCTGTACTTGTGCATCCCCACAGTCGCATGAGAGACTCTTATAAAATCTCATATTATTGACAGATATCTCCTGTTGATTCTGTTTCCTGAGAGAACCCTGACTAATACAACATGGGACTGTATAACATAGTGAAAACTCATGTAAAATTAAAAAAATATGGGTGATATTATATATATGACTGTTTTTTCCAAAATATAAATACAAATAAACTAGAGAGAAGGAAACAATAGCCACTATGTATGGCACAGGAAGCATAGAGAGATTGAGATATGATGAGTTTTGTTTGCTTGCTTGTTTGGCTTTTGTTTATTATTATTATTATTATTATTATTATTATTATTATTATTATTACTGGGATAATGAAAATTCTCTAAAAATGATTGGAGTGAGGATGCACAACTATGTGATTATACCAAATATCATTGATTTAACACTTTGGATTGATTTATGCTTTATTAATATGTATCAATGAAATTGATTTGTAAAAAAATATATATGAAGAAAATTACCATTCAATGTAGAAATGTGAAAAATGTCCTAAGGCAGTATTTGAAACTAAAATTCCTATAAAAGTGTAGATGGAGAATTGCCTTCAGATTGGAGGAGCCTAGGGTAGTTTCACAGAAAAAGAATAAATATCAGATGAAGAGGAGAAGAAAAAGGAGGAGAAAAATCAGAGACTGAAAGAGGAGTAAGGATAAAGTTGGAATGTTCCTTGACTAGTGTTGGACAGGTTATTACCTGAAGGGTATTATTCACCCTTGGACAGAAAAAAACAGTAAACATGACAGATTTTCATAGAATCACCAATTTCTCAATAAAACTAGGAAAAATATAGAAGTAAATCTGACACATGAATACAATAGCCTTCTTAAAGCTACGTTGCCATGTTTTAAGTGATGTGGGTGGCTTGGACTGAGGAAGATATCAGTTCATGGCGAAAGAGTCTGGCATAGCACATAGAATTTAGAAAGTTACTCAGATAATTTCAAAATATAACCCTCCAAAACCTGCTAGAGAATAACTGCTTCAGAAAATTAATGTAGAGAGTCTTAGCCTCATGAGTTCCAATCTGCACAAGTAATATCACATTATGTCTATATTGGTTTTACATTTTTAAGTTACTTAAATCTTCTAAATTAAAATTGAAAAGGTCTTATGGGATTCAAAAGATTATTCTCTTTCCAAAGATATTAGGAAGTTCCACGTTCCTTACTATGTTTTGGAGTTGCATGGTGTTTTAGTTTTTTAGGCTGCTCCCCCAAATATCATGTCATGGGTTGGCTTAAACAATGGGACTGTATTAGCTCACAGTTTTCAGGCCAGAAAAATGTCCAAATCAAGGACATTTTTCTTGCTTTCGCCCAGATAGCGCCTTTCTGGGGCTGGCTGCTGGTAAACCTTGGTCCTTAGTTGGTCACATGGTAAGATACATGGCAGTGGCTCCTGGTCTCTTCCTTCTCCTCTGGGTTCCATTTCAGCTTCTTGCTTTCCCCTCCCCACCCATTCCATTTATAAAAGACTCCAGGAATAGCATTAAGATGCATCCTAAATGAGGAGGGTCACACCTTAGCTAAATAATTTCCCTAAAAGGTCCTACGTACAATGGGTCCACACTCACAGGAATGGATTAAGTTTAAGAACATATTTTTGTAGGGTGCATACAGTTCCAAACCACCACACATGGGTGTTATGTTCTGTGTGGAAACACTGTCCTAGTTACCTAACATGTTTATCTAAAAGGGGAGCAAAGGCTTTACTCTAAAGTAATGTATTTTACATTAAAAATAATTATAGTTTTTGCTTTGTCTTCATTTAGTCGAGATAAGGAGCTCCTTACACAGCTACAAATGATTTCTATCAGTGAAGAATTTAGTCCCCTCCTAATAACTTGATACAGTAATATAAAGTTGAATCATGGTTTAGCCTAAGACTAGATTATATACTTAAGATCAAATAATTAAGAAAAATGTTTTTCTTTTTTTCTACTTTGAAATACTTAAAACAAGTTTTTAAGATTAAAATATACATTTAAATATATTTAACAAAAAAAATTACGGAAAAAAATGGAGTATATCAGAAATACATTGGAGTAAGTACTACTGAACTGCAAGGTGCATCCTTTCTGGTTTTCTACCTGTATGCCTTAGGGCTGTGGTTAAGGTGACCAGATTTAGCAAATAAAAACAAAGAATACCCAATTAAATTTGAATTTCTGATAAAGAATTTTTTTTTTTTAGTATAACTATGTCCGAAATATTGCATAGAAACCCTAGTTGAGGATCGATACCCTTGCCTCACAAGGCATGGCTTTAGGATTATTGAGTAAATTTATAAAGGAAAAGGATCAACAAAGGAAAGCAGCTGTGTGAACACCTCTTTTCCCATCTCAAAGAAAGCCATATTAGGCACCTCTGAGTCTTCACTGCAGATCTGTATTGCAGCGAAGGGTTCACTCTTTGGTACCTTGCTGTCCCCAGGATTCTTCCTAAAATGCAAGCATAAGAGCAACCTTTTCAGTGGGGGAATACACAGGTTGCTTGGTGCAAATGGTATGAATTTAGAGTCCCAACTGTTTACAGAAGTTGTCTAGGAATTCCAGCTACCCAGGACCCAGAAACTTTATGGCTCCCTACTGAGGGAGGAAGCTTTAGTACCGTGGGAAGCTGAGCAGTGTTACTGCAGCCCCTCCCATGGGAGAAATATGGACTGGTCGTAGCCACCTCTTGCCTAGATCAACAAAACTCCTGGGATCATGTTCAAGTGATCATGCTTACTGCATTTTAGCTATGTTTAATTTCTGAGTTATACAGATTATAATTCTTAGATGTGGTAGACAGAATAATGCCCCCCCCCCAAAGAGGTCCATATCTTAATCCCTAAAACCTGTGAATATGTTACATGGTAAAAGAAACTTGGTAGATGTGGCTAAGTTTGGGATCTTGAGGTGAAGAGAGGATTATGTGAGTGGCTCCAATGTAATCACGAAGGTCCTTATAAAGGGGGGAAGGGGAAAGATCTTATGCTTATAGCTGAAAGTGGAGGAAAGGGCCATGAGCCAAGGAATGCAGGCAGACTCTGGAAGCTACAAAAAGCAAGGAAACATGTTTTCTCCTAGAGCCTGAAAAAGGAACTCAGCTCTGTGGACCCATTTTAGACTTCTAACCTCCAGAACTATGAGATAATAAATTTTTAGAATTTTAAGCCACTAAGTTTATGAGTAATTTGTTACAACAGCAATAGGAGATGGATACATGGAATAATATATTTTGTAGACTGAGACAAAAAAATAGATGGCCATTTTCTTGCCAAAAAGAAGTAAAGATAAAACATGTTTTGTAGAAATGGTACCATTTTCTTGCAATTCTGATCAGAGATTAAGCAAATGGGTGTTTGTGAAAGAGACTAAATGGCACAGTAGGCAATATGCAATAGCTGAAAATCTCATTTTACAAAAATATTAAAATTTAAATAATGGCCAATGTTCAAAGATAAAGTAGAAAATTTTTTCTTTAATACCCCCAAATTATGCCTCATTTTACAATTTTATTAAATAACTTCAGTTATCATCTAAATAAAGGTAAGGATCTTGAGGATTTGAGTGTATTAGGTTGAACTTTTATATTAACCTCTCTATTTAACATCAAATGTGCCAGACATGCTTAATGAATCTTTAGCAAACAAGCAGGGAAGTCAACACACCCAGGAGTCATTGGGGAAGATTTCAAACACAAAGAACTTAAGCCAGCATTGAAAAATAGATAAGCAGTAAAAAATTAAAAAGTGAAAAGGAAGATACTTTTTGAGAGAGGAAGAGCATAAGCAAGAGTTCAGGGGCAAGAATAATTGAAACAACTTTGGGAAAATATGAGGAAATATACTTGCCTGGAGTAGACAATTATTACTGTGGGATACAGTCCCGATTAGGTAAGATGAGTAACATCTTTGGGTTCTAACATCATAAATTCATATTTAAATAGCAGGAAAGTATTACAAGCTCTTGAGAAGAGACCTAATGAAAATCGTGTTTTTTAAAAAATCCAATAGGAATAATTAAGAAAGCTTGTGGGAGACCTCGAGGACAAGAAAACTAGAAATATCAGCAAAGATTCATGAATAATGTCACCAGAAGGATGGCTAAGAGCAATTAAGAGAAAATGTGAGAAATAAATGTGAACCTAGCACTAGGACAGGATATAAAGTCCCGAAGAAATTGCAAGTAAAATAAAAACAGAATTTAAAGATGATATTTCAAAACACTAGCAAAATTATAGAATTTAATAAATATATCTTTTTGGAAAATAAAGCTAGTTTACTAATTTACCTTATATAAAGTACTAAATACCAAATTAAAGATCCAAATGTTAAATATTTAAGTATATGATATAAAATTGTAGGATAGTTTCATTTTATAATCTTAGGGTCAATAAGCTCATTCAAGTATAAAACAACATTCAAAAACCATAAGAGAAAATACTGATATAACTTCATAAAAATTTAAGCTTCTATATGGCAAAATAACACAGGGACCAAGTAAAAGCAAATGAAAAATTGAAGTAAACATTTGTATTATATATGACAGAAAAGGATCAATACCTAAAATATTCTACAAATCAATGAGAAAAAAAAAATAACATTAAAAAATGTAAAACAAAATCAAGCAACTCACAGAAGGGCTTATATTTGGCCATTTTAACATATGTAAAGAACCTTATTCTCATTAATGATTAACTAAATTCAAATCCAAACATCCACTTAATCTTTTTTCCTTAATAAGATTGAAAAAGTTTAAAGATCATAAACACAGTGATGCGTCATGTGGTAGAAAATATGGAATTGCATACATTCATGTAGAAGAATAAAATTGCACTTTTTGGATTGCAGTGGATAATATATATCAAAATTTAGTTATGCATTCCCTTTGACCTGCTGTTTTACTTTTAGAAAATTATCCTGTAGAAACTCAATTATATACAAAGATGTGTATAATAACAGGATGTCTATTTTTTCTAACTCTGAAATATTTGATGTCAATGTCTATCAATTAGCTGTGGGTAAATATAATTTACTTAAATAGAATAAACACATACAATGTAACCCTGAAACTTTTAATCAGGATAAGATCTATTTATATGCACATGTACACTACACACAAAATGTTTGATGGGAAAAGCAGAATAAAAAATCATTTTATGTTGCTAAGTAAAATAAAATGGCCACCTGCATAAGGTGTTTCTCAGAGAAGACCTCTTTCAGAGAAGAACTTTTCCAGCAGACATAAATAATTGACCAGCAGGGGTTTTCTGAGACAACTGAACATACCCTACAGGTGGCTGATAAGCAACACCTGGTGATAAAACTAATTGGGGTCTAATAGAGAGAGCTTAACAGAATGAACAAGCATACCACACTAATCAATGTGTATCTGCTCTCCATTTTGCAAGATCCCTTAACATACAATGGAAACAATGTGAGCCAGTCATGTAATTTCCTCACTTACTTCCTCATTCACCCTGTATGAGTTTCCCCTTTCATCAGTGGAGTTCTCTTCTAGTTTCTGAATGGGATGTTGCCCAATTCATGAATTGCTCAATAAAGCTGTAAGATCCTAAAGTGCATGAAGAGTTTTTTTTTTTTCTTTTTTTAGCAATGTATAGCAGATTTCCATTTATATAAAAATAAATATATTTACTTAAAACACTAAAAATAACTAGAAAAATATAATAAATAGTTATCACTGACTCTTTGGGAATTAAATGTTACAGAAACAAATTCTACTTTCTATACCTCCAACTGCTAAAACTATTTTATACCATGTGTTAATTAATAATAAAACTACTGAAACATTCTTATTTTTTAATAAAATAGAGAAAATGGAAGAAATTCAAGCCATTAAAAACAGAATTGAAAGGATTTAGTAACATTTGGATATAAAGTAAAACAAAAAATAAAGAGAGTCAAATATAATCTAGGGTTTTAATAGGTTTGCATTGTAGTGTCACTAACATGAAAAAGAGATGAGAAATTCCTTTTGGGATATACTGCTGCATTTTCCGATCACATTTATCTCGCTTTATTTGCTACTACCTTAGTGTGTCTTCCAACTATATGTATTCTTTTCTCATCCCCTTACAAGAAGCCTACAATAGTAAACACTTGAAAAATGTTTACTGAATTTAAACTTCAGTTTGAAGTTTGAAAAAGACATCCTTTATGAAGCGTCTTGAAAGTAGTTTGGGATATAAGCTTAAATGTCTCATCAAAACTTAACACATAACAGAAATTTGGAAGGGATTATCCTTAAGGCATTAGAATGAATGGGTTTTCTTGAGAAAATTGTCAAAGCGGATGGGAGAATAAAGGAAATGTTTTTGTTTTTTTTAAAAAAAGTAAATTATGTGTGGTTACATTAAAAAGAAGGAACTAAGATAGGGCTGTCAAACTGAAGCCAAAAAGAATGTTTTAAGAAAGAGTAATTAAAAAAAAAAAATTTAAATGGCTTATTGTGTATTAGAGAAAATAACCTGAGTAACTTACACCACTCTTGGCAAAAAGATTTGTGTTGTACTTTGAAAGAGTGTGTATAATACTGGAATAATTTCTTCATTAAATATTTGATAGAATTCACCATTGTCATCATATGGGCCTGGAGTTCTATTCATGGAAAGATATTAAGTAAAATTTAATTTTTCTATCAGAATTTTAATTTCTTTTGTACCAGTTTTGTGTAGAATTGTATTTCAAGGAACTTGTCCACTTCAGTTAATTATTGAATTTATTAGCATAAAGTTGTTTGACATTCCCTTATTTACTTTTCAAAGGCCAGAAGCTTTGTAGTGATATCCCCTTTATCATTCCTGATAATTCATAATTTGTAAAATATAAGTTAATTGTGCTAGGGCTTTATTTTTATTAATCATTTCAAATGAGCATATTTTATTGATGAAAGAGAAAAATGGAAGCATTTAGGGACATGCATCCCCTCTCACCAAGATTCAAGCAATAGGTTATTACCCTCAAAGGGATAGGGGGTTTGGATTCTAATGAGTCAAATACTTATTAAAATTCAAGTTACCTTGCAATTCAGCTCACTGGCCAACCAGTCTTTTATCCATTCAACGAATATTTTTTGAATACCTACTATAGTCTAGGCACTGTTTTAATATCCATATATACTCTTCACTAATAAAAAATGTAAAAGCTCCTATTTAATTTAACTCACCTTAATGCAGCTCTACATTATATACAGTTTAATGCAGCTCTCTATTATATAGCCCAAACCATACTCCTCCTACTCACCCAAAAAAGACAATCCAAATTCTTCTCTCTTAATTAATTCAGCTATAAGTAAGAATCTGAATGATATCCTTTTCTTCTTTGATTTTTCGGCAGTCCTGTCTTAATCAGTTATCTATAGACAAAAAGGTAAGGCTAACCTCTGCAAACAGAACTATATACAATAAAAAGAAAAGACAGAAGAAAGAAAAGGAAAATTATCTTTTAAAAATAAATAGATGCATGTCAATGAGAAGAAAATAATGATTGACAATATATATCACTTTTCCTTGCAACTGATCACCAGTCTATAACTGCTATTTATAATTTATAATTTCCTCCCATTCCAGTATCACAGCAGTTGGGAGTTTTCAGATGTGGTGGCAAAGACATTTAATTCTGAAAAACCTGGGATCATATTGGTCTTACCTACATGATTGTATTTGTCTTATATGTTATCTCTGACATGAGGAATCCCCTTGGTTCTATTCATATTCCTGCCTACCCCTTCTCTTTCTGTATTATAGTCAGAATCAATAACCCAGCCCTTTTAGTTTCTCAGCTGCTAAAACAAATATCATACAAGGGGTTGGCTTAACAATGGACATTTATTTGCTCATAGTTTCAGAGGCTAGAAGGCTTGCTTCCTCCTAGGGTCAGTATTTTCTGGCTGGCCGGCAATCTTTGGGATCCCTTGGCTCTTCTGTCAGATGGCAATGCACCATAGCAGTGGCATTTGCTCCTTTCTCTTCTGGATTCCGTTGACTTCCAGCTTCTTGCTTCTCCCAGTGGCTTCTCTCATTCATGTCTATTTACCTTTGCTTATAAAGATTTAAGTTATTGGATTAGGACCCACCTTAACTAATATCATCTTCAAAGGTCCTATTTACAAATGGGTTCACACCCACAGGACCAGGGGTTGGGACCTGTTACATGCCTTTTGTGGCAGACAAGATTCAGTCCCCAACACCAGCCAAAACCCTGACCTCCCTTTTTGTCTGTGTTATATGGAATATTAGGAAGCAGTTTCAACCTTCAGTCCAAAAAGAACAAATATTGAGTCATCTAACAGAAGCACTCATTCCTTGGATAATCAAATTTTTTAGCCAGCACTCTTGGTGGTGTGGGAACAAAGAGCAAAAATCTTTTAGAAATAATAAAGTATTACACTCAATTTTATGTCTTCATTTCTCAGTCCTAGGTGTCTAAGATTTGTAAGAAATAGCAGCGGATATTTATGGGTGATTTGAAGATCATAGCACCTACTGTAGAACTGCAACTGCATGCCAAACCTACAAGATCTGCCACTGTAACTGATTCTTGAGGAGAACATCTCATTATTCTGTAAGACCTGTTATTTCTGGAGGATGGGATACATAAGAGCAGTCCATCAGCCCATTGCCCCTTTTCCTTTGTTATATAGTTCATTTATCATATATAAACTCAATGATCCATAGAGCAGATTATCTTGTCCACCCAGTAATAAAAGCTTACCCTGCATAAACGAGCAATCAAAAGGAACACTTGTCTTCTGAGCTTATCTCAAAGGTTCTTTTGTGTGAATATTACCCAAAGCTCCACTTAACCAATTCTCCAAATAAGTAACCTATCCTATTAAATAGACCATAGATTAAAATGTGCTCATCTCACACCATCTCTCTTTTAGGTCAAGGTGGATAATAAAATTCTCTGCTCTAAAATCCTCCTACTAAGAGGTTTTCCATTTTCTACAGTCTTTAAGTGCCTCATTTAGTGAGATCGTAATGTTGTGACATCCCACTTCTGAATATTATCAGCGTATTGTGTAAACTAAACTAAGAAATTTTTCCTAGTCAGGTACTAGTCTTCATTATGGCCAAAACTTATTTCTCACGTGGAAAATTAGAACATGGCTATTCTCTAAAACTCAAGAGACCAAAGCTATGATCCTTCTACTAAGATTTGTCACCTACTTCTTGAGTGGAATATGAGTTACTTGTTTCTTTTTACTTTTTTTTTAAGTACTATGTTAAAAAGTGACTAATAGAAAATTTAAAATTGCCTATGTGACTTGCATAGTAGTCTATTGGACAGCTCTGTTCTATAGGTTTTCACTCTAAAGAATGAAATGACTTCCCAGATATTAACACTAGGTTAGAATTAATGTCTTTGAAATAATTGGCAATTTTCCTTTGCCCAATCAGTAGTTAACCTGATAAATGCAGATGGAGAAAATCAGGGAAGATTGTAAGTGCACAGCTGTGAAGTTAATGCACCATCCTTCCTCAAAAGTGCTCAGTCACCACTTCATTCAAAGGGCTCGGGTACAGTTTATTAGGCAAAATATTGCAGCTCTCTGTTGGGTGGCTCAAATAAACTCTTTTGTTATTTTAACTACGTCTACCTTGAGTTCTTCTCATCCCTATTCAAATTTGGAGCCTATTTCAACTATGGAATCTCTCATTAACAACTCTAATCTAGAAAGATTTTCTACATGATTTTATAAGATATAGCTATTTCCTTCACCAATATATATCCAAAGGCCTTGGTGAAAAGAGTGTTTACTGGGTCTTCCTAGAAGATATGATTATGGAGTGAGTGAGTGGATTGTGCAAGGTAAATCCTCTACAGAATTTTGTAGATTATATCAAGGAAATATTGACATATGACTTTCATTCAGTGTAGAAAATTTGAGTCTAACTTTCAATTAACCAAATGAAAGAAACAATAGAATTGCACATGAAGCCAAAATTTCTGGTAAGTACATTCATATGAATAAATTAAACCTAACGTAAAATTCCCTTCCTCCCTACTTGATAAAATTCCCTTAGGATGTATTGCCACATTTATCTCCATTTCTTCCTCCTCTTCTCTCCTCAAATTAACAAAATCCTGAAATCCTTTTGGTGTGTGAGCTGTCTGTCTACATGTTTGACTTCGTTAATTGGTCTCCTACACATACTGGAATTGGATTCTAATTATAGGTCTGGAGATAATGAGGAGTGATGCAGAAGGGACATGAGAAAAATTAACTTCCTCTTGAAAGGTAAACTCCTGTGACAAGGCTCTAACTGTTTTTCTTCAAATACTGGTGGAAAAGCATTATAAGACAAGGGAAAGGAAGCTTTGTTATCAGGCAAGGAAAATTGAGCACAGTGTGAATCTGGTTATTCCAAGACACGTCTACATTACACAAAGGCCCAAAATCTCTGAAACAGTTCCCATAGATAATTCTTCCCCACTCTATCACTCCCAAAAAATGTAGAGAAAAAATAAATTCAAATTTGTGTTCCATCTCCTGATATCACCAAACTCAATTCCATGAAACCACCAAGGGCTAAAAAATCCTAAGTTAATTAAGTTGCTTAACAAATTGAAGCATGTATAATAACATGGAAAGTTGCATAATTCAGTTTGCAAAACTAATATAAGCATGCTTTCAAATACGGAATTTATAAGCTTAAACCCTAAAAAGCTCTCTAGGATAATCTAACATAAAATTAGAAGTAAAAAAAATTAAATGAAACAACAGTAAATCAGAGTTGGCAGTGTATTACACATGATCTAGATGGATATATCTTAGGATATTTTAGGTAATATAGTCATGTAATTTATTAGATTAAAGGTAAAATAAGATGTCTTCACAGATGATGAAAACTTTTTTAAACAATATTTAACCACTGTTAGTTAAAAACTCCCAGCAAATTTGGAACAGAAGCTAAAAAACCAAAAGCCTAATGAAGGTTATCAACCAGAGAACTTCAAATTCATAAACAACCTACCAGCAAACATAATCATATTCACTAAATTCATAAACAAGACTAATTACTATTGTCCTCATGTTCCTAGCTAAGAGAATATCCAGGAAAAAATGATGAGTAGGTGTAGGGTTCAAACTATAATTATTGGCAGGTGATATGATTTTCTACAGGTAAGGAATAATCCTATCTGCCCATCAGCTCATCTCTCCCTCACCAGTAAGGAGACTTTCATGCACAGCATTTGCTCCTCCCAGAGGATCAACATGAATGAGAATCTGAAATTCATAGTGATCCAATACTCCACTGAGCAGAATTAATTTATTTAATTTCCCTTCTCACTTGTGTTTCCTCCTTTCTTGGCTCTAGTCCTCTTGTGTGCCTCCTCTCAAACAAAGCAAGCTTTGTCTCCAATTCCTATCCCAGGGTCCTGTAAGGCAGGAGTCCTTGCAATATACATCATTTCTCTTCAGGAAATGCATATAGTTCTAAATCTGTTGTGCCTGTAATATCAGTTCAGGGGGAAAGATCAGAGATCTGACCGGTGGCCTCAGGTTCAAGCTGTGCTTTACAATTTAACCTTATTCTTATTGAAGATGATTTTTTAAAAAAATCTCCTCCTCTGCGCAATGATTTGGATTTAGAACTTGGTAAAGAAAAATAATAAATTGACACTCCACCATCAGTTTTGCAGCGTTCCTGCTCTATCAGAAACACAATTTGAATGTATTCAATAAGGTAGTGAGATAAGCATAGAAAAATGAATACTATTTCAGCACCCAACCTACCAAAAATAATCTATTTCACAATAGAGTAATATAATTCCCAGGGGAAAAAAACCAGCAAAATATTTGGAGTTTTATATGACATATTATTGAAACCCACACAGTTGAAAGGAATGTTGAATAAATAGAAAGATCTAGGTCAATGTTTTCCGGAATCTAACTATTCTTTGGATTTATTTCTAATCATACTTTCTGAAATGTGATAAACCAATTCTTGTATTCCTACAGAAAGGGGAATGTGCAAAAGTACATAGGGAAATTATGAATAAGAAGAACAAAGACTCAACATTTGACCTGCCAAACAGCAAAAATTAATACCATAATTAAACAGAATATCATGGATGCAGGAATAGCACATTAGAAGAATACAATAGTGAGTACACAAAGTAATTTGTGCACAGTTATAAATTAGTATATGATAAGCAAGGCATTTCAAATAGGTAGAATAGTCAACAGTAGTTCTCTTCAATAAATGCAGTGGGGAATATTGGCTACTCCCACCATACTCAAAAACAAAGGCCATTAAATGAAGGCATACAAAATCCTAAGGGCATAAAGTAAAACCTGAAAAATATTCTTCATTAAAAATATATGGCTAGGATAAAAGATCATAAATATAATCAAAAGATGAACACTTGACCGGAAGAAAAAACAATATTTAATAAATGTTACTGTTCATAATACAGACTAAGAAATTTTTCAAAATGTGCTTCTGGCACAGGAAAAAAATGCAATGGCCACTTAATATATGAAAATTAATTATTATATGAAATGAAGTTCAACCTGACTAATAACTACAGAAACACAAATTAAGCACTAGGATAAATTATTCATTATTCATTAAATTGGCAAAACTTAAAAGCATTTAAATTAATAGTTAATGTTGGTTAAATTGTGAAAAAATGAATATCCTCATATTGTTGGACACACTCTATGTTGTACAGCATTTTGGAGGGGATTTCATCACTGTTTCAAAACTAAATCTATAGGCGGATGGATGTGGCTCAAGTGGTTGGGCTTCTGTCTCCCATATGGAGGGAACTGGGTTCAATCCTCGGGACTTCCTGGTGAAAAAAAAAAAACAAAAAAACTAAATCTACCTACTCTTTGAATAATCACAATTGAGTAATACAATGATATACATACAAAGGTGCTTGGTGAAGCAATGTAGAATTGTTTATAATATTTATAACATAGAATTTTAAATAATCTAAATACATGTTTAAATATATTACACTATACTCCTATAATGGAATACAATGCAGTGGTTACCAAAGATCAAGCTAGAACTATTAATGATGTCATGAAAGATCTCTAGAAAAGGAAATACAGTTGGGGAATAAATAGAAGTCAATCTCACGCATTTACTCTATAACCATCTGAATTGGTGATTTTTTATAATCATCAAGTATTTAATTTTTCTTTCACAATGTTTAAACCAATTAACAGGATATAGCTAATCAGAATGGTTAACAAGTCCTGATAATTGATCCAGGTCACACCACCATATTGATTATGCCCCTATTAACAACGCTCATCAAGGCAGCTGAATGCAACACAATTTCAAATTATGCTTGTATTAAAAAATGAATCATGGAATATCTCTGAGTCCCAAAATTCTTAACATCTACTCAACTTTCCAGAAAATTCTAATGTAAAAAGGTGAAAGATTCATTTGTCAGCCATAAATACTCCCAAGAGATTAGAAGCTCCATCTTGTCTTGTTCACAACTCCATCTTCAGAACCAATATAGTGCCTGACACATGGGAGCTAGCCAATATAAATTTTTTAGTTCAATGTAAATAGAATCAAATATGATACCACTCTTTTATAAAATAGCAAGCAATAATTTAATTTCTTTTACTTGATCTGTTTCTCTTGATATTTTATTTCATTTACTTTCCTATATTAAATTATATTAAGTCTTCAAAATTAGCTGTTCTTTTCAGGTTTCCATTCAAAACAAAATATTTATCATGCTTAATATTTTGAATATTACCTATGTTTTAAATCACGAGTTTATTTAGCATCCTTTATGTTCTCAAACAAAAGCTTAGGAAATTAGGCATTTCTCTCAGACAGTTCCTAACTTATAGCTTCCAGAACTAAGTAGGTTTTTTTGAACTTGGTTCAACCAGAATCTTCATAGTATTGCATTTTTTAAAATGTTGTGGCAAGGAATCAGTAGTTTACCTCACTCCTCCAACCTATCAGAAATGTTGTGAAGAAAAAAAAAAAATATATATATATATATATATATAAATCCAAGATGGTGTCATTCTCCTGGAAACAGAGCAGGCATCAAAATCTGTGATAGTTAGTGTAATATCCTCAAGCCTGCCTATGAGCTGGAGGGGGTTGGGGGGACAACAGAACTCTTTGGAAACAATTAGTTCTATGATCAGTTCCAATGCTTGATTAATAGGGAAAATATTTTATCTCATCATGATTTTAGAGTGTGTCATCTTGGAGAAACTAATAATTATCTTTGGGATATTGTTTGAAATAGTGTAAATTATTAGTGACTAAAATATTATTAAAGCAATTAGTGAGTCTGAGGCTGTCTCTGCTGAGAAAGATGTACTAGATTTGAAGGCATTCATTATACCTCATGGGACCAGAGTCCCAGGATATTGAGAGGAGACAAATATCAATCAATATACACTGAGCTGATGTCTTAGGAACTAGACTGCTAATAGAACCTGAAAGACTTGGAAAATAATTAAGGAGTAATAGGTCCCCTTACAGAAGAGAGACAGACCTTCCTTAGGATGTAACTGAAAAGTGGTCCCTCTTCCTTGTGGGAGGGTTTGAGGTTGCAGCACAGAAAGATTTAAGAAAGGGGTTATTTAGTGGGAAGTAGTGGACTTAAGGGCAGGATAGGGAAGAAAAGGCAAGAAGAATACTCCATGAGCCCCTATTTTCTGAAGACTTGCAAACATGTGCCTTCCTTGTGTCATAGAAGAAAAGTCTGAATTAGCAGGTCCAGAGATTTTCAAAATATTTTTCAGTATCCACAATAAGAAATATATTGTATACATATAACTGAAACAAAAAATCCAAAACCATACTTACTTTGGCTCTGTGCAATAAAGTGCATATTTTCTATTTTTTTATTTTAAAAAATGGTCACAATCTTAATCACAAAACACTTAACTAGAACAATAATATTTTCCCTTTAACATTTTAAGTCACTATGACATTGCACTAAAGTATCTTCAATTAAGACTTTTGTATTTTCCTCATGGTCTTCCTCTATGTTTCTTTGCAGACTGAAAAGAAAATCTGGCAAGGCAAAGAGGGGAGGGCTAGGATATCTGCTCTACGTCTTCCTTTGTCAGGCCCAGGAAGAGAAGGGACATGAACTGATTAGGTGGCCTAGAACAGAAAACTCCCAGTACTATTGCCATCAAAAGAGAGTACTACCATCCTGCAGAGTCCAGAAATTAAATGCAAGCTAAATAGTAAGACCAAACCTTCTTTTGGCCAGCCTGTGGGCTAGCAAAGGTGACCCTTTGAGAAAAGAGAAGGAGTAGTAAATTTTTAGGTTGCATATATATTAAATAGTATTCCAAATTTTTTTAAAACTAAAATCAGCTATGGATAATAAAACTTAGAGAATACCTAGCTGACATCATGTTTTCTTCCTCTGCAAAGAAGGTCTAACCAAAAGGAGTGAAAAACACCCTTGAAAGGAAACCCAAATACACTTCCCACAATTCCTTTGGTGAATGTATTTGAGAAATCCTCAGGTTCTAAATTAAATAAAACTGAGATAAAGTCCTTAATAGAGAAAAAAGAACAGAGGTGTCCTTTCCAAGTGACTTTTATGATTAGCCCCAAACCTTAACTATAAGCTAAGAGTTCATACCAATGATTAACCCAGGAACAAAACTCCTCTACAATATTAATTGATGTAATAAAATATTCTTCCTCAGGCTGCTTTTGGCACATTCATTTTATTATCAAGTAGGCAACCAGTCATAGGAGTTATAACTCTCTTTTTTGTGCTCACATGCTGGGATGAAGTAATAGATAGCATGATGAGCTAGCCCTTTATAACATTGCTCCGGAGAAACTAAAAAATGAAGTTGTCTCTTAAATCACAGAAATTATCAAGGTAAGATTTAAATTCATGGTGTTGTACACAGGACTTTCAGAGGGATATTGTCATACCTTTTCCTCTGCACTTGGTTCCTTATAGGATCTGCTGGCCTAAATTATATCCTTCTTATATAAGGACACCTTTATAATTTATTCAATTAGAAAAGATTTGCCATTTTAAGCCTCCAAAGCAGTCAGCCAAACCTAGTCTTAAATATAACATTTGATTATGATAAATACTATGCTTCAAAATTAATATTTATGTAATTATTCTGCTCCCTATAATATGGGCTAAAGTTAGTTTTGTGACTTTTTCTGCTGTGAGGCACTTTCATTGCCATATCCAAAATCTAAAATTGTGATATACTTAATATATGCTATGTAAGAAAATCCTTCTAAGTTTTAGAGATCTAGATTGCTATCTGGAGAAAATACAAAATGACTTTTTTCTCATTACAGAGAGTCCATGATATCCTGAGGCAAAACTCATACTATCTACTCACCATTTCTAACAAACTGGATTTGTTTTCCAACCACAACCAACTCCCCTAGAATAAATGAAAGGGATTTACAATTAGTTCTCACTTGGCAAGCCCAGGGCAATGCTATTTTTAAGTTATATTTTCTAATAAATTCCCAGACTAAAGAATGGTTTGCTGACCTACCTGTAAGCAAAGCCCTGGATATTGTTCTTAAAATGCAGCGATACTCCCCTCCATCTATCTTCAGAATCTTGATAACTGGTCTCATTGTAATGCTGACTCCACTTCTTTGGTCACTGATTGATATGGTCTACAAGAACAGTTGAAATGAAATGATGGCTTTAATTTGGGGGATACCTTCTTGGAAAACCCAGGTTTGTTCTAAAACATAGTACGTATCTGAAAGAAAGTGAAAAGTATTTGATCATCTGCTATGTGGCATTGTAGATCAAGCAGACTTGTGACTAATTTTGACTATCCATTTGGATCTTCTTCATCATAGATTAACATCATCTTTTTTTTTTTAATTAGTTTAACTTGTTTGGGCTACAGGAGAAATCGTCAAATATATTTTGACTATAGATCATTTTTCGAATGGGAATAAATTTAAATTTTCATAGATCTACAACAAATACATATTTTAAGTTCTATATATGGCTCCTTGTTTTCCTACTTTGATTTTTTAAATCATTCTCTTAGTCTCTAAGCCAACTTTACCCTCAGGATTACACTGTATTTTTCTTCCTCTATTACCATTACCTGTGCATTTTTTATTATTTTTCACCCAGTTCTTGAGCTACTCTTTCTATTTTCTATAACTTTTCTTATCTAATATCATATGACTTAAGACAAATCTATTATTCCAGCCTGAAACTCAAAACAGATAAAAATTTAAAGTATTCGGCATCACACGTTTAACAAAAACATCATCATGTTGTTGTGCTTCTGCTCATCATTAGATCTATAATATCAATGAAAAATATGTTCCTAATGCAGAAATCAGTCACTTGCTATTTAGAAAAACAACAGAAGGATGGCAATAAAATTAGTTTCCCCAACCCAATTTTAACATATCGGGAAAGATTAGAAGTTACCTAAAACCCCTATTTTCCAAGGAGATATTGCCTAAAAGATTCAACAGAGCCAGCATTTCAGCTGAATGTTAGGAGCATCACCCAATGAGATAAAATAGAAAGGATTTCCTCATTTCTTGCCCACAAATTTCCTAAAGTACTTTTTCTTAAGACCTGAGGGACAGCAGCAAATGCTCACAATAAAGTTTATTCTCCAATCCAACTTGCTGAATCTTTTTGTTCCAACTATGCTTATTTTTAGTAAGAGGTAAGTGGATTCATTGAACCCAAAGTAGAGCCTTCCTCCCTCCCCCTTCTATCACACAAGTGGCTACATTACTGTAGCAGACACAAATGCTGCCTGTATATGCTCTTTGTAGGGTACTTGGGGAGTGAAAGACTTCGTGAAGCTGAAAGAAGGCTCATTGGAATTGATGTTCAATTTCTAGATGCTTCCAAAAAATTTATTTTTATCTCATCTGCTTCATTTGGAGTGATGGTATCTATGCCGTGGCTAAAAATCCATTTGGCAAGAGGGTGAGGAACGAAAGGACAAGATGGTAAGCTGGTCCCTTTATTATGCCTACACATGGCTCTCTTCTGTTAAGCTGCAAAAGAACAAACTAAATTTACCAGATTTACCAGAGCAAACACTGGCATTTAGATTGTTGTGACGAGCACAGTGACTAGAAACAAGAGAACACCCCACAAGTCTGCATTCCTTTCACACTCTCTAGAGAAACTTGCCCAGTGTCCTATATCACCTGCCCCCTCTTCCATGACCAGAAAGATGGACTAAACATAATGATGTTGTTGCCAACCACCGAGTCCATAACTGTAATATACCCTATTCGATATCTAAATTGTTTGTGCAGACACTCACTATCCTATAAAGCATAAAATTTTCAACTTCAGTCACTGATTCCTAAAACTTGGGTGACTCCCAGAACATAACCTCAGAACCTTGGAGGGAGCTTCAACATACTTATTAAAATAAAAATAACTACCATTTATTAAACACTTAAATATTTCAGGCATTGTGTTAAGTGTTTTATATAATCCCAATTAATACTCAGAATAACCATATGTCGTTGATACTGTTATCACCATTTGCATCTGAAAAAACTGAGGCATGAAGAGTTTAATTACCTTTTCCAGTGTCACAAGGTGGAGTAGAGATTTTAATATAGACTGTCTAATCCAAAATCTCATCTTTCTAAACTTGCTTTATTCCTCTTCCTCTGCCAACTGCCTTCACGGTTACTGATCCAAAATTCTTTACTGTGCTATTATATGAACCTTCACAACTTTGACAATGTTTTTGAGACTAAATAAACAATATTTCTGTCCTAGATAAAATTGAAATGAGGGGCCCATAGCTATGAAAGTAGGGTAGTTTTGCCTTTGGAGGAACATTGTTGGGCCTTGCTGAATATAAAAATTTAGTTTATAAATAAAACTATGTTTAGTTTATGTAGCAAATATGTGTATTCCTTCAAATTCCATTTTATTTAATCAAATTTTATATCTCATTTTGTAAAGCTAATTAATGCCTCTTTCCTTAGCTTTCAAAAAGTCTGACTCTAGACACAGTTCAAAATTATCTAGCATGTATGTGACTTCCCTGAATAAGATTTTTTAAATTGAAATAAAGAGGTGAGAACTTATTTATTTGAAACAGCCCTCTAAATTTGGTAACCTTTGAATTAAATATCTCTATCATCTTAATAAGAGTTAATGCCACTTAACATTTCACAGAACCTTAGATAATTATTGAGATTAGTTTCATTAATTGGATGTACAAATTTCATTTCAAAATGCTGAATCTAGTTTGGATCAGATATTTGGAATTCTTCCTTCTCATTTTTAAAATTTGTTACAGATGCTAGAAATACAGAGTCTCACTTGCTCCATATATTTCAGTAATTATTCCCATCTAAGTGCTATTTTTGTTAATTTAGAGACTAATTTTCAGAGACTAGGTCAGTTCCCTAGGTGAATGGATATGGCAGCTGCCACAGTATTTTTAAAATAAAGGAAGTTTCTAATAGAAAATCATGTAACTTTAAAATTATGAATAGAATCACAAATAATACAGATTTCTTTAAAATTAGGATGAGAGAACATGCTATATAAGGGCCTGCCTCAGATTGCCTTTGTGTTCACATATATCTGACATATGCATAACTTACCTTCTGAAAAAAAATCTGACTTTATAATTACAAGTGTTTTTTTATAAAATATTAGACACTCTAAGTCATTTTCTATATATCTGTACTATATTCCTTTGAATGAGGTGGTATATGGTTATGAACATATATATATCATTGTTAAACATAAGTGAATTCTACTTTGTGAAGCTCAAACTATGGTGAAATTCTTTGATTACCCTTTGGGAATTTCTAAGGGTATGTTCAGAGGTTACTAATGATTTGGCATTCTGTTCTAATCCATCTTCAGGACCAAACCTAAACAAAATACTGATTGATGAACACATCCAGTTTGGTTGATTTAACCTGGCATAACCTCAGGCATCCAACTTGCAAGTATCTTCATATTCACCCCTCAGGCATTCATTATCAAACGTTGTTCCTTAACAATACTTCCTAGATGGTTATTCTCTCTTGAATCAGTGATCAGAAATGTTTGACATCATCTCCTGGTTAATGGTGTGCGGCAGTTTGAAATTATTTTATGACTCCTAAGAAGAGAAATATGTTTTAAACTAATTCATTCCCATGGGTGCAAGACCCCTTTGACTGTATTACTTCAGTGGGGTGTGATTCATGTTGAGCCTCAGCCCTCTTGCTGGTCTGATATAAAGAGAGACACAGAGAATCAGTTGGACAGAGGAAGAAGGGAGCTCTGCAATGTGAGAGAGTATTGCTTAAGCACAAAGCCCCCAAGGGGCTGGGCCCACGGAGCAACTCAAGAGGAGACCAGCCCAGCTATATGCCTGATGGCTTACTGTTAAACTTGGGAAGACAGCGGAACAGCCGAGACTGATGTAGGAGACCCAGAAAGAGACAAGCCGAAAGCCTGGTTGCTCACAGCTGAGCTTCAAGAGACTGTAGGTTCTAGAGGGAAGGCAGGGACCTCTGCAGAGACTGGCGGCCATTTTGCTTCACCACATGGCAACAACACCAGGATCAACAGTAGCTGACTTTGGTGAGAAAACACCTCTTACAGCGCCTTGAGTTGGACTTCAAGTAAAACCCTTTATAAAAGCCAACATATTTCTGGTACTTTGCATCAGCAGCCCATTGGCAAATTAGAATAAGGTGGGATCACTTCTCGGCCTTTTGGCTAAGAGGAAGTGTAGTATCTGTTCTTATCAGTTTAATATCTGATACGTCCTCTGTCCGAGGACATCATATTAAATGGGTTTTTGGAGTTGGAAGGTGGAATAGGGGCTTGCTCCATCCACTCCACGCATTGGCTCGGTATTGCAGTACTTCCGAGAACGGTGCACCAAAAAAAAAAAAAAAAAAAAAAAAAAACCAACAAGGTGGAAAGAACTATGGCAAATGGAAAGAGCCCTAATTCTTTGAAAGCAGGTGCTTCTGACTTCTTACCCTCACCTTGAACCTTATGGTAACCAATATAATCATCATTATTATCCCATGTGTGCATCTCAAAATGCTGAAAGAGAAATAGAGACAGCATCCATCAATACATGACTATTAATTCCTCTCTTAATTCATATTTAGTTTTATCTTTGACTATTAACATTATCACATTTGTCCCTCACAATGCTGTGAGTAGGCAGTGAAATTATGATTCCAGATAAATTCAAATGTGTATGCAGACATTCAGCTGTATCCAGCTTTAAAAATAAACATGTTTTATTCAAACATCTGTTACTTCTGGATACCTAATGTCAGGGTATCCACCACTCACTAACTGGTGGGGAATCTCATACTTAGAGGAAGAGGCAGAGAATGGTGAACCTGGTATCTCAGAGGAAGCCGGTTCCCTGGCTTAGCATCAAGGACAGAACACTGACTTCAGAGAGAAATCCAGCGAGTTCTGAACAGAAGGAAACACAGCACCTGAGCGGAAAATAAAACAGACCAACTCTGATGGAATAGGCCTTTCAGACAGATATATCCCTTCCCCCACTGTACCCTGTAAAATTCTAATATGTTTGTAGTATACTTTGACATCACAACCCACACTGAGAGCCATTTCCTTTGGCCTCAGAATGTTTGCAAACCCTTCTGCATCTTCTCACTCTTTACTTAGGTCTTGAGCCCTTTAACCATATCCAGATTCTTCTACATCTCCGCAGTTCATTACTCTTTTTAACCAAACTCCATCCTATTTACTTCAGCAAAAAATCCCTATCTCTGGTCATGTCCTGGCCTGCCACACATGACTATCAGCTATGTATCAGACTATTCAACTAAGCCCATAGTCAACGAAGTTAGCACATTCCTTGCCCCACTCTGTTGCACTTAAAGAAAAACCAAGTAACCAGACCTCATCTGCAGCTATGCAATTCCTGGTGCAGTAGATATTTCTCTACTTAAAAACGCTTTTATTCCTAGTTCTATCCTATTTCTATCCACCAGTCATCTTACAACCTGCCCTTTCCTGTACCTTCCAGGCTAGATCCCTTTTGTCTCTTAGTTACCAAAGATATAGGTAGTCATGATTTTCTAGTTCCTGCTCAAATTTTTGGCCAAATGACATTCAGGTTATTTCCTGTCCCACCAAGTGATGGGTTCTCCCCTAATTCAACTTCTCTCAACCTCTTAACTAATAATAATAGGTTTCTGCTTGTCTTTTCACCAACTGATCTTCTAAAGACTATCTTGGGTTTACCTTTGACTTTTCGATCTCTAGTTTAGCTAGACTCTGTCATTAACCAATCTAACTACTCAGTTTTTTTCTATCTCAGAATCTTACTATTGCCTGTTATAAATCTGCTTTCTCAAAGACATATCCATATGTACAGAATTAATATTAACCATCTTTAACAATACTATATATGTATCAATGCTTTTCACATATAGGTCTGTATATGAATCTCTAATTTATACAGCTCTTGAAATTTTATGTCATCATGAACAAAATTTGCAAAATTCATTTACTTTCAAAATTTATCCTATTCTGAATGCATACAGCCCTTTCATTGGACTAAAACTTTTCAAACCACAGTGCCATTTGACACTGATTCGTTAAGAAACAGTCTATATATTTTTTCATATTTCAGTCATCACAAGAACTCTATGAAGTAGATGCTATTGTTCCCATTTTACTGAAGAAATAGAAAATGTCAATATACCCCCAATTTTCAGCTTAAAACTACCAACAGTCATAATTTATTCTGTTACTGAGAGTCAAGAATCTGAGCCTGGCGTAGATGGGAGATTCTAGCTCAGGGTCTTTCATGAGGTTATAGTCAAGGTGTCACCTGAGCCTGTAGTCATCTCAAGGCTCAACTGAATCTAGAAAATTGTTTCCAAGTCCACTCACATAGTTGGTGGCAGGACTCATTTTTTCACTGACTCTTCTGACACAAATCCTGTATAATCTTCCTGGGTGTCTCCATATTTTTCCTGAGTGTTCTCATAACATGGCAGCTGGTTTCCCCAGAGACCAGCTGGAATGATCCAAGAGAGAATACCAGAATGTACCCAAGCCACAATTACTTAATTACCTAATCTTATAAGTGTCATACTATCATTTCTGGTGTTATTCTATTTGTTATAAGCAAATCACTATGTCCAGCCCATACTCAAGAGAAGGGGGTTATATAGGGCATGGATGCCAGAAAGCAAGTTCATTGGGAGCTAACTTAAAGTCTGCCCTCTACAGATAATGCATGTCACATCTGAAGTCTGGATGCTGTGCAGAGACTTCTGATGTGGCTAGAAATCATTAAACCAAGCACACATTTAAACATGGTATTCCATGACTCTAAGGTGAAGAGTTCTACTAACTTTGTGAAAGTTAACTGTGTGATTCTTACAACTATTGACTTTGATAAAACATCAATGGTTGAATAAGTGAATATAAAATCATATTAGATTTGTTTCAAATGATGTTTTCTTTTTGGCAGAACTCTAAAGAACATGTTACCAAAAAAAGTCAGAAAAATAATAAGAGAGAAAAACTGACCCATCACTGACCCAATACTGGGAGAACTGGCTCAAATCAATCTCAATGAAGAAATTTTCTGGGGAGCCATCTGTGTAACTTCATAGAAGTCACTTTTATCCCTTTCTACTGTTTCATGAAACAAACCACTGATTCTGAAATATCAATCTTCCACAAATATTAATACCTCTAGAATACATTTATTCTAAACAATATTTTCATATGGTGAACAGGAAATATTCTATTAAGTTTAGAAAGATCATGCCTGTACTTGATTTTAATGAGGATAAAATCATGAATGCTTGGACTTTTCTCCACAACTCCTAGTCCTTTCATCTACCTCTAATACATGTGGCAGGTTTAAGAAACTATGCTAATAGAGTCATAAATATCTTTATTGCTACCTCATTATAAACAAATAATTGAAATTCACAAATAGTCTAAAATATAATAGTTTCAATCTTCTTAAGGACAAAACATATTTTCTCAGAGCAGTTGTTACCACAGAAAATCACAGGTAAAGGCATTATCTAGGTATCATCTAGTAAGATAGGTAACATTTTATGATCTTAAATGGCAGATGAAACATAAGTTTGCATAAGTTTGAAATGCAGATGCACTTCATTTTTCCAGAATGGTCTTGGAATAAACTGTTTCACATGAGAAATATTTTAAGATAGCTCACTCTGAGGCCTAGCTCTTTAAAAATACAGTGGAATGACTACTACATATGAGGCATTGACTGATGTTTACACGTATTCAACATATTTTCAGATGAGAGCATGAGACCCAGAAGTAACCTTTTCAAAGCTATATAGCTAGAAAGTAAAATAGCTCATGTCTGCCTGGCCCCAAACCTCAAGTTCTTTCTGCCATAGCACATTATAGTCATTTTAACCAGTTTACATAAAAATATTTTTAAAATACAGTATGTCTCTTTCTATTTTCTTAGACAACCCAGAAAATAAATGACTTTCTATTTCTACTGATTTGAATTCATTAAGAACCTCAATTAACATACACACATGTGCTAGTATCACTCACATATGTATGGAATTCATTTTTTTCAAATCACTTTTACATGATCTCAGGTGATAGCACACACACAAAAAGGATACTTTATACAGAATACAAAAACAAAACAAAACCTCTTGATTGTCCCCACTTAGAAAATGAGAATTCTGAGTTTTAAAAAATTACCTGAATTCCTTAAAATCACAAGTTAGAAAGTGTCAGGAACAGAGACTGAAATTGGGTTATTTTAATTTCTGGTGCAGAATTATTTCCTCCACATATTATTGATTCCCAGAAAGACATTTGAGATTAGATCCTACCCAAAGTTGCCTCAGTAAGCTATATTTTTAGAGGTCTTTCCCTTTTCTCATAATATTTCTGTCCCTCTCTTGGGTAGCAAGCTGTCTGTTACTTTTCATTCTTTTGTCACCTGTGCCTCTTTAATTGTAGCTTTCCATCATCACTCCTTTTAGACCCCTGCTTCAATTTCTATTGGCTTGAAATCAAATCATTCAACTAAAGAGAATGCTTAAAATAAGAATCTGTTGGCTATGGAAGAACACTTAAAACTAAAGTGTATAAGATTGCATATCACAGAGTGTCTTCATTTTGCTGACCTGTTGTCAAACACCATCCCAGGGAATGGAAAGAGCCTGCAGCTGCAGGCAGGATAATCCCATCCATCATATCCATGGGATATGGGCCTCCTCTCACTTGGAGGTGGAGTGGACATCATCATCCCAAACTCCTCAGGATTTGGGGGAGAGCTATGGACTAGAGAAGACAACGGTATTCTGTTGTAGACATATTTTGATTCAAGCAATGGAAGAAATTACAAGTGAGGTGTAGCCAATGGCCACTGGATGCTTTCAGGGCAGGGATGGGAAAAGCATTTGTAATACAGGGGCTTTTTCAGGACTTGGGAATTATCCTGAGTGACATTACAATGACAGATATAGGCCATTTTACATCAGCATATACCATGAAGAACTGTGTGGGAGAGAGTGTGGTCTACAATGTGAACTATGGTCCATGCTTAGTGGCAAAGCCCCAGGATGTGTATATCCATTGCAGGTGATGTGCCACACTAATGAAAGATGTTTATGTGGGATGTTATGGGAGGTGTGGAAGGTGGGGAACATGGGAATCCCTGTAATTTTTGTATAACATTTATGTAATCTAAGCATCTTTTAAAATATATTTTAAAAAAATAAAAAAAATAAAAAAGTACCACACAGTGGGTTGACTTAATATAAATACACTGGCTCCTGGTTTCAGAGGCTGGAAGACTTGCTACCTTCCTTGGCTGTTAGCATTCTGTCTGGCCAGCAGTTCTTGGGTTCTTTGGCCTTCTGGTCTTATGGCGATGTCTTCCCCTTTGTCTTCTGGGTCTCGCTGGCTTCCAACATCAGGCTCCTTCCTGCGACTTTTTTTTTTTGACTCTGGCTTCTCTTTATATGGCCTCCAGTAATCCAGATTATGACTCAACCTCATTCAATTGGGCGACACCTTAACTTAAAGTATTATTTTTAACAGATCTATTTACCATGGGTTCACGCCCACAGGAATATAGACCAAGATTAAGAACCTGCCTTTTCTGGAATACCAACTCAATCTACCACTTAGGGGATATTTGTTTGCTCTTTTATAGGTTTTTTTTATGGTTATAAAATTATCATATGCTCATTACTTAAAAATTGACAAAATGTAGAAAGGATAATTATGAAAAAGGAACACATCATCCTTAATATCAGCAGACATATAACATCTCAAAATTTTAGTATATTTTCCACTCTATATGTTATATTATTATTGCTATTACTTTTATTATTATTTCCTCTTAGGTGATCCTCACCCCATCTCAAGAATAGTATTCAGCAGATCCAGCTCCACATACAGCAAGGCCTTATTCTTATGCCCATTTTCATCATTTCTTCTACCTAAATCATGCTACCAAGTGAATTCAGGAGAGAAATAACAAGAACGCTATCAAAACAAAGCAGCTGCTCACCCTTAAAATCTATAAATTATAAGATATGTTCTTAAGCACATTCGTGGTTTACACTCTAGCATGTATACTTTAACAAAGTAGTTACTTTCCTTTTCATTCTCTTCCCTTTGATCTTGTGCACATTTTCTTGCTTCCCTTAACATATACAATCCCCTGACCCTATAACATCCCTAAGGATGGGAATGTTAGGGTTTCCTATTTATTTTTGGTAACTCATAAATAAATGTAATGTTAAAAAGTTATGAGCACTTCACTATGGGATACTTTGAAGTAAGCAAGTCTGTAAGAAAAAGCCTTTTTCATAGTCACCTTGGGTGTGTTCCAGACGAGTAGTTGACCTTCGTCTGAGGTCAGAGACTCCACCAACCACTATTTTTTGTTCTCCTATAAACACAGCAAGCACAGCATGATAATCAGACTCTAGTAGTTCAAGACAGCCTGCCAATGCATGTTTATTACAACTGTGTAAATACCAAATGATGTGTGGAAATAAGGTTTATGAGCAAATGTTACTGTTAGTGCGGTTTCCTCGGCTCACTTACAAGACTTGACTGATTTGGGACTTTATTTAAACAAGAAACAAAGAAATAATTAGAAAAAAAATGCTGTGATATTTTGACAGTTTTTGGTATCTTCCCCTTGACAAATTTGTGGCAGCTTTCAATTTTATCCAGGTACTTTTGTTTTTATTTTCAATCCCATCTCTAAAAATGATTAATTATATTTTGCTATTTGTCCTATCCTGACTAATTTTTATACAAAGTATTGATTTCTAATTTTGTGCTGGTAGTTCATCATTCAACTTGTAAGACACATCATCCTTTCCATGAATCAAAGTTTCATATTATCCATCTGGATCTTGCATTCTAAGTAGTTATCCCCTTTTAATATATCTCAGGTTCTTTCCCCTCCCTAAGGACTAACCTAATCATCCTGTTTAAAAATGCATGTATCATCATGGTTTATTTGTTAATGAGTCATTAAACCTTATTACAAGTCACAAGAAGGGATTGATTTAAAAGCTTGGTATTTGAAAAAGCAGGAACACATTATTCAGTTAATAATAAATTCGACAACTGGTATGAGGTGTGTACTCAGGAACACTCAGGAACCCTCCTCCCCACCGCAGGCTTGAGGAAGCCAAAATCGGAGGCCCATGTTCTGCTTTAATAAAGTTTCCTCTTCCTAGAACCGCATACAGATTTACATTAGAACTGTGGCATCTGTTTCTCTTGAATGACAAGTAAATGAGGAAGCAATAAATATATTGAACTGAGAAGAAGTAGTAATAGAAATTATGGATAGATCTACACTGTTGCCAGTGTATTAAAGGTCAGTCACCCCTTTACAGTTTTTTTTTAATTTGCTTAAATGCCTGGAGGGGGAGCTAATTATCTGTTGGTTTTTCAGGCCAAATGCAGGCTTTCCTCAGGGTTTAGAGGGGAGGGAAGCCATAGAAATGAGGATTTCACTCTTAAAGAAATGTTCCAAAGCTTCAGTTAGGCTGGCATCAGCAGAATTCTGCAGATCTCCTTACCTATACTCTCTCTCTTTTTATAAGGCTTTCTGCACATCACTCCCACACTAATCTTTTAAAGTAGAGCTTTTATCATGTCACTGCCCTGCACAGGAACCTGCAGTGGATAAGAATAATAGTATTAATGCCTCACATTAGCATAAAGCCTTTCCATTTACAAAGTGCTTTCTGCATATGTTATCTCATTCCATCCTAACAATCTCTAAGCACTTATCAGATCAGATCCAAATTCTTCATCCTAGCATAGTTTTAACACATTCTTGATGATTTAGTTGTCTTTCTCTCCTTGCTCCCCAAAGCAAGCCATCAGCCCCACCTTCTTTTCCTCCCAGACTGCACACATTTCCAGCTTCCTTTTGCATTTCCCCACCTTAAACTCTAAATACTTCAGTCTCCTTTTTCTTCATTCTGAGAGCCAGGAGGAAAAGCCAGATGGCTAGAGGGAAGCATGGTTTCTGAGGATATATCATCTTCCATTACTGACTGCACTCCACCCAGTTTGTACATGGTCATATTATATAGGTTCTACCCACTTCATGGAATGATATTTCCTTCCTAAAGTTGGGTTAGGCAATAAACTCCACCTCTTGACCCTTATCTGCATGTCATCTGTGCTTCAGTTTGCTTGCAGATTCAAAGGAGGCAAGGATCAGACATACCATAAGCTTCCTCTTCAAATACTTCACATAATTCTGAAAACTCCTTGTCAGGGTCCCATCATTAGAAAGTACAACATATAAGTCAATTGTATAGAAAATTCCAGTTATAAGTATTTTCCTAGTTTTTTAAAAAATATATTAACTTCAGTTTCATTCTGGGAAGGTTTTTAAAGTAGCAATGTGACATATTTTATCCTCTTAAACCTGAAAGACTAATGGGGATAGGAGGAAGTAATGTAGACTTCCTTACCCTCTGTGACCTTCAATATCTGCATAAAGATATCTAGTTTCTAAGTATCTATGGTAGTTGGGTCATAAGTCAGCTTGAAACCAAAGCCAACATTTTTTCTCTATAAAATTTTTGCCACAGTATTCACTTCTGAGACCTTCATAAAATAATCTGTAATAGGATTGTATTTTTCCCTGATTATTCAAGTATTAAAAGTTCATGAAAAAGACATCAAAGGAACCAAATTTTTAAAATGTTCATCATCCCAGTCCTACTCTATCGGTCTTTCCCCCCTATTTGTTTATCTTTCTCTCCACCTCTGTCCATTTCTCCCTTTCTTTGTCTTTCCCTTCCTCTCCCCCTCTTTTTACATTCCTCCTTTTTCTCTCTCTCTCCCTTTCCTTCTTCACTGCTTCCTTCTCTCCCTTCCTCCCTCCCTCTTTCCTAATCCATTGTTTCAAAATACATAAATAATTACTTGTTAGAGAATCTGGCCATAACAATGTCTTTCTGGTTAATCAGATGCCAAGTCTGGAGAATGTTCTGGAGAATGAAGTAAGGGTTTTCCTACCGAGGACTTCAATTCACCAACAAGACAAGCAGCAAAGACAGTTATTGACAAATGGCCATGATTCCCAGTCACCCGGCAAGGGAAAGGGCCCCTTGCCAAAGTATCTGTATCACCTACTACCACAGCCTTCTCTCTCCAGTCACTACTCTCTCTTGTTGATAACTTCATTGATTGCCTGACTTTGTCTCCTTCAATTCTACTAGCAGAACTATTTCTTTGTCCATTATTCACTATAAGACCTCTTCCTTCCAACCCGTACTAGCAGAATATAGCAGAGGAAAAACAATAGACATGACCAAAACAAAAATCTAGCTTATCATTAAACCACGGAAGTCCATAATCCCACTCCCCCATACCCTCTTCAACCTAATTTCTATGACTCTCTATCCATACCCACAACAAGCATATCCACATCTGCTCTAACCTACATAACCCTTACCCTCAGCAACACCTCTGCTGGTCTTGTTGTCTTACCTAGGGTTTGTCCCAGATCCTCATCTCTGAGAGTTATTGAAACTCTGATCATCATGCCCATTCCCAGGCTGGGGTTGCTGACATGTGTATTGACCATGAAAATTGAGCATTGAGATACCAAGAGGACCTGAAGGGGATTGCTTGGGCACCAGTCATAAGGTTTCCTTCCCCCACTATTTATAACAATAACCTTAATAATACCTATTAATAATCAGTGTCAATAACACATGCCAAGTTGTGACTTCTCTCCTTTGCTGATATTCCTAGGCACTTTGAGTTGCCCAGTTAGCAATGGTGTGACACTTCCTTCTGGACTGTATGGTTTTTGATGAGAAATCATCAGTAAGTTAAATCATTTTTCCCCTGTAAGTCAGGTGTCATATCTCTCTTGCTGCTTTCAAGAGTTTAGAAAATTATCATGTCTTTTGCCCATTTTTCCATCAGATTGCTTGTTTTATTTACTGTTGAGTTTTGTAAGTTTATGTATTCTAGTTTTTCATTTTTTTCTTTGTCTTCAGTTCTCAGGAGTTTGACTATGATGTGTCTTGTTGTGGATTTCTTTGGGTTTATCCTGTTTAAGGTTTGCTCAGCTCCAGGAATCTGTAGTTTTATATTTTTTGACAAATTAGGAAGTTTTCAGTCATTTTATTTGAATGCTTTTTTAGCTTTACCCTTTTTCTTCTCTCCTTCTATGACTCCAATCACATGAATGTTAGAATTAGTCCCACAGGTCCCTAAGGCTCTGCTAATTTCATTTAATCTATCTTTTCTCTATTGTTCAGACTGGGTAATTTCTGTTACATTTTTTTTTTTCTTTCATCCCATCTCTTCTGCTCCTGAGAACTGGGTTATTTTATTTCATTTATTGTAGTCTTAGTTCTAAAGTTTCCATTTGATTTTCTTTCATATCTTCTATTTTCTTTGCTCTTTCTATTTCTTTGCTGAGACTTCCTATATTTCTTCATGTTTTTAAGCACATTTGTAATTGCTCCTTGAAATAGTTCATAATGGCTGCTTTAAATTCTTTGTCAGTTAATTCTAATGTCTCTGTCATCTCAGTAATGGCATCTATTGATTATCTTTTTTCCATTCAAGTTGACGCTTTTCTGGTTCTTGGTATGATGAGTGAGTGTAGATTGATACCTGGACATTTGGGTATTATAAGATGACTTTGGAACTCATTTAAACCTTTTTTTTTTTTTCTTTTCTTTAAGCTGGTTTCTGACATTGCTCCATTTAGAGAAGGTGTCATACTCACTCACTGCCAGGTGGAGGTAGACATCCAGGTTCCCATTTCACTTCTGTTAGCATGCTACGTGGGGAGGAGTGTCTCAGTATTGCTGGGTATGGATGGGAGTTCTGGTTCCTCCCTTATCCTCCAATTATACCTTATTGGCTGAGAGGGGTAAGAGTGCCTTGTTACTCCTCCCCAAGAGGCCTCTATTACACCACCATGAGGGAGGGCATGGTTGGAGTATCCTCCTTACTGCAAGCATGGGCCATAGTGAAAGTCCTGACTCTCCACTAGGCCTCCTCTGACAGTACCCTAGAGGGGAAGAAAAGGAGTGACTCTTTCTGCTCAATGGATGTGGGCAGCTTCAGAATGGTGTGTGACTATGGATGAGAAAATTCTCTGCATCTTATTAGTGGAACATATATTTCTAAATATTTTAGATAGAATATAGACCATTTCTTTTTGAAGATTATTAACTCATACACATTTGTGCCCCTTAGCCAATTTTTTTATAACTCCATCTTCCAGATACGCTATGCTTATTTTTTTTAAAAATATAGTCCATGTTTATAGGGGAAAAGAATGATGACAAGATTTTAAAAGATGAATATGGAATGGTGATGAGTCTTCACTGGTATAATTGTTAGCATCCAGAAATAGCATTAATGGGCCAGCAATTATTCTTGGGAAAGACAAGAATGGACATATGAGGGATACATAACTATGACAGTAATAATTAATGAGGTTGTCTATCATTCATTAAATTATCAATTCTTATTGAAATTCTCATTATCACTTGAGATAAAAGAAATTTATAAGATATGAAAATATTATTTTGTCCTAATTGCTAAGATATTAAGAGGATAAGTCCCACAGAGTACACATAAAATGGCCACATCAAGAACTAAAACATATACTTGAGAAGTGGTAACATATTAAATAACTAGCTAGGATACCTAAGTTCTACTCTCAGTTCTTCTTCTAAGCAGCTTGTTGACATTGCTAAGTCTATTTCTTCATCTATAAATGATGATCTTGGATTAAAAGAGTCAAGTGCTCTATTAGTTTTTGTGATAAAGAAATAAAATATATCTGTCATCTGGTACAACTCTGTTTTATAAATCCAAGTAAGGATAAAATGATTAGTTCCAAGCATGTCATTGGAACTTATCTCAAATTATGTGACCATGGAATACAAAGTTAAACTTCATTTTCAGATTAATAAAATGCTTTGTGTTGTAAGGATAAGGAGCTATTAGCTTCATTATTTTACCACTTCTTTTTGCAACAATATGTCCTAATTATCATACCTATTATTTAGTACCTAAAATATCTCAGGAATTATTCTGTACGCTTTAAGTAAGTGGTCCCATATAATTCTTGCCACAACCCTATGAATTATGTAGTACTGTTTTTGTTTAGACATAAGGAAATTGACGCTCAGAAAAAAAACAATAATTTACCCAAAGTCACAAAGCTAATAAATGGTACAGTCAAGATTGACTCTCAGGCTTACTTGACTTTAAAATATACAAAATGAGTACTAGAAAAGAAGTCAGAAAATTCACATTTGAATATTTTCTTTCTCGCCACCTAGCTTTTGACTTGGAGCACAGGACAGTCTTATTTGATAATGTAGAGCTTGAACTAGATACTATCTAAACATATTTTGTGATTTTATTTTACCTGACTTACTTTTAGAATGCATTCCTGCCTTTTAAAGGATAGACATTCCATGGGAGTTTGGATTGGGCTATTATTTCGAGCCACATAATGAACATTTTGTGCTGGTTGATTATTCAATTACAACAGAGAAGAGACAAGCCATTATAAGGAATTATGAATCGACACATGGGAAGGAAATCCAGTGATTTTGTTTTGCCTATCAGCCCCTCCATCTGTACTTCTGTTTTAATGAAACAAAATACAATTTAATGGGTAGGGAACCACATGAACTGAAGAAACAGTAAAGAGGGATGATGCCAGGTGGTAAATTTTGCAGAGGTTGACTCAACACTTTTTCTCCGTAGGTGTCTTGGCCCAGAATCTACTTACCTCAGTAACAGAAAGTAAGTTTTTAACAATATTACCTCCTGCTGAGCCAATGCAGTTATGAAAGAGCAAACTGGATTCTTTTTATCTCATACATCAACCACAACATTGTCGGCTAAGTTCCATTTGCAGAATCTTTATTACTGCTGATGATGTCAGAGAAAAAGAACATAGCTTGATTAATAGATTGCAGGTGGAGTTTACAACACTGGTACCTAAAAGATGATCTTTTGATTTATAAACTGTGAACATTCGATACAAAAGTCACTGAGAGTGAATAAATGTGTTCAAAACCCACCAGATCACTTTAGGATATCGATTTTCTATTTATAATTACTATTTAAATGTCATTAGAAAGCTCTTTTCCTTGCTGTTTTGTGTGTGTTTTGGGGTCTGCTAGAATCCTTTGCCTTTCTGAGGGAAATTATTATAGGGAATCCTTCTCCAGGAACCTGCTCTAGTTCTCAGAACTTATTCTTATTCCAGGACAATGGAACATGTGTGTATAGGTGCACCACAGATATACAAACTCATAGAGGGCATATACAAGAACGTGAAAATCTGAAAGATTATCTACTATAATTCAAAATATGATTGATGACAGCAATGTTGCTTGTGATAGGATACTCATTTGCAAAAACTTACATTTTGAGGTGAAGCTAACCAGCTTCTGACTTTTATCCTATTCTTCTACTCTACTGCCTCTTTAATCAAAGAGACAGAATTTTAAATTTTATTGTTTGAAGTTAAATCTTTCTAGAAGATATGAATAAAGCTAGATTCTTTTCTTATTTAGAATAAAGACTGCTAGTATTAAGCATGGCTATAGGTGCATCTTTTTGGACTGAAGGTCATTCAGTTACTTCTGTCTCTTCTTAAATCATTGTCTTTTCAATAGGCATCCAAATGGAAAGACACATGATATGTTACCCTTAAACAGGAGACTGCACAGTGTTGTTCTTTTAAAGAAGGATTGAGTATTGCAATGTCAAAATTAATCAAAGTTTCTAAAAACACGCTGAGGCAGATATTTCTTAAAATATTTGTTTACATTCCATTCGTTTCTCACATTACCTAATTTGAATTTCTTTTTTGACTCTGTAACAAGTCCTCCACCCCCACCCCTCCCTGCCTTTGTAGTTAGAAATGATTTGTTCATTCATTCTCAATCTTTCTTTCAACTAACATTTGTTGGTTAAATTCAGAAGCACAGCTTTACCAAAAATGGAGTATACTTCCGCATAATGCCAGAAATATGCAGGATCTATAAGAGAGGGTCAGCTTTGAGAAGACATGGAAAAAGCCCAGAAGCAACATCAGTCTCTGTGCATTAGCCATAGCCAAACCAAATACTTTCAGAATTCTCTATAATACTATACAGCATTATTGCATCAATGTCCATGTTAATTTTTAAAATATCGTTGCTTGTGTCCTTAGACTTACCCCAAACTAGTTTTTAGCAGAACAGTCAGAGCTTGAATTGTTTCTTCAACTATGATCTCTATGGCTATTCTTCAGTTAAGTTACAAAGGCTTTGGGTGTATCCAAGAACAGCCTCTCTCATTCATTTGTAGATTACAAAGCATTTGGAGGCATAGCAGCCATGTGTGTCAGTCAACAGTCCAAGCTATGAAAGAAATTTAAAGTTATATTCTATTATCTCTGCTTAATTTTGAGCCACTATTCCATTGGGTTAGTAAATTCATTAATCTCAGTCTTTGGGAGACTTTACCCTGATTTCTCATACCTCAAGTTTTGTCAAGGTTTGGAGTGGCTTATACATCCTCAAGGTATTACAGGACAGAAGGCCAGCGGGTCTTCAAGTTACCCATCCTCAAGTTAAACTAAACCATCACAGTAAGTATCACAGTAAGACATATTCAATACTGTCTTATACTGCATTTCAGTCCATGTTGGACTGAATTATTCCTCGTGGTCAAATTAGGCAAGGTACACCAGAGGGAAGGTTCCTCAGAGGGAAGCATGAGTGTGAGTCTCCTCAGGTCAGTGATTTGTTAGTAAACCAACTCACCAAAAACAATAAATCATGATTTGCAGCATTTGCCAATTTCTGTGGTGTAAATATACCTAGCATGGTCAATTTAAAGTAACAATGTAATTCAGTCACTGAATGCAGAAATGTGACCATTGAGAACAGATATGAGCTGGTTCCAGCATACCACTGTGTCCACTCCATTCCTTTTATCTTCCTCTTTTTTTCCACCACACCATCCCCCACCCCCCGCCCCCGCCCCAGATTAGAGAAGCAACTAAAAGACGTTAGAGGGAGTATTTCCTTATTTTTTCTCATCTCATATTTTTAAGACATCTTGTCACTGTCCCAATCCCAAGTGTCATTCCTTCTGGCTTAAACTTTTAGAACAAAAGAGCATTTCTACTTTTCATGTTGCTACATTCCTTTCCCCAGTCTAGGAGCAAAAGACTAAATGTTTGAATTGGGGGAATGGAGATGGAAAGAGAAGAAATATTTAATTACTCAATTATCCTGCTACAAAGTTTTAAGGTAATAGGCTTCAAAAACTTTAGCATATAAGCAAGATTACCTTATTTTTAATCCCTTGGTTTTTTCTTTATACATTGACACCTTGTACTCTGCATGTACTGTCCTATAACAAATATCTGCATTTGTAAATTGGCTCACCAGTTGTCAATTCTAACTAAATACAATTAATTCATCTTCCTCCTGCAGACTGCCCTTACACTTAGCTTGTAAGGCAAATACATAACTGACTCCTTAGCATTTAAGTCCACATAACCAGTCTTCTTTTAAAACCTACTTCTACTTTTTTTGTTCTTCTATGAGTCCTTAGAACATGCTATTTTAATTGAATAATAATGTTCACCAGTGAGTAATAAGTCCCAACGATGCTATTGCAATGGTTTTCTCCTGAGATTGTATCCATCAGAATGCTGCTCTGCCTAGCTTCTTGACAGCCCAGTGGTCATCTCTCTTTTCAAAATATCATCTGTGATCACGGTCATAAAAGAAACTTGCAGATGCTTATAGAGGAGGTTTATGCATTATCATGCAAAGTTCTGTGAACCTATTAAGAACTTATTTTCAGATGATTTTAGAAGACCACTAGATTTAATCTGGAGTCCCAGACTCAAGTTCAAGTTTTGCTAATAGCTATATATATTTTTCAGTAACCTTGGACAAAGTACCTAGTCTTCTTTTTTGCAGCCAGTTTTAAAAAATTTTTCTTTAACAAGCAATGATGTTTTCGAGACTTATTTTATTTCATTTTAAAGGTTACTTTGTAAGAATTATATATGGAATATAAATACACATCAATGTCCTTTGAAAATTATTCAAATGTTAATAAAACTTTGTGATCATAAAACACAGATGATACTGTTGACTCAGTCATGTAGAAACAACTGACAAGATTGAGTTTCAATATGTTTGAACATTTTTACCATATATACATCTTTTTTCTGTCTCTGTGAGAACCATGCCACTAGGAAGGATTACTACAAGGAAGCAAACCATTAGAGATTCCATCCTCACCTAATATTCTCCTCTAAAATATTTTCTGAATCACAGAATAATTTATACATGCAAGAAGATATTTTGCCCTCAAGTAGAATATAAGCTCAAATGTAATTTTTCCCAAATGAAGCAATGAAAATTAAGTGAATATTTTGTTTCATTATTTCAGCAAAGCATTTGATAAAGATTTTTGTGATGAGATGTTCTATAGGCAATTCAAATATAAACTGTCTCAAAGTAAAGTTACTACCATCTGCTCACTTATCCAATCCTGCTCTTTTCCCTATATTATGATTTGACTCTCCATTTGTTTACCTGCTCAAATAAGAAAATTGTCACCTTTCCCTTCTCACACTTCTACCTCTCAAAATCCTCTTGATTTTCTCTCTTCCATTGCTCTTATTCAGAGTCCTAATCTTATTTAGACTGTTGCAAAAACTTCTTTTAGCTCTTCATCAACCTACCTCCTGCAGCCAAACCTCCAAAACAGCCTTCTACCCTCTGTCAGAGTAACCCATGTAAAAGCACAGATTCAGATATATCACTCTCCCCTTTAAAAATCAATGTCTCCCCATTTTCTTTAAAATACATTTCAAACTACTTAAAAATATTAACGTGGCATTCAAGATCTTTTTCAATCTAGATTCCAAATAAATTTTCAGCAATCTCTCAGCATCTCACACTCCACATTATTTGCCATTTGCCTAACATGGTATCTCTGGAACTCTCTATATCCAAAATACTCCTTTTATTCTTCCGTCTCTCTGACATAGAGTGAGAGCTGTATTATTTAAAGGGGTTCTGAAAATTGTAAATGCATGCAGAGGAACTCAAAGAATTTGGAAACTGTATATTTGAGGAATGCTTGAAAAACTAAGGTTTTGTTGGGTTGTTTTTACTTTTTTGTCATTTATTTAGGGGGTGAGATTTGCTTTCTCTTTTTTTCTTTAACAATTTATTCAAGTATTCATGCATGAACATACATAAACTATAAGTGTTCAGTAAACATCATGAACTTACAAAACAAACATGCATAACATCATACAGGGCTCCCACACATCACCCCCCCACACACACACACAAACACCCTGCATTGTTGTGAAACATTTGTTAACAAACCATGAAAGAGCATCTTTAAAGTATTACTACTAACTATGTCTGTATCTTTCTCCCCTATACATTTTTTTAAAGTATTTATTTATTTATTTATTTACTTTTATACATTTTTACCCCCCACACCCCCCATTTTTGCTGTTTGTGTCCATTCTCTGGGCAACTTTCTGTGTCCGTTTCCTGTCCTCTCTTCTCATCCTTCTTCTCCTGTCTTCACTAGGATTTGGTCCTGGGACTCTCCGATGTGCGAGAGAGGAGTCCTACCGCCTGTGCCACCTTAGTTCCTGTTTTTTCGGTGCATCTCATCTTTGCTTTCCCTTGTGTCACTCTCCTGTTATGTCATCATCTTGCTGCATGGCTCACGGGGCCTGGCAGCACACCCACGCACAGGACCTGGAGGCCCATGCACCTTCTATAGTTTTCATTTTTTCAGTGTTACCGGGAGGTCCTGGGGATTAAACCCAGGTCCCTCCATATGGGAGACAGACGCCCAACCACCCGAGCCATATCTGTCCCCCTGCCAAATCTCTTAAGGTTGACCAAAGATACCTAAAGTTACAATCTTTTCCCATACAGGATGGTATATAATAAATCAGGCTTAGTTTATCACCAGAATTCTAAAAACCAGACCTAGGGAGAAAAACTAGGGCTGGGGACACATGCATGGTTTCTAATATAGCGAATGTTTAGCCTACCCTGATTATCACAAACCCAGGTCAGCGAGAATATTCGCATTGCTTTCTTTAATCTATAGACAATAAAACAAGATTTAATGGTTGCCTTTTTAATATTTAAAAGATGTCATGCAGTAAAATGGAATAGACTAATTCTTTACAACAGGGCTTGAACAAGTAAGTGGAATTTATAGACATGCAGACATTGGCTCAGTAATTTTTTAAAAGACAGTTTTAACTGGTATTGTATAAAAAAAGAACATCAGTGGATTGCTTACCTCGACCCTTTATATAGAGGGTTGCTTTAATCCTCACTACTCTAGTATTTTTAGGAATGTTTACTGTTAAGATCAGAGAGATTCAGAGTTTTAAGTAATAGAGCCAGGATTCAAATCCCAAGTTGTCTTTCTCGAAATTAAATGTGCATTTTTACCACAGCACCATCCTCTGAGTGCTGAAACTGTAATTGAAGAGGTGCCAAATGCTCCTTTATTAAAGGTATGATAAAAGGGATTTCAGCATTGGTTGACAGGAAGAAATCTGTGGATAAAATAAAAGCTCTCACAATGTTAAGATTTGGTAATTTAACAAACTAGTAAGATTAATATTAGTATATCTTTCTTTAAATTTCTGGTTTTTTTTTTTTTTTTCCAAATGTACTTTTTAAAGTGGCCATCTAAAAATATAAGTAAGTATCTGTTCTTTCCAGGAAATATTAATCCAAGGAATTGATGCAAGTTTTTCTTTCTTTCACCCACGTACTTTGCCAAGATACTCTAGTAAAATTCACTTCATAAGGTTAATGAGTGTATATTTTCATGATATCTACAGTGAAAATTGGCCTCAATTATGGGACTTATGTATACTGGTCATAAAATTCAACATTCCATACGCTCTGCTTCAGGTTCTTCTATCACCTCTACATTGTCCACTAAAATTATTTCCTAACTGATACACTCTGCTTTAACACTAAACTCGTCAAAGGCTTACAAATTTCTTTGGCATAAAGTAAAGCTCCAAGAATGGCCTTACTTTTGTTTTAAATTGTTCTTCATTTTACACAGAATATAAATAAACATATGAATCACAGATAAGTTTGTATTATCAAAACAGAACAGCCTGAAAATGAGAGACTAGATATCTTGAAAACTTATCCCAATCATGGCCATGTAATACAAAGTAGATCTGAAAATAGGAACACAGAAGTAAAAGAGGATGTATCTGCCTATTCAACAATTTATATGATTTGAAAGGACATAAACACTGTTCTGATTTTTTTATAGCATTTATTTTATAATGTGCTATTTTGTCTTTATATGCATATAATCATTTTCCAAACAAACCAAATATCAATAAATAATAAATTCATTGACATACTAAGAATCTCAGGAATATATTTTAGTTTTTTAATTCACTCAAAAAAAAAAAAAAATAAAGCCATTAAAAGTCCAAAAATTTAACTTGGGGAAGGAGGGCAAATAATGGTTGATTAAACTGAGTTTGACTTCTTGAGGCACTTTTCCCAATATTTGTTCAACTTAATATACGACTCCATCTATAACCACTAGCTTGATCCTGACTGAGCAGCATTTCAGCACCAACAGCTATGCTAGGTTGGTTAAAATCTGCTTTAGGTTCTCCTCTCCCTTCTGAAACTTGCCAGCATTTGAATAAAAGTGCCAGCTTCAGTTCAAACTCTTTTTGTTATTGTTGTTCACATTTAAATGATTTCTGATTTGTTGAAGAGCAGGGATTCTTTTATTTCACATCCACATTTCTTCCACGGGAAAAAATTAACTTGGTCATTCTTCTGGGTGAATTTTCCAAAAAGATATTAATAGATTGCTTCTGTACCCTTATTTCTTATAAACCTAAACTTTGCCAATGGGTTGTTATATACTCCCTTCTCACTGGTCAATAAGCCCTCTGACCCATTAAGTTTCAGATAGAGGAGGCGGTGACTGCAGTTCAAGGCTGAACATAGCATTAAGTTCTGTGATCATCAATATTTCAGGAGAAAGAAAAGAAATAGCTGTTTCTGCAATATTCAGCAGGGCAGTCACTCTGCTAGGCCTGAGATAAGGCATAGCAGGATGTCATAAGTAAGTAATGATTGAAGAAGATTCAAACTGCAAGATCCAATAAGGTTGATTTGAAAGCAAGACTGGAATACAATGGAGGCAGTCAATCATCAAACATATCCCTGAATGATCTGAACTTCTTTAGAATTGTCAAACAAGATATAATATCCCAATACACCCAAAGAGATGGTCAAAGTTCAGAATTGAAATAATTCCCATGTTATATATAACATTTAGGAAAACCAGAAGATTGATTAATTGCTTATTCAATGTACAACTTTAAGGAGGTTTTTCCTTAATTAAAAGGAAAACCACATCACTATATTTTAAAGTGTTTGGGGATCACAAGTAGTGAAAATTCCTTTAACTAGACTGAAAATGTATTTATTTAATGTTTCTTAGGCAGTAAACCTTACTAGCATCTATTTGTTGATATTCAAAAAATAGTCTCTGCTGTCATGGAGTTTATAATGTGGTACAGGAAAAAAAATAACCAAAGCATATAATGTAACCTGAAAACATTTGAAAAACAATAGGCCAAGGCAATTCATACAATTCAGTAATATGGAGCAAAAAGGAATAAATAAAAGACCAGAATAAGAGGTCAAATATAGAATTATGGGTTGCAAAGCATTTTAGGATTAAGAAGTATAAGAGTTCCTATCTATTCCTGCAGATCTAGCTAAGTGCAGAAATCAAGCTCTTTATCAGGTTATGCCACATATGGGTTACATGGTAAATCACCAGCCTAAGTTTAGTGCAAACTACTAAACCTAAAGTGATATTCAATTGAGTAAAGACAAATTTGCCAAAAGCATAATAGCTGGGATCAGAGCTGGCAGCATATTGCTCCCAAATTGTGAATTCTTCTCCATCTCTGTTCACAAAAAAGAGAAGAATGAGATGAAGTGGGGTTTCAGGGTCAGTTGAAAAACAAAATTTCCAAACCAGGGAATAATTCCTATTTAAGAACATAGTGTTAAGCAACTATGTCAATAAACAAAAGGGACTCCTCTAAAGTGACCAGTTAAAACATAGGCGATTATGTTTGAAATCTTTGAAACAAAGGAGTGGATTGTCAAATTATGGCACCAAAATTCAAGGGCAACATTTGTCAGAGTTCTGGCACTGAAGTGAGGAAACTTGAACACTTTGCAAACCAAATATAACAAGAATCTCATGAGGGATAATATGCCACAAACCACCCATTCTTTTACTTGGACCCTGATGTTTTCTCTGTCTCTTCCATTTCCTCCACAGCCTCTGGTCTACTCTGCTATTCCAATTGGCTATCCAGTTTATTCTCTTTTGCAGATTCCTGCCTCACACTGTTGGACCACTAACCGATGTCCTTTAGCATGGCTCCAGAACCCCCTCCTCATCTGTGTATTGCCTTCGTAGCGATGCAAAGCCAGGCAGAAATGTAATTGTCCAGAATGTGTAAGGATAAGGTGCACAGGATTATGGTTCAGGCTATGGAGTCTTGGGAGACAGTCTTTATATGACTATGGCCCTCTTAAAGGATCTGATCATTAGCTTGTCTATAGAATTTCCTCAGTACTAGCATCAGCTTCAGGAGTACTCAACATAGGTCTCCACAGTTTGGGGGATAATGCAAGTAGATATAGTCTATTTAAAAGTGTTTAAAAAGTAAAGATTTCTGGAAATTATTTTTAAAATTTTTATCCTTAATTGAACAATAATTTGAGTATTGTACCTGATAAAGTTATGGGAAGAAGGAATAAAAATATTTGATAGCAAAAATAAATCACCACCCACCTGTTATTCTTATTATTACTATTGTTTTCTCATTATATAATGAGTCTATTCTCATCAAATTATATTAATATATTCTTAAGGTTAAATATTAAAACCTCCCTCAAATTTAGGATATGAACAAAGTCAAGTCTATCTAGTCACCATCATCTACATTGCATGCCTACAAAACATTGTTAGGTAAAGGCTGTTGGCTGTATTTGATGATTCTTCCTGTCCCTAGCCTCAATTTGGCTGAAATGAATGTTGCACAAGTTTATTGCAACCAATATTATTGAAGAAAGCCTAATCATCTGCCAGCCAAACTTTTCTAGTAGTTTTCTGGCTAGAACTTTTAAAAATCCTTATATTTTTTCATCTTAACATGGCCTTTTCATGAACTATTGGTCATATTCAGTGCCCTGGAGGACAAGGACATTTACATCTGTTCCTTTCTTTGAATAAATATTTTCCATGAACAGAAACAATTTATAGTTTTTAAAAATAGGATTTATTTTTCCTTCAAGCTGAACAGTTCTCTATAAATTAGAAGAAAACATTTTAAATGCTTTCTGTTTCTTCTAGAATGTGATTCATATTTAGTATCATCATCCTTAAAAGGACTCTCTTTCCTGGTTTTGTGTATCAATGATTCCTGTAACAGCAATGTCTCCTGCTGACTCATTTTGTGTCAGCTAACCAGCTTTCTTTCCAAAAAAGCTGGAAATGGAACCCTAAAATAAACCCATATGATACTCATTGCTCATTGGGGCTGCAGACATCCTAACAGTCAGATTACTGTTAGCATGGATACCCAGGCCAGATGTATTTGGAAGATGTGAGCACACAAGAGGACCCCTCCTCCCGCAAAGAAAGTTTGAGTTAAATCTGTGACAGGCCAGCATTTACTCTGGCCTTGTCTCTACCAGTGTGCAGACTAATGCTAAATTAAAATCTTTCTTGTTTGGAGGCTCTCCTGAGTTTCTGAGTGCTCAGTTTTCACATACAGAAATATTAAACAGGGTGATATAAAAATCATATGTGACCAATATGCCACTGTCTTTAGATGTAGAATTTACGGTAATATCTTAATGACAACATCAAATAATCATCTCAGTCATATCAAGGTTCTTAACAAAGCCTCCTGAAGAAAGATCTTTGCCAAATGAAAATCAGTGTGTATTAAATTCTTGTAACCAATTAATCAAAAAACAGTAGTTTATATTTTGTTTTAGACCCTGTGTTTGCAACACTGGCAATAGGAACTTTGGCTTCAGTGGAAAGGAAACAGAAAAAAGAAAGCCAGTTTCCCTTGCCAGAGGAAGCTATGCTTATATATCATTTTAAATTACTCTTTCCTCCGATCTTAACTTGAAGCCCAATCGTGATAGAATTACAGTAATTCTATATTTACCTTAAGCCTTTTAATTAATTTTTTTTTGTTTCACTGAATAATTTAACTCTTAATTTTTATTATTCCTTGATTCTTACTTTTCTTTCCTCCCTTGTTTTTGGGGGAGTGGGTTGAAAGGGAGGAAGGCAACATTAAATGGCAAGAGAAAGTTTGGAACTCCATCCCTCTAACAAAGAATCATATGCCTCATACATTCTTTCACTGAGGCAATAACGTATTATATACAGTCTATTCTAAACAATTGTACCCCTCAACTATGCTATCAGAAAGCATGCTCTATTTTTTTTTAGTAGGAAATATGGGAGATAGGGGATAAAGAGTTTCAGATTTTCAATTTTAAAAGTTATTTTTCCTCCAAGTTTTGTAATAACAAAAATGAGTCTTAACAACTATGAGTATATTTTGTTATTACAATCAAGAAAAGTAAAAATTGTTTCATCAAAACTGACCAAATCTCTCCCACTATTTTAAATCAGCACTGTCTTTTTTTGTTGTTGTTGTTATTACAGACCTTTATTTTTTTTTTTATTTTTTTAATTTTTTTATTATGGGTAAAAATCAAAATTCTCACAATACATACAAACATTTGCAAAATGAAATATAAATATATATGCATATATGTGTATTTGCTTACAAAAATGTTATTTATATATATATATATAAAATATATATATATATACATATATTTTAAGAGGTGCTTAGATTACCTAAAATATTACACGGAACCCACTGGGATTCCCATGTTGCCCACCTCCCACACCTCCCACCACATCCCACACAAACATCTCCCACAGTGTGGCCCACCAACCTCAATGAACTTACACATCCTGGAGCCTTGCCACCAACCATAGACCACAGTTCACACTGTAGACCACACTCTCTCCTACTCAGTTCTGAGTGGTGTGTGCTGATTGAAAATGGCCTACATCCATTGCCACAACAGTACCCAGGACAACCTCCAACTCCCAAAGAAGCCCCTGTATTTCAACTGCTAATCCCCTCCCTACCCAAAAACTGTCAAGTGGCACTGGCTCCACCTCATTGTTATAATTTCTTGCATTGCAAGAATCAC